>CM034361.1:11119477-11705295 GCA_019925275.1 Mytilus edulis
GACCTCGCAAGTCTCTAATTTTCTCATCCTATTTTATAGGTGGGTTATTCCACAATAGAATACTCACACCAGAACCTATTCGACCAAGTAAACCAACATACCAGCCACCACCAGTTGCCGAACACATGCCACTGGCTAGTGGTCTCAACCCAGATGACTTTCCTAAAAAAATAGTAGGGTCAAGAGTTCAGAGACCAATCCCAAACTTTGGAGATTCACTGATGTATGATAAACAGTTTATGATAAAGGATGCAGGACTATTTATGGGACGTTCCTTTAGAGTAGGATGGGGGCCAGGTGGCATGTTAGCCCATTGTGGTAGAACAGTATCAGAGGTCCAGAAAGAAGGTATGTAATTGCTGGGAAGAAGTTTGTGAGTAATTTCAACTGGTGAAAGAAGATTGCTTACATGTACAGTGTAACTTACCTAATCCGACACACTGGGGGACCAGAAAAAAATGTCTGATTAAGCTGGGTGTCGGAATACTCAGGTTTTTTCTGCAAGGACGCATATTTTGGGACCATGAAAATGTGTAGGTTAGCAATGTTTGTGGATGAAAACTTCCATTTTCATGGATATTTGATTTGGTGGTTTTGCCGATCTCTGCATACAAAGCTTATAGAAAATTTGTAATTCATTAAACATTTTAATTTGTGGTTCACCTGTAATCACGAAACCCATGAAAATTGATATCCAATGAATACTAAGGATCCACAGCATTAGTTATAGTCTGTTTATATTAAAACCATGATTCCTGTGAAATATAGATCAAAACCACACTAAAGAAATTGTATAACATATCAGGTTTAAGGAGAAAGAATTAGGCATAAATAACATATCAGGTTTAAGGAGAAAGAATTAGGCATAGATATAACATATCAGGTTTAAGGAGAAAGAATTAGGCATAGATATAACATATCAGGTTAAAGAAGAAAGAACTAGGCATATATATAACATATCAGGTTTAAGGAGAAAGAACTAGGCATATATATAACAATTTTATTGAAATTGGTAACAGATACATTTATGAACAACCATTTGATAGGTATTTTAGATGTCATAACTAGGATTAACAACAATGATTCTGCAAATTTTTTTCATGTGAAATTCAAGAGAAATATATTAACATTTGTTCATAAGGTTACCATGTTCCTAAAAGCATTTCCTGGAATTTACTTACCCCATATATACCGTATTAGGTCACTAGCATACTATGTAACGAATTTATCTTACCGACTATCTTAACGTGTGAAATTTAAACTAATGACCTGTTAGGTTTAAATGCGTTTTGTGAATTTATTATCATCACTTTCTTCGTCTGTTGAAACCTTTTTAGCTCACCTGGCCCGAAGGGCCAAGTGAGCTTTTCCCATCACTTTGTGTCCGGCGTCCGTCGTCGTTGTTAACTTTAAAAAAAAAATCTTCTCCTCTGAAACTGCTGGGCCAAATTAAACCAAACTTGTCCACAATCATCATTGGGGTATCTTGTTTAAAAAATGTGTCTGGTGACCCGGCCAACCAACCAAGATGGCCGCCGTGGCTTAAAATAGAACATAGGGGTAAAATGCAGTTTTTGGCTTATAACTCAAAAACCAAAGCATTTAGAGCAAATCTGACATGGGGTAAAATTGTTCATCAGGTCAAGATCTATCTACCCTGAAATTTTCAGATGAATCGGTTGTTAGGTTGCTGCCCCTGAATTGGTAATTTTGAGGAAATTTTGCTGTTTTTTTTGTTATTATCTTGAATATTATTATAGATAGTAAACAGCAATAATGTACAGCAAAGTAAGAACTAAAAATAAGTCAGTATGACCAAAATAGTCAATTGACCCCCTAAGGAGTTATTGCCCTTCATAGTCAATTTTTATACGACCGCAAAAATTTTAATTTTTTCGTCGTATATTGCTATCACGTTGGCGTCGTCGTCGTCCTGCGTCGTCGTCGTCCGAATACTTTTAGTTTTCGCACTCTTACTTTAGTAAAAGTGAATAGAAATCTATGAAATTTTAACACAAGGTTTATAACCACAAAAGGAAGGTTGGGATTGATTTTGGGAGTTTTGGTCCCAAAATTTTAGGAATTAGGGGCCAAAAAGGGCCCAAATAAGCATTTTCTTGGTTTTCGCACTATAACTTTAGTTTAAGTTAATAGAAATCTATGAAATTTTGACACAAGGTTTATGACCACAAAAGGAAGGTTGGGATTGATTTTGGGAGTTTTAGTTCAAACAGTTTATGAATTCAATTAGGGGCCAAAAATGGGCCCAAATAAGCATTAATCTTGGTTTTCGCACAATAACTTTAGTATAAGTAAATAGAAATCAATGAAATTTAAACACAAGGTTTATGACCACAAAAGGAAGGTTGGGATTGATTTTGGGAGTTGAGGTCTGAACAGTTAAGAAATTAGGGGCCAAGAGGGGCCCAAGTAAGCATTATTCTTGGTTTTCTCACCATAACTTTAGTATAAGTAAATAGAAATCTATGAAATTTTAACACAAGGTTTATAACCACAAAAGGAAGGTTGGGATTGATTTTGGGAGTTTTGGTCCCAAAATTTTAGGAATTAGGGGCCAAAAAGGGCCCAAATAAGCATTTTCTTGGTTTTCGCACTATAACTTTAGTTTAAGTTAATAGAAATCTATGAAATTTTGACACAAGGTTTGTGACCACAAAAGGAAGGTTGGGATTGATTTTGGGAGTTTTAGTTCAAACAGTTTATGAATTCAATTAGGGGCCAAAAATGGGCCCAAATAAGCATTAATCTTGGTTTTCGCACAATAACTTTAGTATAAGTAAATAGAAATCAATGAAATTTAAACACAAGGTTTATGACCACAAAAGGAAGGTTGGGATTGATTTTGGGAGTTGAGGTCTGAACAGTTAAGAAATTAGGGGCCAAGAGGGGCCCAAGTAAGCATTATTCTTGGTTTTCTCACCATAACTTTAGTATAAGTAAATAGAAATCTTTGAAATTTAAACACAAGGTTTATGACCATAAAAGGAAGGTTGGGTTTGATTTTGGGAGTTTTGGTCCGAACAGGTTTTTAGGAATAAGGGGCCCAAAGGGTCCAAAATTAAACTTAGTTTGATTTTAACAAAAATTGAATCCTTGGGGTTCTTTGATATGCTGAATCTAAAAATGTACTTAGATTTTTGATTATTGGCCCAGTTTTCTAGTTGGTCCAAATCGGGGTCCAAAATTAAACTTTGTTTGATTTCATCAAATATTGAATAATTGGGGTTCTTTGATATGCCAAATGTAACTGTGTATGTAGATTCTTATTTTTTAGTCCCGTTTTCAAATTGGTCTACATTAAATACCAAACTGTAACCAAAGGGTCCAAAATTAAACTAAGTTTGATTTTAATAAAAATTGAATTCTTTGACTTTTTTGATATGCTGAATTTAATCATGTACTTAGATTTTTGATTATGGGCCCAGTTTTCAAGTTGGTTCAAATCAGGATCCAAAATTATTATATTAAGTGTTGTGCAATAGCAAGAAATTTTCAATTGCACAGTATTCAGCAATAGCAAGAAATCTTCAATTGCACAGTACTGTGCAATAGCAAAAAATGTTCAATTGCACAGTATTGTGCAATAGCAAGAAATCTTCAATTGCACAGTATTGTGCAATAGCAAATATTTTCAATTGCACAGTATTGCGCAATAGCAAGAAATATCTAATTGCACAATATTGTGCAATAGCAAGAAATTTTCAATTGATTGGAGTTATCTTTCTTTGTCCAGAATAGTAGTTGAATCAACTTAAATCATTGTTTTATACAATACACAATGTATATTCACTTTTACTACCAACTGATAAATTAAAACAATCTTTACCATTCAGTGATAACAAGCACTTTTTATTACATTTTAATATTTTATGATGTATTTAAATGAGTAGTTATTTTTGCAAACTCCATTAGAAATTTGAATTGAGATCAGTTTTGAAAAAAGGGATTGGGGGGGGGGTGTGAAAAAAAATGGTGGGGGGGCGGGGGGTTAATTTTTCTTATTTCAGATTTCATAAAGAAAGAAAAAAATTCCTTCAAACATTTTTTTGAGAGGATTAATATTCAACAGCATAGTGATTGCTCAAAGACAAAAATTATTTTAAGTTCATTAGACCACATTCATTCTGTGTCCAAAACCTATGCTGTGTCAACTATTTAATCACAATCCAAATTTAGAGCTGAATCCAGCTTGAATGTTGTGTCCATACTTGCCCCAACCGTTCAGGGTTCAACCTATGCGGTCGTATAAAGCTGCACCTTGCAGAGCATCTGGTTAACAATTTTCTTAAAATTTGAAGATTTTCAATAACATTTTCCACAGAAAGTACTGTTATAGATAGAGATAATTTAAGCAGCAAGAATGTTTAGTATAGTAAGATCTACAAACACATCACCATCACTAAAACACAATTTTGTCATGAATCCATCTGTGTCCATTGTTTAATATTCACATAGGTGAGCGACACAGGCTCTTTAGAGCCTCTAGTTCTCTGTACCGTTTTGTTTTTATAAATGGACGTAACACTACTACTAACTGTGTATGAAATAAGCTCTGCCTCCCTACTACCTTATAAGGAATATAAAGGGATGTAACACCACTACTCACCGTGTTTGAGATAAGCCTCGCCTCCCTACTAACCTAATATGAAATATACACGTTCTCCACAAGGGCGCTTTTAACCAATCGCATTCCTAGAAATGTATAGGAGGTAAGATAAATTATAATGTTTCTTTGTCAGAAATGCTTATTATTGCAATTGACTTTTGTAGAGAGTAACAAAGATACCTCACAGTTTACCATACTGCCTGGAATGGGATCGACTAATAGTGGACAATCAGAATGGACAGTTCATATAGAAAAGTTAGACATAGCTGGCTATGTCAGAGCTAAAGATCCTACAGTTATTGTAAGTTTTCGTTGTTAGAAAAAATTAGCTTTTATTCATTGTTTGAATAATATGGTTCTAAAAATACATTCTTGTCTTATCAGAAATCAGAAATTTCAGTAAACATAACATGATGCTTTACTTTATATTTCCAAATTGGTTTTTGTCAGAACAATGAAGATTTAAATAACAATTTTAAAAGGAGATTCAAAGACAGTAAATTGTAGGCAATGATTATGTTGGATTTTCAATTTTATGCAATCACTTATACCCGGTTTCCATAGTTTTATTTAAACCTTGTTAAGAGAATATAGATCAATCAAAGTGTGATGCAGAAATTCCTATTCATTAAATGCATGTTGCTCTTTTATCAGTTTACCTTGGTTAATGTGAATAAGTTGGATATAAGTCCTTAATAAGTTGGATGTAAGTCTTGAATAAGTTGGATATAAGTCTGAATAAGTTGGATATAAGTTCTGAATAAGTTTGATATAAGTCCTGAATAAGTTGGATATAAGTCCTGAATAAGTTGGATATAAGTCCTGAATAAGTTGGATATAAGTCCTGAATAAGTTGGATATAAGTCCTGTTGAAGTAAAATTTAAATCAATCCTGATGTGCTGAAACCAATCAAATGCTTGACATTAAGGTTAGATAGATAAACGGAGAGTACAATTACAAACAGGCATTTTATAATAGTAAATTAGGTGAAAAAAGGTGGAACGCATATACTTGATGTATGATACCAGAATCGTTTGCAAACAGTAGCTATAGACATAGTCTGACAATTCATGAAATAGTATGCCAGTTAGAAACTTTAAATTAAGAAAAATTATGTTATCTTGACAGAATAATCATGTAGAGATGTTAAGTGTACAGTTAGAGAACTCAGAAAGTATGTTAGAGGGTGACTGTCCAGTATTTGTACCATCCTCTGGAGTGGAGGGTTTACATCAATGTGCTAAACAAGTTAAACAAGATTTACAAGAATCAGGTTGGTAAATCACTGTACACTGCTTTCTATGTATGCCATTATTGTGTGGTGGAAATGATATCAGATATCAATTGCTTATAGATATAAGAATGAGTAGATAAATGAGAAGAATAAGAAATGGTATGAGTGCCCAGGGCTTCCAAAACGGTCATATATTCCGGACATTTGTATAATGTCCGGTAAAAGTCCGGCTGGGCAAAGCATGAAACGGTCATATACATTTTAGTTTTCAAGGCTTTTTCGGTCATTTTAACGTATCTTTTTGACCAAACCTTTGCAATTAACAGCCACACATTTCCAGTCATAAAAGTGACATGATGATTAATTACTATCAAAACAACTTCAATACTTTCTAATTTTAATCAAGGCTAATTAAGTTGTTGGACAGGTGATATCTACCTGTTCAGGTGACAGGTAAACTATGTTCAGTACCGGACATCGTATAAATTGATCGGTCTATTCACAATTATTTTCTTACATTTCAGCGGTTTGTAGCTCATTGATTTAGTCCAAAAGATTAAAATTATAAGAAATTAGTTTATCTACATGATTTGATGAAAAATTTTAAAAGGTTTAAATGAAAAATTTACGTTGAATGAACTAGAACACGTGTGCGCATGTGCAAAGGTGGGAAATTTAATTATGCATCCTTTATTTCTTCAAAATGCTAAAATTATATGAGATACCTGTATCTAAACGTTCATTTCAAGTATTTTGTTGAAGAAATAACGTGGAAAGATCTTCTTCACTCAGTCATGCTTTGTAAATGACACGGATTTTACGTATCTGTTTATGGTCCATGTTTTACCATTGTCAAGTCAACATCCGGTTTTAGAAAAACGTGATTTTAAAAACGAAAATAAGGTTTTGGACATGTCATTTTGCTCAAATAAAGAGTCTATGGCAGATATGAGCACGCTGATGTGCACACTTTGAATGATGCACTGCCAATTTAACAGTTTACATCCAAACATCAAATTCATATCAAAGTAAAGTTTAAAATCGTTTTTTAATCTAATGTCATTATCATTGGAATGGCCATCTGATTACCATAATTGCCTTTTGTGACTAAGTCTTAAGGGATTAAAATCGGGATCAGATATAAAATGTCCGGCTTGCTCAAATGTTTTTTGGAAGCCCTGTGAGTGCCAATGATACACCTCTCCATCCAAGTCACAATTTGTAAAAGTAAACCATTATAGGTCAAAGTACAGTCTTCAACACAGAGTCTTGTCATCTGTTTGTATGTGTAACATTTTCCATATGACAAGTGGGTTTTTTCAAATTACTTTTGTAACATTTTTTTACTACAATTTATCAGTTAAAAAGTTGAATTTTCTTCAAAATTAAAACCTTATTAAAATATTTTTTACAGATTGCTTGAACAACTTATATATATATGTTTTCACTAATTAAAATTTGATTAATAGCTACTTTCTTAAAGAGATTTAGTAATAAAAGTAGACCTGGTATGATTCAATGATCTTTAATTTACAGATAATCACCCAGATAAGGCTCTCCTGGAGCAGATGGATAGAGTGTTAGATTTGTGTGTAGCTTTGTGGGGAAGATTACCAGATTGTATTACAGGTAGATATATCTACAATTTAGAAACTTTCACACACTAATATTTAGTTTTGATTTTGTGGCAGTTTTTGTTGAGCCTTTGACTTAAGTTGAAAAAGTGAGACATAGCGATCCTACATTCAGGCGGCGTCCACAAATATTCACTCTGATTAAAGTTTATGAAATTTTAATAACTTTCTTAAACTCTCCTGATTTGTACCAAACTTGGACAGATCGTAAGATAGTTCCAGAATAAAATTTTGTACCTGTTTATCTGTATTTTACTTATATATGGACTTAGTTTTTCTTCCAGATAACATTACATACAACATTTATTTGATTCTTAAACTATCCTGGATTTTTACCAAACATAGACAGAAGCTTCTTTCAATCAAAAGATAGTATCAAGAGGAATATTTTTATTGATTTTTGTCCTCATTTTATTGAGTCTGCGACGATTAACAGCAAAAGTAGGAGATACCCTTACACATTGGTGCTGCTTTTATACAAAATCAAGAATATATTATAAAGGAAAGCATTATTACAAAAGTCCTTAGTAGAAGATGCAAACCTCAGCTAATTGTGTAACTAAACTCATTTTTGTATTCAATTTATTTCTTCAGCCTCTGTAGGTTTTTTAAAACGATGCATAGAATTGTCAAAAATTGTTAAACTATGAATCTATCCATTCGCAAAGTAAGAAAGTTGTAAATTAAATTTGTTATTAGAGCAGAACACAAAAATATGTTAGTTTGCAGTAAATTGGGTAGTAACAATTTATTTTGTCCTCATTTAGATGAGCCAGTAGAAGGGTATGACTATCAACATTCCAGGAGAGAAGCCTTGTCTAAATGGTTGATGTCAACTGCTGTACAGAGAATACAGGAGGACGTACAGGAGGCCAAATATAAGGTGATTTAATCTACCTGTTTTATTTAGACATCAGATGTCAGTTGCTTTCCTACTCTGAATATATCAAATTTATTATCCACATAAACATTTCATTTGATAGTCGTGTAACTATTCAAATATGCATTGGAGTCTTAAAAATGCAACAAGAAATCACTAATATTCAAATTCATAGGTATAAACACCAAAATACGTGGGTTCAATTTTATTTTTCTGTTATTGTTCAAATTTATGTTTATTTTATCACCCTTTGCATCTTTTCGACTTTTTATATTGAAATCCATTTGAGAAAAAAGATTTTGACTTTTTAAGAACAAATGACATGCTATCAACATTGAGGTGTGCAGGAAAGTTGTTATGATGTACATAAGAGTTTATTTAAACTACTTTCAGGGCAAAGATCATCTGCCAGCTATATTAGCATATCTGAGTGGGAGGAAAATTTCAGAAGCCTGTTTATTGGCTCAAAAATCAGGTGACCATAGACTGGCATTGTTATTGGCTCAGACAGAAAGTCATTATGTTGTCAGACAACTGGTAGAAAAACAACTGATTGAGTGGGCAGAGCTGGGGGTAAGATATCTTTAATAATGGTATCGTAAACCAAATGAGAAGGGGTTGCTGATTATAACATTGATGTATATTACTTAATTATTATCAAAAGGAGATGTGGTGATTTATTTCAATAATAGAGCAACCCAAAATGAAGCATGGTACCAGATATTCAAGAATGACGATGGAATTTCAGTAAGCAGTCAGGTTTTCACAGCTTGAAAGATAGTTACTATCTCGTCTAATTGTAGTATGCTTGCTTGAGTGCAGGAGACAAAGGATAAATTAACCCAAGATCATACAGTCAATTTAATTGTGTTTTAGATAATAAAAATCTATGAATTTTGAAATGTTTGCTTTTAGTTAAATGATTTATATTATGATTTTGATATTTCAGGCAGATAAATATATAAATATAGTTCGCATGAAGATATATGCCTTGTTGTCTGGACAATTGGTATGGAGGGCACCTGTTGAACCTTACACCATGATTAATACATGTGAAACTATGGACTGGAAAAGAGCACTAGCTTTACATTTATGGTAATTGATTTATTACCTTTTCACTACTGTAAATCAGAAATTTTCATGGAGGTTTTAATTTCGTTTATTTCATGGAAAGAATATATCCACGAAATTAAAACTCCCACGAAAACTTAACCTCCATATGATACCACTAACATTTAAGGAAACCAGGAAATTAAATCCCCAGGAAACCTTATAGAGAGACAAAAACAACGAAATGTTAACCTCACGAAAATTAATGTTTCTACAGTATATAAATGAAGTCATTTTAAAATTACATTGTAGATTTTTCATGCAAGAAAAGTAGTTTTGTGATAAATCAGTAAGTTCAAGGACTTCAAATTGATTTTATTCTGTTTGTAATTTTTGGAAAGATTAGAACTTGTTCTAAATCTTTACTAAGGCACTAGGGCCTTTTTTTTTTAATTAGTTGGTTTACGGATCCGCCGATTGTTTGCTTAGGTTTGCATTTGATAGAAGTGCTCTCAGTACGTTGACCATCAAAGTTAATATTCAACTGAAAGTAGATGAAGCCGTCAGACTCCATGGTCCTCCCTCGTTGGGTTTTTGAATTCGTCTGCGTCATTTCGAAGCTTTTCAAAATACGCCGTTCACTACAAACGCTTTATTGACACAGACAAAACGTTTTGGAACGCCTCGGATTTTTTTATTCACAGCACTCGAAAAATCGGGTCGGCGGAATAAAAAACAACACGAAATCAAAATTTTAATTTTTTATTCCGCCGACCCGATTTTTCGAGTGCTGTGAATAAAAAAATCCGAGGCGTTCCAAAACGTTTTGTCTGTGTCAATAAAGCGTTTGTAGTGAACGGCGTATTTTGAAAAGCTTCGAAATGACGCAGACGAATTCAAAAACCCAACGAGGGAGGACCATGGAGTCTGACGGCTTCATCTACTTTCAGTTGAATATTAACTTTGATGGTCAACGTACTGAGAGCACTTCTATCAAATGCAAACCTAAGCAAACAATCGGCGATGCCATATTCGACAATATGGCTGATGAAAATGTTGCCATTGTCAAGGTACAAACAGTTTCGCCACCAAACAAAACTAGGGCAGACACCCCTACCAGTACACCCGTAGAAGTGCTTGCGTCCTTTGGGGCAAAAATTATATTTGTTGATGTAAATGAAGGAGCACCTCCATCAAATGCAAAGCATATCAAGATAAGAGCTAAACTATTTCTCCTCCTCAACCCCTGTAATGTTATGAATGAACAGCAATTTTTTTTTTTTTTTCCTCCAACTCAAATTTTTCAGAACAGTTATACGTGAACAAAAAAAAAATCTAAGATTGCTATTTTATTTTTATTTTTTTTACCTCCTCCGACCCTAACCTTTGACACTAGTTGTCCGTAAACCAACTAATTAAAAAAAAAAGGCCTAGCCTCCCTAACAACACGACAGGTTAGCTACTGTTATTAAATGTAATCACACTGAAATATAGTTTCCTATAGTTTTCATGTATGTGCACATAATACATAATACACATATGAACTGAAAAAATTGGGTATATTTTTGGAGCAGTTCATCCAAGAATGTAACTATGTGCAGGCTTTTTTATAAATTTTTGATTAGGTAATTGGGTATTGATACAATACTATAATGATTGACAACTGTCATTATCACCAAACAATCAGAGACAATTACAATGCCTCCTAAACTGTCAATCAAATTGACCACATTACTTATCAACCTCAGTCTTACATAATTAGAACAAATATTTGACCTCATAATTGAATACACAAATGTAAATTAGATGTTTGATATATATAAGGATGATAGATTTATTTATTGCCTATTACTTTTGATCTACAATACATAAAGTGATTCTGTTGAATTTAGTATTTGAGATTTATTTCAGGTTCTTGTGTCCATCAAATTCTCCGATCCATCAGGCTGTATTAGATTATGAGGCAGGCTTCAAAGGGAGATCAAATTGTGGAATATACTGTAATCCTCCATTACCACCATACTCAGAAGGGGTATTAGATTGTCCAATCGAAGAGGAGGATGAAGGTCACATGTTAAGAGACACTTGTTATCATGTTTTAAAGTTATATTGTCAGAAATCTCATCGCTTAGACAGACTGTTAAATCCCACATCCTCCACAGAAAACCAGTTAGATTATAGATTAAGGTGAGCCTAACACTGGACACAATTATTAAAGATGAATTGTGCATGGTTTATCAAATACCTAGCAAAATTCAAACCATGAGGAAAAATTTCTCTGAAACTCAAATTAAAGTTTATATAGTTCTTAGAGTTTATCCAAAACATTGAATTAAAAATGATATATAAAATCTGGATTTACACTAAACATTGAATTAAAAATGAGATATTAAATCTGGATTTACACTAAGCTTTGAATTAAAAATGGTATACTAAATATGGATTTACACTAAACATTGAATTAAAAATGATATATAAAATCTGGATTTACACTATTAACATTAAATCAAAGAAGATATATAAAATCTAAGAATTTATTTTAAACATTAATGTTATATCTATTTCAGTTGGCATCTGTACCAAATATTACAGTCTTTAGATTACAAACATCTCTCCCCCTACCACAGAGCCTATGTCCACATGAACTTTGCCTCACAATTGGAATCCATTGGATTATGGCATTGGGCTGTTTTTATTGTTTTACATATAGAAGACAAACAATGGTAAGACTTAGTCTGATAAGCTTTATTTATTGCCTTTATAATGAATATATACACAATTTAACTTTTACTATAACCAGAGTTGTTCCTTGATGTTACCAAAACTCAGACCTGCCAACTATCCTGATTTTCGCGGTATAATCCCGATTTTTATCCCTCAACCCAAATCCTGATATCGGGATCGTAATACAAGTCAAAATCCTGATTCTCACAAAATTTACCTGTAAAAATTATTTGTTACGTATCGATTTTTCTGATCAATTTTTAAAAATCTATAATTTTACCTTGGGACATATTATGACAAGTTTATAACCCTGCACTAATCAACGGTCACAACAGGTGTCATAATTTGTTGTTGCAAGTAATTGGATTACCTGATGGCTCATAACAATCCTCAAAATTAATTGATATTTGTAAACAGAAATTCCGTCAGACAGCCTTTGATTTTTAATCAATTTATCATACAAGCACAATTTGCAATGTTTACCGTAGTTCCATGACAAAATAGTAATTAACTAAAAGATGAGAACTGTAATGAACTCTTTAGAAAACATTGTATAGCCTATCTTGAAATCCATTTAATTTTTAAATCAGACATGTGTCTGTTCATTTAAAATCGATGCCATTTTATATACACTTCTACTGTATATAAGCCTCCGCCAGTAAGAGCACCTCTGAACACAAAGAAAGATAACTCAAAATTTTATTCATTTTCCATTAATACTGAAAGACTTAATAAAAATTTGAATTAATCCTTCAAACTTTAGGACAAAAAGGTTCAGGTCTTTTGAGTCATTGTCAAAAGATAAGCAGCTCTTTGGAGGTGGAAAAAGGGGGTCTAAAAAACTCTTCATTTTGTAACCTGTATTTTTGTTGCCATTTTTCTCTTTTCTTAAATTGTTTTGTCAATTTTAAAATAAGTACAAGAATCATGCAAATAAAAGAAATCAAGGCTTATAAGCTTATCATCAGAATACCAAACGAAAAAATAAAGAAGAGGTATGAGACTATTTTAAGAGTAAAAAACAGTGCATGCAGAAACACCGCAAAAATTGTAACCCTTAAAAATCTGGTCGCGCACTAAATCCCCCATGGAGCTTTTCAAAAGGTGGCAGGTCTGAAAACTTATTGTTTTTGTTTTCACTATCTGGGTTATAAATGGATTGATTACCCCCAAACAAATATATTTCAAATTTTCAGTATTAATGGACAGGTTCATTTTGCTTGTTAACAGTTCAAGAGTCTTTAGCATACCTGCCAACTACCCCGATTTTCGCAGTATCATCCCGAATTATATCCCTCAACCCGAATCCCAATATCGGGATCGTAAAACTAGTCAAAATCCCGATTTTCACCAAATATACCCGAAAAAATTATTGTTTACCTATTTTGAAGTTTTTCTGATTCTATAATTTTACCTGGGGACATATAATGACAAGTTCACGACCCTACGCTAATCAACAGTCACAACAGGTGTCATAATTAGTGGTTGTATGTAATCAGATTACCTAATGGGTGGTAACAGTCCTCAAAATTAATTTGTACACACAAATTTGATCAGAAAGCCTTTCAATTCTAATCAATTTATCATACAAGCACAATTAATCGAAAGATGAGAACTGTAATGAACTCTCATGAAAACATCGTTTATCTTGAAATCAGTTTAATTTTGAAACCAGACGTCGTGCGTCTGTTGATTTAAAATCGACGCCATGTTGTATTCACTTCTAATGTGTTACTGTATAAGCCTCCGCCGGTAAGAGCACCTCTGAATACAAAGAAAGATAACTCAAATTTTGTTCATTTTCTCTTTGATACTGATAAGACTAAATCAAAGTCTGTCTTCATCCTTCTAACTTTAGGACATGTAGTTTTACATCTTTTGAGTCATGGTTCATAGAAAGAAGGTCTTTGGAGGGGGAAAAGGGGGGGGGAGGGTCTCTACTTTGAATCCGTTATTTTTAATGCCATTTTTCTCTATTCTTCAGTTATTTTGTAAATTTGAAAATTTAATAGTAAAAGAATCATGCAAATAAAAGAAACCAAGACCTACAAGCTTATCATTAGTATACCAAAAGAAAAAGAAAAGAACTGAGACTATTTTAGGAGTAAAAAACAATGCACACAGAAAAGTTGCTAAAATTGTAACCCTTAAAAATCTGGTCGCGCGCTAAATCCCCCATGGAGATTTTCAAAAGTTGGCAGGTCTGCTTTAGTTAGTATTGTGATTTATGAAAGAAATAAAAAAACAGTTACAAAATTCTTAAATAAAGATGGTCTGTCTCTGTTTTAACTGTTTTAAAATACTTAAGATGTGGAAATGCAGAAAGGGTTTTAAAACACAAAAAAACTAAAGGCTCATGAGAACAAACAATATTCAAACACTTAAAATCATATTTGTTTAATCAAATTAAAATGTTTTAGTAAATGACCGTCTTTAACACTCTGTGTAAGAAATTAAATATTTATTATGATTTGAAATGACGGTATATCTTTCAAAAGTTTTCTTTTAATTGTTTTCTTTTCTTTTTATTGAAGAGACTTATTACCCCATGTTTCTTCTTTGTAAAAAGACATTTTTTCAGATGTAGACAGGCATCGTGTCTGATAGTTTGTTTATGCGATTACTACTTAAATGAAAAACAACATTTAAATATTTTAAAATATCTAGTATTTGATATTTTTGACATAACATTGTTATCTTTATGTTATAGTCGGGAATCAGCAGTAAAGGATCTCCTGTATAGATATGTAACGTTGTCCACAGATAAAGATAAAGAAGACTTCTTACAGGAAAAACTCAATATTCCTGTCAGATGGATACACTATGCTAAGGTAAATATTTGTGTCAGATGGATACACTCCAGATGCTAAGGTAAATTCCTGATCCTCGTTTGGAAACATTGAGTGCATGGGTTGACAAATAAATTTACAAGTCAGATATGAGAAATGTCATAACAAGGATTATGATAAAAATAAAATATAGAGAAATGAAAACCGATTCCTGTCCAAACAAAATCATTGAAATTTACCTGTTGTCAATTAATTTTGGGGATAAGCAATATGAGTGCCTTCCTGACATCTTGAATAGAAAGCAAGTATGTAAATTTTCGACTAAAAGACATATTTCCAATCAACTAATTGTATTACCTATAATTCTTTCTATTATTGGTCAAGTAATCTTATATACCAGTTCTACCTTTATTTTTAGGCACTTAGAGCAAAGCATGAGAATAAAAGTCATGAGGAAGCCCTGCATTTACTGAAATCAGGCCATTGGAATGCAAGTCATAAAGTCATACTGAAACATATAGCTCCTGATGCCATCATAAATGGTGAGTTTGTTTTTGATTAATTTTCTGTTATGACTAAATGAAAAGGGCTCAATATTTTTGTACTTTTTAATGTTTCAATTCATCTTTGTAGAAAATTTCAATGTATTTAAATAATTACTTGTGTTATCCAAGTTGGAAAAAAAACTAGCCAGGCCTACTAAAAAATATATAATTGGCACCAAAATAAAGCATATTTCTGTTTTTCAGAAAATCATGAGTATCTTAAAAAATATCTGAAAGAATTATCAAACCCGGCACACAGCAGTAAAATATCCGATTGGCATTTTGGTGGACAAGTGTTCCTGGATTATATCAATCAATGTGAGGCTGTAGAAAAATTTAAACAAGCTCTAAGTGGAGAAGAGGTATGTTATTTTAGTGTGAGGCAGTAGAGAGATGTAAACAATTTACAAAATTATGTGTATAACAAGGGAAAAAATTTATAAGGTGAAGGTTATGGACAAAGGGGATAACCACAATTTAAAATATTGCCTTGTTTTATCCATTGCTTAACCCTTTCAACGCTACACAAAAAAATAGAAAAATGGCTGCTGCTGCTGCATTTTTTTTGTGTTCATTCATTAGAACAGTATATTCTTTTTCAGATTGCTGTATCTTTTTTATACGACCGCGTCGTATATTGCTATCACGTTGGCGTCGTCGTCCGAATACTTTTAGTTTTCGCACTCTAACTTTAGTAAAAGTGAATAGAAATCTATGAAATTTTAACACAAGGTTTATAACCACAAAAGGAAGGTTGGGATTGATTTTGGGAGTTTTGGTCCCAACATTTTAGGAATTAGGGGCCAAAAAGGGCCCAAATAAGCATTTTCTTGGTTTTCGCACTATAACTTTAGTTTAAGTTAATAGAAATCTATGAAATTTTGACACAAGGTTTATGACCACAAAAGAAAGGTTGGGATTGATTTTGGGAGTTTTGGTTCCAACAGTTTAGGAATTAGGGGCCAAAAAAGGGCCCAAATAAGCATTATTCTTGGTTTTCGCACTATTATTTTAGTTTAAGTAAATAGAAATCAATGAAATTTAAACACAATGTTTATGACCACAAAAGGAAGGTTGGTATTGATTTTGGGAGTTTAGGGGCCAAAAAGGGACCCAACTAAGCATTTTTCTTGGTTTTCGCACCATAACTTTAGTATAAGTAAATAGAAATCTATGAAATTTAAACACAAGGTTTATGACCATAAAAGGAAGGTTGGTATTGATTTTGGAGTTTTGGTCCCAACAGTTTAGGAATAAAGGGCCCAAAGGGTCCAAAATTATAACTTTGTTTGATTTCATCAAAAATTGAATAATTGGGGTTCTTTGATATGCCGAATCTAACTGTGTATGTAGATTCTTAATTTTTGGTCCGTTTTCAAATTGGTCTACATTAAGGTCCAAAGGGTCCAAAATTAAACTTAGTTTGATTTTAACAAAAATTGAATCCTTGGGATTCTTTGATATGCTGAATCTAAAAATGTACTTAGATTTTTTATTATTGGCCCAGTTTTCAAGTTGGTCCAAATCGGGGTCCAAAATTAAACTTTGTTTGATTTCATAAAAAATTGAATAATTGAGGTTCTTTGATATGCCAAATCTAACTGTGTATGTAGATTCTTAATTTTTGGTCCCATTTTAAAATTGGTCTACATTAAAGTCCAAAGGGTCCAAAATTAAACTAAGTTTGATTTTAACAAAAATTGAATTCTTGGGCCTCTTTGATATGCTGAATCTAAACATGTACTTAGATTTTTGATTATGGGCCCAGTTTTCAAGTTGGTCCAAATCAGGATCCAAAATTATTATATTAAGTATTGTGCAATAGCAAGAAATTTTCAATTGCACAGTATTCAGCAATAGCAAGAAATCTTCAATTGCACAGTATTGTGCAATAGCAAGAAATCTTCAATTGCACAGTATTGTGCAATAGCAAATATTTCCAATTGCACAGTATTGCACAATAGCAAGAAATATCTAATTGCACAATATTGTGCAATAGCAAGAAATTCCAATTGGATTTTAATTGGAGTTATCTTTCTTTGTCCAGAATAGTAGTTGAATCAACTTAAATCATTGTTTTATACAATATACAATGTATATTCACTTTTACTACCAACTGATAGATTAAAACAATCTTTACCATTCAGTGATTACAAGCACTTTTTTACATTTTAATATTTTATGATGTATTTAAATGAGTAGTTATTGTTGCAAACTTCATTAGAAATTTGAATTGAGATCAGTTTTGAAATAAAGGAAAGGGGGATGTGAAAAAAAAATTGGGGGGTCAATTTTTTTCATTTCAGATTTCATAAATAAAAAGAAAATTTCTTCAAACATTTTTTTGAGAGGATTAATATTCAACAGCATAGTGAATTGCTCAAAGGCAAAAAAAAATTTTTAAGTTCATTAGACCACATTCTGTGTCAGAAACCTATGCTGTGTCAACTATTTAATCACAATCCAAATTTAGAGCTGAATCCAGCTTGAATGTTGTGTCCATACTTGCCCCAACCATTCAGGGTTCAACCTCTGCGGTCAGATAAAGCTGCGCCCTGCGGAGCATCTGGTTATTATATGAGATACAGAGAAAGTTATTGCATGAAAAATGCTCAGCAGAGCATGTACTGTAATGTTATGCAATTATTTTAATGAAATTTTTATCAGGTTACCTGCATTTTCAGGCAATTAACAGGTAAAAGGTGTAATTTATTACATTTGTATTGAATTTTGAATAAAAACTACTTTTAGTCTTCATTTATTTTGTTGTTTTATCTGCCATATAATAAAGAAGACACCAGTTGCTCGATTCCGTAGCGTATTGCACCATACACAATGTTTTATGTAATCGTGGCACAAATAAATGGCTCCGTCCTAAAAAATTTCAGTCAACCTCCATTTTCCCCCCTTTTTCTACGTCTCGTAATGATCGATCAAATCATATTTCCCACACGAATTAAATGTAATAAACACATTGAGATAACAAGAAACCTTTTAAGTAATCCTCGTTGTTAGTTTCGCCATAGAAATGCTGAAACATTTCCATATTTACAGTTTCGTTTCCGATTTCCGCCATTTGCATTTGTCAAAATATTTGTTTTTATTTTCCTTCTATTTTCCTTCTACAGCATGATTTTACAATAAAAATTGATAGGATTTCAAGCGCAAATGAGACCTTGTATATCCTCGATTCAAACGAGGAAAAATTAGAGAGAACACAAATGAAAACCGAATGGTTTAAGAGTCCTTATGAAAAATCCTTAGTCATTGCGGCATATGCCGCGAATAGCAGTGGGGAACGGCGTACGTTGTTGCGGCATATGTCGTGTATAGCGTTGAAAGGGTTAAAGACTTGTTTCTTTATTATTATGAGGCTGACTTCATGCAGGAACTTCTTAGGAAGAAAGATAAGAAGTTAGCAATATCCTTTAACTCTACTTTCCGCTATATAGATGACGTTCTTTCACTAAACAATTCAAAATTTGGTGACTATGTGGAACACATCTATCCCATCGAATTGGGGATAAAGGATACTACAGATACAGTTAAGTCAGCTTCATATCTTGACTTACATCTAGAAATTGACAATGAGGGTCGGTTGAAAACAAAACTTTACGACAAAAGAGATGATTTCAGCTTTCCAATTGTGAACTTTCCATTTCTTAGTAGCAACATTCCAGCAGCACCTGCATACAGGGTATATATCTCCCAATTGATACAATATTCCCGTGCTTGCATTTCCTATCATGATTTTCTTGATAGAGGGTTACTGCTCACAAGGAAGCTATTAAACCAAGAGTTCCAAATGGTGAAGTTGAAATCATCCCTTCGTAAATTTTACGGACACCATCACGAGTTGGTTGACCGTTATGGAATAACCGTTTCACAAATGATATCGGATATGTTCCTTACGTCGTAACTACAATCCCCTTCCCTTTCATGAATGTGACCTACCGCATTTAGACTATTTACCGGATTTGTAATCACATAAGCAACACGACGGGTGCCACATGTGGAGCAGGATCTGCTTCCCTTCCGGAGCACCTGAGATCACCCCTAGTCTTTGGTGGGGTTCGTGTTGTTTATTCTTTAGTTTTCTATGTTGTGTCATGTGTACTGTTTTTTGTCTTTTTCATTTTTAGCCATGGCGTTGTCAGTTTGTTTTAGATTTATGAGTTTGACTGTCCCTTTGGTATCTTTCGTCCCTCTTTTAAAACACTTCATTTCACAATTTATAATCAAAGCAATCTATCCCTCAGTACTCACAAGCACTTTGATTTCTGGTAAGAGTTTGTAAATCATTTCTAATTATCTATTTTCTTACAGTTCCAGAGTTATACAAAATCTAAATGAAATAAAATTAAGTCCTGATATATTCAATCTACTTGAAATTTTTATATTTTGCCATCCAATTATGACAGATAATTTATCATAATTACAGCAACAAAGACCGAGTGGTTATGACATAGAAAGCTTGGTACACAGTGTTACAACATTATGTGCTAAAGTTGGAAATTTACAGTGTTCAAATTCAAAAGAAAGGTAGGCATCTTTTTGTTTAACATATTAAATGTATGACATTGTAAGAGTTACAATTTGACCGATGTGAACTAAAATAACTAACAAGACTGGGGTTATTTAGTCACAAGCATGTCAAATTAACATTAATATTATGAGCCAGCTTTCATTCAAATATCTATCAGACAATAAATCTAAATATTAGGAAGAGACTTACTCACATCCTAAATAATTCTAGTCACATTTGAAAATGATGCTACTTTGTATCCATCAGTGTCTGAAAAAATACAAAATCTGGTATACAATATAGTGTCTAAAATTTTATTTGGTGAGATTTTGTTTACAGTGACAATAGGCAGGTGTGGGGGTATGTGGGCTTCTCACAAAGGTTCTTTGATATTTAACAGAGACTTTATGATGATCTATTTGATATAATTTATTTCCATTTTAGATTATGCCAATCTGAGATGTCCAAAATAGCAGCCGTTTTACTGAGAACATTATTACTCTTACAGGGACACAGTGTTGGATCTTCAGATTATCTCCCCTTAACGTAAGTTACCTCAATTTTCTGTCTTTAGATTAGCCTGGCATCCTGACCCAATCTAATATGTTGTCGCTGGAGCCAGGGGAAATACAATTTACATGACCAACTATCAGCACTGAACAGGACTGAATTACCGCGCATGTGCATGTTCTGTAAACAAGGAATATATTGATCTGACAGACCATTAACAGTTGATTCACAATGTTAATCAAAAACATTTGAATTATATATGCTACATTTTCTAAATTTGCATTTCATATGAAATTAAAAATAAGTTTTAATAAATTTGTGACAATATAAATATTTCCCTCCATGTTTCAAGGAATGACGCTATACCACAATGCATCATTCTAACACCCAATGGACTAAACCATGGTGTTGTATTCCGCCTGGCTCTATGGTTAATCAGTGAGTCAGGATCTTAGGCTATCTTTAGATCTCATTACTGTTAGAATGATGGCCATCAGATTGTCTCCTTTTAATGTAAGTTACCTCAATTATCTCGCTTTTGATATCATTACTATTTTAAGGACATTGTAGGATCTTTTAATCATCCTCCCTTAACGTAATTTACTTCAATTATTTTCCTCAGGTTTCATTCAAAATTCAAAGCAGTCTTTTGAAACCCTTAAAAAGAGGAAGAGCATTTATAATGATTATTTGACAAAGTTGAATTAAAAGCTTCATTTATCATATTGTTGTATAAATGTGTAAGTTTGTCATCATCAATTATTCGTTTTGCTTAAAAACTGTTTGATGAATTTAACTCAGTATAATTTTCAAATTATGTTATTGAACAATCTACATTACATTAGAAATAGAAAGATAATTCTTGCATGCTGACAATTAGATTAAACTTTTTTTTTTTTTTTTTTTTTTTTTTTAGATATAATCAATTAGGTAGTTATAAATCTAAGTTTCTATTTTGTAGGTTGTTAGCTCCACATATCAGCAATTTACCAATGCCAGAAGATTACAGAATACAAGAGTTACGGGCCTTGACAAGAAGTAATATGATGGAAACAACTGCATAACAGAAGTTTGAAGAAGATTTTAAAAAGACAAGATATTACAATTGTGTGTTAACATGAACTATAAATATTGTCAAAGCCAGCATATTAAGTTCAAAATGTAATTCATGTATTGACACAAATTCCAGAATTATGACAAGATAATTATTATGTCAGTGTAAAAAATCATGTTAACATTGTATTGGCCTTAGAAAAGTTAGGCATGTTTCCATATTCACTCTATCAAAAATTGACATGAATCGACAACTTTGCAATGATCAAGGATTTGTATCATTACTTTTAGTAAAACATATTATTTATAAGTTTTGTTTTATCAACAAAAAGAAGATTTGAAGTGAATATAAAGATAAAAAGATGTGGTATGATTGCTAATTAGACAACTCTCCACAAGAGATCAAATGACACAGAGATTAACAACTATAGGTCATCATGCATTCTTCAACACAGAGCAAAGCCCATACCCAATAGGCTCCTATTGAGGTAAACGGTTTAAATATTTGGTATTTGAATGATCAATTATGCTCTGGCATACATGTTTTCTTAATCACTAACATGCAGCGACACATGTCCAGACCTGGTATTGGTCTTGTCATTTGTTACAAAGCAGACTGCATGAATATTTTTACACTAGAAAGGTTAAGGCCCTTCATAGCTAGCTGTTTGGTGTGAGCCAAGGCTCTGTGTTGAAGACCGTACTTTGACTTATACTGGTTAATTCTTTTATAAATATGACTTGGATGGAGAGTTGTCTCATCGGCATTCATACCACATCATCTTAAATCTATATGCAATTGTGCATGTCCAGTAATCAAAGGTAAGTTGATGAGAATAAAACTTTTGAGAGTTATCTTATTCTATTCGAACTTGGAAATTGGTCCATAGAAAATAACTAATTTAACTAACTAAATAAACTCATCATAGCTACAAGGTTTAAATTTTGTACTTACGCGGCCAGACGCGTGCCTTTCATCTACAAAAGACTCATAAGTGACGCTTGAATCCAAAAAAGTTAAAAAGGCCAAATAAAGTTAAAGAGCATTGAGGACCAAAAAAATACAGCTAAGGTAATCTAATTTGGTAATGGTTAGCCAATACCACTTAATTTATGCAGCTTTAAGAAATCATTATATTCACATGATGGGTGGAGCAGGAACTGTTCGTCCTTTAGTAGTGTCTGATTTCATATGGTGGGATTGAATTTTCTTCGTATCGTTTAAAAGCCTTCAGTATGAGCTATCAATGCCAATTGTCATCCATCTGAAGTTATTTTGAAATACCCCCCTTTTTTCCTGCAACAACTGGACCAAAGAAAAATCTATAACCTTCTTTAGAGTGTACTTTCAAATTCCAACCATCAGCAAATAACAACCAGAAAAAAATTCTTAGGGTCTCAGAAAATTTCTTAAACAGTTGATTCATAATTATAATTATGATCGTACCAATGATAGTTCATGTCAACACATAAGTGTTGACTTCTTATTACTGGGCTGGTGGTGCCCTTATGAAGGGAAACTTGACCATGATTGGTTTTCTTGTAATCAGATGAATCGATAGCAAATCCAGATAAAAAAAACCTCATCAAATAGACAACTTTCGAGTTCGATGCATTTCCGTCAAAAACTTTGGTTTTAGTGAACATCACTCGTGCGTTTAGGTGCGTCGTGACTTCCGTTTCAATATTGAGCGAGTGGTTGAAAAACTATAAATTTATATATGCATGATTTATTCGGCAAATTAAATTCTCATAATTGACAATCTGCACCGCTGTCATTAGGGAATTGTGATTAAGTACCTACTGAACAAAGTTTATTTCTAGTTTATCCTGTACAATAACGATCACTAAGACACTTGATGAACGTTTATAGGGCAGGGATACAGGCGAGCCCCTCTATCTGGTAAATGACGTCACAAAGGCGCGTGTAATTGACGATTTTTTTCCTGTGACGGATGAACTCGAAAGTGGTCTATTAAATCTCCATTAGTTACACTGCATACTAAATTACATATATTTAAAACACAGCATTTTAACAAAGATTAAATCAATAGATATAGGAAGATGTGGTGTGAGTGCCAATGAGACAACTCCATCCAAATAACAATTTTAAAAAAGTAAACCATTATAGGTCAATGTACGGCCTTCAACAGCATATTACTCGAAAGAAGGTAAAATCAACTGAAAAAAATATCAAGCAAAGTAGATTATAGCAAGCCAATCTAGTTATCAAGCTGAAAGGCATATGCTTTATGTGAATGTATTGCACCAGCATGAGAGAAAAGAGGGAGAGAGATACCAGAGGGACAGTTAAAACTCGTATATCGAAAATAAACTGACAACGCCATGGCTAAAAAAGAAAATACAGACAAAATAACAGTACACAAGACACAACATAGAAAACTAAAGACCAAGCAACATGAACCCCAGCAAAAACTGGGGATGATCTCATAAACTCGGAAGGGTAAGCAGATCCTGCTCCACGTGTGGCACCCGTTGTATTGCTCATGTTATTACAAATCCGGTAATTCGGTAGGTCACATTCATGAACAGGGAAGGGGAGTGTAGTAACGACATAAGGAACTTGTCTGATATCATCTGAAACGATTATTCCATAAAGGTCAACCAACTCGTGATGGCGTCTATAAAAATTACGAAAGGATGATTTCAACTTCACCATTTGGAACTCTTCGTTTAATAGCTTCCTTGTGAGCAGCAACCCTCTATCAAGGAAATTATAATAGGATTATTGCTCCATAGAAATAGAAAGTTCACAATTGGGAAGCTGAAATCATCTCTTTTGTCGTAAAGTTTTGTTTTCAACCGACCCTCATTGTCAATTTCTAGATATGAGGCAGACTTAGCTGTTTCTGTTGAATCCTTTATCTCTTGTTCAATGGAATAGAACTTAAAATTATTTAGAGAAAGAACATCATCTGTATAGCGGAAGTAAAATTAAAGGATATTATTTAACTTCTTATCTTTCTTCTTTAGAATTACCTGTATGAAGTCAGCCTCATAATAATAAAGGAACAAGTCGGTAAGAAAAGGGCACAATTGGTTCCCACAGGAATCCCGACAGTCTGTTGAAAAACACATCCTCCAAACGTAACAAATATGTTGTCAATCAAGAAATCAAGCATCTTGATAATGTCAGTTTCAGAGATTTTTGTTTGAATCAGAGTGATCAAAGTAGGATTTATCCTTCCCTAAGACAAGATACGACAAGATACTTGTATCTATGGTGGCCTTTTTTTTTCTATAAAACAAAGCAATATCAACTCTTTCAATTTGTCTTTTAGTTTGGAATGGGGAAAACTTGTGTAAAGTGTAAAAATGTTCTAATACTATTGCAAGATGGAAGATCTTAGATTGTATGTACTCTAAAAGATCTTTGGACTTTTTTAGTATCCACATCTGATTCACGCAACCTCTAGAATTGTCATAAAAGCGGGAGGTTTGACTAGCCACAAAACCAGAAAATGGCCATTGATATATTATAGTTTTCTTCTGTGTGTGTTACATTTTAATGTTGTGTTTCTGTTGTGTCGTAGTTCTCTTATATTTGATGTGTTTCTCTCAGTTTTAGTTTGTAACACGGATTTGGTTTTTTTTCAATTGATTTCTGAATTTCGAACAGCGGTATACTACTGTTGTCTTTATTTATAGGCAGTTTCACAATAACTTTGAAGCCCGGCTTTGATAGCTGTTAAAATAGATGTTTATAATTTAGAAAGAGGTTTCGTGGAGCACTTTGAAGACCAAACAATTATGAATATACCGTTGTTTGTAGTTTATGTATCCTAAACAGTGATGGAAGACCCAGTTCTTCATCTTTGGTTGAAATTTCACAGAAACAAAGCACAGACCAGATCTATGATTATCCAGGATTTCCTCTTTGGTGAGGGTATGCGTTGAGTTTCCAAGCCCGATTCATTTATCAAGCAGTTTATGCAATGAGATTTACACACACACGATGTTATTTGGGGCTTTATATGCGTGGACAACAACATATTTGTCATGGAGGTAGGTAAGTGTTTTGCAACATTAGGGTCTTTAAAGATTGACGTAGCATGGTTATTGATAGACCCATTTAGTTTCTTTAATAATCTGATTTGCATCAACGACCTCACAGCCTTAATTCATTCGGAAAGAGTATCTACCTCTTTTCTCGCGTTTAGTCCATTGCTTACCAGTATATTTGACACCTAAGCTGTTAAGTGAAGCCATATAATTATACATTCTTTGATTTACAGGTAAAATTTAACACGGGTGTCAATTACACTCGTACGGTAGTAAGAAATTATCAAATATGGCGGCCGAAAATTTTCATTCATGAAATATTTCATACACGAGATTTGTTTCTCTTAAACGGGAGGACGGGAGGAAACCCCTGAAAACGGGATTAGTTGTACTCCCGTCGGGAGGTTCACATGTATGCCCTGGCATAATCCTCACTGAACTCATCAGTGTTTTGAAGTTGCATTTCCAATTGATAGATTTAGGCTCCAATATTTCGGACCTTTGTCTTGTCTTGTCTTGTAGTAATTCCGTCCTATATAGGACCACCTCCAGAAACCGGAGTAGATTATGGATTCACAAATTGTTCTATTTAAAATGTTTTTGTTTAGGAACAGTAATTTACAGAGGGGTGGCTGCCCTTAAACCCTTTCTATTGCTACTAGGCAAAGCGTTCAGAATGTTATTTCTGGCTACGTGCAAAGAAAAGCATAGTCTACGGCTAAGGTGTTCTAGCAGGTTTAGTTTTTGCCTACAGTTACATTTACAATCACAACCACAAAATACAGCACTCGGGTTCAGAATACATAGTGTATCTACTGTTTTATTGTTGGTGGAACACTTAGTACACACAGACATTTTAAGCAGATTATCATATTCAAGCAGGAAAGACATGCGTATAGATGATAAAGCACTACATTTAAAGATAAAGTGCTCTAGTGTTTCTGACTCTAAGTTGCAGAGCTGGCATGTAGGGTCTACTTGATTCTGGTTAAAGGCTGCTCTTGTACTCTGTAGTTGGTATGTTCCAGTCAATAATTTTAGCTTCACTGGTAATCTTGCGACAACTCTAGTTGATGTTGTGACACTTGATAATGCTGGATGGGGAGCACCAATAGTATATTGGTTAACCCCAATATAATGTATCCTGTTGTATAGTTTTGCAAGGCTGCAATATATCTTTTCCAGTAAGAGTCTATGGATTTAGACACCTTATTTTTCCATGCATTTTTTGTTGGAGGATTGTCAAATATCTCAATGCCAGATGGAAATTCGTATATAGCTAATAGCTGTCTTATTTTGGAGAACCAGCTGCGGTCGTTAATACCCTTTAGACATAATTGTCTGTCAGCTATTTCTTTTTCAATTGAATTCTCTGACCTGCATATGGAGGCGTACATTCCCAAGGCCTCGGGCTTTCTGAGGATGTTCCTGCCAAGATGTAAGTTGCTGGATCTGGTGTTGTACTTGGAATTGATAGGATTTGTTTAAGGGTTTTTCTGTAGAATGTTTCTAATGCCTGCAGCTCGTTTCTGGATGGAAGAAGAATTTCTAATCCATATAACAGGATAGGAAGCACGTATATTTGTAGTAGATGTAGGCAGGAAATAGGGTTTAATCCATTTTTTTCCATGGAGACCTGCCCCCATCAGGCTATATAGTGTTCGTCTAGCTTTTTCTATATTGCCCTGCATGTGAGTGGACAATGTTTTATTTTTATTCCTGTTGTGTGTTATACCAAGATGTACACAGGTTTCTGGTTGCGGCAAAATGTTATTTCCCAAACTAAATTGTTGGCAATCTTTGTCTTTGATGTTCATTGAGATGACAGCACATTTCGTCGGCTGAAGCTTATAATTTTCTTGCTTACTGTAACTTTCTGCAGTATCTAGAAGGATTTGGAGTTCTGGAGTATTAGCTAGAAGTGACACATCATCTGCACAGGTTGGAGCGGCGCAAGGGATGGTTCCTATGTGTGCACCAATACCTGATTCTTCTATTTGATTTAGCAGAGAGTTGACATATACCTTATATAGGTCTGTACTAAGAACACCACCTTGTCTTGATTGAGAAAGGGTCTGTCAGTTCACTATCCCATTTGACTGAAGTCATTGCTCCCTGGCTCAGTAGGTATGTTAATATCCACAACTTTCCAGTAACTCCTGCGAGAAATAGCTTTCTGTATAGGCTTGAATGGCCCACAACATCAAAGGCGGCTTTTGCATCCAGAAAGGAGACATGCAATGGCACTTTTTTATCCACTGCTTCCAGAATTGATTAATACAGGATCAGAGCGCAGAAGAGGGGTGAGACTTTAGGTGTAAATCCTCTCTGTAGCCTATTTTGGAGGGTATCAATCAGTACTCTTAGCCTTTTTCGAAGTAGGAATTCTAGACATTTACCTATTACTGGTAGGCAGGATGACCCTATATACTTTCATGAGATTATTACAATTTCTTTTTTGAAAGATTAATATATGACTAATATTTATGAAGTATCTGATTATTATATTACATCACAAAAGTCATGATACTTCTGTATACATTCAGTTTAAACAAACCATTTGAATGTTGTGTGATAAATACGTTCAATGACTTTGCATTTTTGAGGATTATGCATTCTTTGGTTTTCTTATAAAGATAAGTTCTTATACGTCATTTTGCATATCTAAATAACCATCCAAATTTATCTTATATACTTACTTTCACCTGATCTGCTGTAGTTTGATGCTTTAAAAATTATCTATCCACATTTTATGATTTTCTTTTGACGTGGAATATGTTTTATGAATTCAATTTCTAGTTTACTGAGTTTTACATATAGCATTGAATTACCTTTAAAAATTTTAATGTCTATGATGTATAATTATTGTTCATGATCTTATCACAGTCTCATTACTTTGTCTAGCGATGCTCTTCTCACTTATTTGAGTTTTTTTTGTTTTCTTTTACATTTTATTGGATCTTCTTTTCTATCATATATTTTCCTACGCAACTAAGTTTATTGTTACCTTATTAGTTGCTATTCCTATTCGTGACAATCACAAAATTACAGTTGTCTGGTTGATCGTTTACTTGAATTATCTTGTCTGTTTTCAATAATATGATGATGATAATTTTCAATGTATATTATGTAATTTTTCTCTTCAGTTTAGTGTAATATAATTGTGATTTGTGTTCTTCTATGCTAATTTTGGGTGATTTTATTTTCTGTACTGTTTTATTTTATTTCTTAGTAGACTATGTTTAGCTACAAATCCTTATTATTAGGTTAAATTTATAAAATGTATAACAAAAAGGTTCTTAATGACCAAAAACATAATTTAGATTTTTTTCATTGTAATCAGAATGTAATCAAAAAGTAATCATAATTACAGGGTATTTTGAAAAGTAATTGATTAAATTAAATTACATGTAATCAGATTTTTGGCTGATTAATGATTACACTGATTACTTGAAAAATTGTAATCAATTACAGCTGATTAACGATTACAATTACAATTACCCCAAGTCTGCTGGTAGGACAGTGATACCTCTATAGTTCTTTGCCTCGAGTTTTGTACCTTTCTTTTTGAAGACTGGTGATAGTATGCCTAATTTTATGAGGTCTGGGATGTTTTCTACCTCACAAAAGCTGTTGATGATTTCCGTCATACAGTTCAGTAGTTCTGCTCCACCGAATTAAGGTGTTCTGCTGTGAGTCCAAATACATCAGGTGATTTGTTTCCGTTTAGCGATTCAATGGCTTCTTTGACTTCTTCTGTACTAAAGACTAGTTCTTGGTCGTCATTTTTGCATAGATCAAAGATTACATCCATGCCAAAGTCTGTATCTGTATAACTAGCGGTTTCCCTATCTGCTGGAGTTGCCAGGCTTTCAAAATGTTCTTTCCACCCTTTGATGATATTCTCTGGCGTGGAATATGTATTATCGCCAACTATTAACTCTTCTAGTTGTACCTGCGGTTTTACTCTGTGAGCATTGATTAGCTTGTAAAAGATTTTACTGTCTTGAGATTTGCTTTCATGATCTTATCCAGGTTCTCGTTTCTTTGTCTAGCGATCTCTTGCCTCCTGGTACTTCTGAGTTTCTTTGTTGTTTTCTTTTTATCATCTTTTAATGGACCTTCTTGTGGTCTTCCATTCTCTTTCCACGCAAATAGAGCTTTTTTGTTATTTCTTAGTGCTATTCCTATTTCGTCACTCCAAATGTGACAGTGTGCTGGTTTTCGTCTTGACTTTGGTGGAGCCATTTCTTGTCCTGTTTCAATAAGTATGCTAATGAGTTTTTCTGTGTTTATGAAGTTAGGGTTCTCTTCTAGTTTTAGTGTTTGCAGTCTTTTGTTTAGACTTTGCTGGTATTCTTCTATGTCAACCTTGTCCCAGTTGATTTTATTTCTGTACTGTGTTGTTACTTTTATTTTTTAGGTCTGATGTTTGCTCTAAATTGTCCTATTATTGGGTAATGATAAGATGTATTACTAGCAATAAGGTCTAATTTGATTATCTTTAAAGAAGTGTTTTTGGCTGGATCCAGTAGGAATATGTAATCTATGGTTGAGCATTCCCGACCATTGGAGTTTGTAAATGTGTGGCTAGTAGGATGCTTCAGGTATCCACATTCTGAGAGGAACTGAAGTAGTTTACATTGTCGCATAGTCCTTTTTCCAGTTAAATCACAGTTCCAGTCTCCACAAAGTATAATTCTATGGTCGGAGTGGTATTTCCTGGTTATTTCGTATAACATATCTAGACACTCACTGAATTCATCATCTGTCTTTCTATTTCCTCTACATGGCATATAAGTTGAAACTACTATTATTGGGGTTGGAGCAGTGTCAATCTTAATGTAGACTATTCGTTCACTTCCGTCCTGTATAGTATCATCCACTATGTGATCGATTTTATTAGACCAGACAACAGCAGTTCCACCATACCCTCTCGGTTTCTGTATAGGTGATATTGGGTTATTATCATCAACAGATCTGATTTTGTAGTTTATTCCCTGTATTGATTTCCCCAACAGGTTCTGTTCAAAGTTGAAAAGCCAGTGCTCCTGTAAGCAGATAACATGAGCCATAGTATTCAGGGTATCTATACAGCCTGTGTTTAATACATTTTTACAGTTATATGAGGCAATGTTTATATACATATTTACATCTTCATTTGATTCAACATCCTCTATCCTCTTTCCTTTAAAATTTGGTTGTAATCTAAAAAATGGTCCTTCTCTTTTTGTTGTCCCTCTTCCTCATCTCTATCTTCATGTTTTTGAGGGGATGACTAAAATGGGCAACCTTACAATGATTAAAATCTAAAATACTATTTACAAGGTTTTCAGCCTGATCGTGCATGTTAGTTGATAAGTTGTTATTCGACTGTGGGCTTAGTTGTGGCGTATTTAGGTCACTGCGGCTAGATTCCAACACACTATTTTTAGGTGATTCTCTACAACTTTTATTTATGGTTTGATCTAAATCTGTCAATTCTCTCTAGGGTGTTTGCAGCTCTATATCTGAGTCGTGAATGATCTCTTGTGTTTTGTTAAGGATGAGTTCATTATTTTGGATTTCTGTCTTATGGTTGTTTATCATCTCCCCTTGGTGTGGTAAGCACTGTGTTAAGCCTTTTGGGTCACATGATGCTTCTACCTGGTCTCTTGACAGTCTTGTTGCATTCTTGTATGTAGCTCTAATAACCTCCTTTGTTCTTTGGTGGAAATGCTATTGTCCAGTTGGCTCTTGGTCTTTGTGTAGGTGATTCTTTAGAAGCATTTTGATCATCAGTCTTGAATTTGTTGGATGAAATCTACTGTTCCTGTTATTTTGGTCTTGGTACTGATGATGTGCGTACTTTGGCTTTGTGATAACAGGTGGAAATCTCCAGTTTTGCGGTGTACTTTGATGCAACGCAGTGTTCTGGCCATATGTAGGTACATGGTTATAAATTGGCGGTGGTGGGCGTACATATGTCGGATGCTGAATCCAAAAGGTTGTTGAATACTAGTAGGCCTGTGATAGTACCATGGATGTTCAGGTGGACGTATGTAATAAGGAGGTCTATATTGTTGTTGAATGTACCCTATATTATGGTGTGATGTTTCTAGGGCTGTTATTCTGTGGTTGATGTTATTAATCTCTAGCTCCTGAATTCTTTTATTTAATTGTCGTGTTTCTTCTATATGCCTAATGTTATCTTTGAGGCTGTTCATCTCTAGTAGTTGGAATGCTGTCTGTGGGGAAGGTTGCTGATGACAGCAGGCAGGATGGTGGTATACTGGATGCGATTGCTGACTATGGTTTATGGTCTGTGAAGGGACTTTTGACTCGGTATCACTCAAGAGTGGTCTGTCTGGGTTATTTTCTGTTACTTTCATTCTTAATATCCTATTAGAGTTTTCTAATTCCTTAACCTGTGCTTCCAGTTTCAGAGAGTATGATTTAAGCCTTGCATTATCCTTACTACATTCTTCTGTTTCTTTTTTTTGATATCTTGATACCATCTTCCTTTTTCTTTAATCTGATTTCTTTTTGCCTCATCTCCCTATTGCTAAGTTCTATTTGTGTAGGAACTGGCGTGTCCTTTAGGCTATTGACAGTCATAAGAGGGTTGGAATCGGCTGTTGAGATTATTGTATCTATGGCTTTTGGTGTCGAGAGGCTGGCTTCGTTCACAACACTAGACTTCTGTTTTGGTCTGGCGCCTGTGTCTCTGATATCAACTTGTTCATTTAGGATATCTGCAGCCACGTCACGTTCATTTATTTTTGGCACTTCTAGTGCTTGTGAAAAATTAACCTTGTCTTTTTGTTTCTCTGAGGTGTAATTGGCTGTCAGAGTGCTAATTTCCGCCCTAACAGGAATCTCTGGTTTGGAGCTGCAATTTGTAATTTTTGGGCTTGTCGATAGCTGTTGACATAATTTACAGGTATATGGAGAATCGTCTGGTTTACTTTCTATCAGGGTTATCTCCCCTTTTTTAAAGTTTATCACAGGAGAAATGGATCCAGTGGTTACCAGTGTTGCAGAGTATGCATTTGGATAAGCAGATTTTGTTACATTTTTGGCATTGGTTGTTGGCATCTTTATTGCACATAGATGTTGCTGAATCTTTTACCAGGTGTGTCTGGTTTATTGCAGCTGCAGGAATTTTCTGTTGCAGATATTCTTGCCATTTGCTCTTTATAATCTCATTTAACTTCTGCAGATTTTGGTTTGGTTGTTCACCTATGGATTTCAGTTCTTGTATGAATTGTTCTGCATGCCTTCCATTTATTTCAAGTCTGCACGTGGTATGGTAGATGTTTATCCGGTAGAGTTGTTCCGATGGTCGGGAGGCCACAGCTACGGAAATTGACCGTTCTACTACCATCTCTCCAGTATCATCCACCTTGTTAGTATGGACTAATTTGAGGTTCGAGCTGGAGCCTAGATGATTGTCAAGACTGTCTATGAAGACTAAAAAGGCACCTGGTGTGAGTTCCATGATAATATTTCCATGTTTAAATTCGATTTTGTAGTCTTGGGGTCTGTCAGTGGCTGATATTAACTTCTTTGCTGCTTTGGACTGGTTTAATTTATATCCCTGTGCTTTCTGTTGGGTTTTTGAAGGTGTAAATATTTGAGTTGGAATCCTGTTCCTTGATCTAGTTACTAATTCCATTTAGGTTATTGTTTCTGCGTAGTGATTTCTACACTGACTTTAGAGGGTTTTCTTTGGTAAATTTCTAAAAGACCTGATAATAAGTAAAGACTGTTTGAATGCGTGGTTAATATTATGATATACATGTACTCCTATATTTGGACAAGCGTAGTAATTCCCACACTGACCTATAAGCCAAAGATCCTTGTTCCGTCAAGCGTAGTGAATCCTACACTGACTTAGGAAGGATTGATTAGATAAACTTCAAGAATGTTGCCTATAGTTATGATGCTGATGGCTGAGAGTATTTAAGAGCGAGATTAAAATGTTTTCGGTCAAGCTTGGTGATTCCCCTGCTGACCTAAACTGGGATGTTTTGTAAGACTTCGCAAATTGGTGTTAAAAGAAAGAATTATTTAAATTCAAGTTGAAGAGATTCCTGTTTCGTCAAGCGTAGTGAATTCTATACTGACCTGGGAGGGATTGATTAGCAAACTTCAAGAATGCTGCGTATAGTTAAAATGTTGTAACTTCTCAGCTTGATGTAGAGATAAAATTATTTAGATGCAGAGTTAAAAGAATGAGCCCACTGATTTCTACACTGGCCGCAAATGGAGTGATTTGATATGCTCCTAGTAATGGTGCTGATGGTAAAATTATTCAAGCACGAGATAAAATATTCTTTTCGGTCTAGCTTGGTGATTTCCTTGCTGACCTGAACTGTGATTTTTGTTTTGTTTTTTGTTTTAAAAACTTCTCACTTTGTTGTTAAAAGATAAAATTATACAAATGCAAGGTTAAACGATCTTTGTACTGTCAAGCAGTAGGTTTCCAATTTAACTTTATAAAAAAGGGTAAGAAAACAATGCTTGGTTTATGGATTTCTACACTGGCCGCAAATGGAGTGATTTGATATGCTCCTAGTAATGGTGCTGATGGTAAAATTATTCAAGCACGAGATAAAATATTCTTTTCGGTCTAGCTTGGTGATTTCCTTGCTGACCTGAACTGTGATTTTTGTTTTGTTTTTGTTTTAAAAACTTCTCACTTTGTTGTTAAAAGATAAAATTATACAAATGCAAGGTTAAACGATCTTTGTACTGTCAAGCAGTAGGTTTCCAATTTAACTTTATAAAAAAGGGTAAGAAAACAATGCTTGGTTTATGGATTTCTACACTGGCCGCAAATGGAGTGATTTGATATGCTCCTAGTAATGGTGCTGATGGTAAAATTATTCAAGCACGAGATAAAATATTCTTTTCGGTCTAGCTTGGTGATTTCCTTGCTGACCTGAACTGTGATTTTTGTTTTGTTTTTGTTTTAAAAACTTCTCACTTTGTTGTTAAAAGATAAAATTATACAAATGCAAGGTTAAACGATCTTTGTACTGTCAAGCAGTAGGTTTCCAATTTAACTTTATAAAAAAGGGTAAAAAAACAATAACCTTTGGATAACACATTTCGCAGGGAAGTGTTATTGACAATGTTGAGTTCACCGGTAATAACGTGGCCAGACGTATTATATGTGAATTATGAATTAGCACAGGTGCAATCAGTTTAGTCCGAATGTGATGAACACCCAACGGCTTTTGTATAAATGGCAGCAATAGTTATCAAAGGTACCAGACTGATAATTGTATACATCAGACGCGCGTTTTGTGTACATAAGACTCACCAGTAACGCTCATTTCAATAAAATAAATTGAAAGCCAAAACAAGTACAAAGTTGAAGAGCATAGAGAACACAAAATTCCAAACATTTGTGCCAAATTCGACTAAGGTAATCCAAGGACGTATACGTCCTTGGGTAATCTATGCCTTGGATAAGAAATTCCTTAATACTTCGAATAATTCATACTTTTGCAAACAGTAAATTTTATACGCAAGACGCGCGTTTCGTAAGACTCATCACTGACGCTCAGATCAAAAAAAAGTAAGAAAGCCGAAACAAGTACAAAGTTGACGAGCATTGATGACCCAAAATTCCAAAGTTGTGCCAAATACGACTTGAGTAATCTATGCCTTGGAAAAGAAAATCCTCAGTATTTCGAATAATTCGTACTTTTGCAAACTGTAAATTTATAAAAATGACCATTGATATTAGTTGAATTAGTTATCAAAGGTACCAGGCGTATAATATAATACTCCAGACGCACGTTTCGTCTACATATAAGACTCATCAGTGATGCTCAGATCAAAATAGTTAGAATGTCTGAACAATATAAGTTATATGGTTCGCTACTGACCCCCTACGGATCCATAGGGGGTCAGTAGTTAACCGTATAACGAATTTATCGTACGCTGGACTTTTCTGCTGCGTTTTGTTGAAAAATAATCAAAGAACACAACAACATTAATAGATGACGTCACCATTACCGCGTCACGAACCCCCTATGAAATTTACTAACCCCCTACATAGGGGGTCACCACGTGACGGCGTTAAACCAATCACAACGTGATAATTTAGCCGCGGTACGATAAATACAAAGTTGAAGAGCATTGAGGATCCAAAATTCCAAAATGTTTTGCAAAATAAGGCTTAGGTAATCTATTGCTGGGATAAAAAAATTCTTAGTATTTCGATAAATTCATACTTTTGCAAACTGTAAATTTATAAAAATTACCATATAATTGATATTCATGTCAACACCGAAGGGCTGACTACTGGGCTCTACATAAGACTCATTAGTGACTTTCAGGTCAAAATAGTTAGAATGCCAAAATAAATACAAAGTTGAAGAGCATTGAGGACCCAAAATTCCAAAAGGTTTTGCAAAATACAGCTTAGGTAATCTATGCCTGGGATAAGTAAATCCTTAGTATTTCGATAAATTCGTACTTTTGCAAACTGTAAATTTAAAGAAAAAATGACCATATCATTGATATTTATTTCAACACCGACGTCCTAACTACTGGGCTGGTAATACCCTCGGGGACAAAACGTCCACCAGGAGTGGCACCGACCCAGTGGTGAAAATAGTTATCAGAGGTATCAGGCTTATAATTTAATACGCCATACGCGCGTTTCGTCTACATAAGACTCATCAGTGACGCTCAGATGAAACTGGTTAGAATGCCAAAACCGATAATTAAAAATAAATAAATAAAAATTGAAAGATAGATAATCAGATGAGTTTCAAAGAAATTAAAAGTTGTTTTGTTTGTTTTGGTTATCACACCAAGGTTTGCACAGACGAATCATGAAGTTCTTTCTCATATAAGATACAAAATCATATGACAATGTCATGTCTTTTTATTATGTACACATTATCATATACAATGTAAAAAAATCTAGCCATTCACTGAAAAGTATGGCAAAAGCATTTCAACTCTCATCAAAAATATCTACTGTTTTATTTTTAACAGCAATTAATTTTTCAGTGCGGTAAAAAGATTTTATTTTACTTTGCAATGTAAACGCTTTCTTTGAATATTTCAAGTTGAAAATATATTGTTTTATTTGCAAATAAATCAAAATTTCAGCATTTTCCCTAAATGATATTGTAATATCCCCAAACAGAAAATATTTTATGGTAAGTGGAACACTTTTACCATTAGACAAAAACCATGAGATAATTTCATCAATGAATGTTTGAACAATTTCACAATTCCAAAATAAATGTACAATAGTTTCAATCTACTTCTTGGCAAAAAGTACAATTTGGATTGTCAGTGACATTTTTTTTTAACGATAACAAATATTTGTATTCAATTATTTCCTGATAAATAAATACCTAAGTAGCCCAGGTCGCATACTTAGGGACCACTGAATTTTAACAGCCTCACTTCACAGTGTAGAAACTAATCTGTACGCTATCCGGAAGTCGCGATTTTCGAAGCGATGATTTCCAACTGGCTAACAGGACGGTTTTGCCTACGGTAACTTTTCTCATCATTTGTTTACTCCTATATCTACAAAGTGCTTTGAACATCTTCAAGGTATATATAGCATCATAAATATGAGTAACTGTAACAAAAACATGCATTAGAATATAAAATATACGTGTGCATCACATCAACTTGGTAGAAAAAAGTGAAATCGATGGACAATTTTGCTCTCGTAGTACAAAGCAAATAATCTTTTATTGCAAATATTTGCATCAGTTTACAGTTAAATATATACTGTTTCAATATTCTTTTCGTATTTAAGTAGAATATTCGTATTTCCCATAAAAAAATATGTTTTCCTTGAGGATCCCAAAATAAATTACTGTACGATCAGTCTAGAACTGACTCTATTCTAGAAGCGATTTCAGATTTTTTGACTGTATGACCAGTCGTGATTTTGAAGAAAAAACAACAGCAATTTGAAGGTATATACGTGTATATGTGATATTATGAACTATCCAGGGAACTATAACGTGTAATTACTTTCATCAGACAATACAAATATATTTCTGATGAATTTTTTAGACGGCAAAATAATTGTATTTTTGTTCCATCAGTCTTATTTAAAATCAAATGCCTAAAAAGTAATACATGATTCGCTTGTAGACTTTGTAATAGTGTATCGTTACAGTTATCTGTTTAGCTATTACATTTTTAAAGATTATTTACACCGTCCGCCGTTGACCAATTGATGATAACATAAATCAAGCTTGTCTTTTAAAATAACAAAAAATGGATAAAGACAGCTTTGCGTAGGGGGATAATTCATGTGATATAATTTTGGTAAGTTTACAGAAATAGAAGGTCCATAATGCATTAATTGAGTAAAAATGGAGCAATTTCAGAAAACTTTAATGATTGGTTTAGGAGGTGTTGGAAATATCTGATGGGTGCCCCCATATAATGTAATGTTCAAGTCCGTATTTTATATAAAGTAACCCCATAAAAGATTTAAATGTTTTTACTAAAATTCGAAATAGACGGGACACAATACAGACAATTTATGATAAGGAATCCGAATAAGATTAATTAATAGTTATATCAGTGACGGATTCAAAAAAAGGGGATCCGGCAGTTTGAAACCCTTTTTTAACTATCAATTCATTTGTATGGGGAAAAGGCCGTACGGTGACCTATAGTTGTTAATGTCTGTGTCATTTTGGTCTTTTGTGGATAGTTGTCTCATTGGCAATCATACCACATCTTCTTTTTAGCTCACCTGGCCCGAAGGTCAAATACTTCCAAACTTTAACTGAATGTTCCTTAGGTTATCTATTTTATAAATTGTATCCGAAGTTTTGATCTATCGACAAACATGGTCGCCATTGCTAAAAATAGAACATAGGGGTCAAATGCAGTTATTGGCTTATATCTCAAAAACGAAAGCATTTAGAGCAAATCTGACATGGGGTTTAAATGGTCATTAGGTGGATCTATCAGCCCTGAAATTTTCAGATGAATCAAACAACCCATTGTTGGGTTGCTGCCACTTAATTGGTAATTTTAAGGAAATTTTGCAGTTTTTGGTCATTATCTTGAATATTATTATAGATAAAGATAAACTGTAAACAGCAAAAATGATCAGCAAAGTAAGATCTACAAATAAGTTTAAATAACCAAAATTGTCAATTGACCCCTTAAGGGGTTATTGTCCTTTAATGACAATTTTTCACAATTTGTTCATCATATTTGCTAACTTTGAAAAATTTTCTCCTCTAAAACTACTCAACCAAATTCAACCAAACTTCAACTGAATGATCAGTAGGGTGTATAAAATAAAGTTTGTGTTTTATTTTCTATTTCGTCAAAAAACATGGCCGTCATGGCTAAAAATAGAACATAGGATAAAATGCAGTTTTTGGCTTATATCTCAAAAACTCCAGCATTTAGAGCAAATAAGACAAGAAGTTAAAGTATTTATTAGGTCAAGGTCTACCTGTCCTGAAATTTTCAGCCGAATTGGGTAACTGGTTTTTCAGTTATAATGCCCTGAATTGATGATTTTAAAGAAATTTTGCAGTTTTTGGTTATTACCTTGAATATTATTATAGATACAGATAAACTGTTTATAGCAAAAATGTTAAGCAAAGTAAGATCTACAAATAAGTCAATTTGACCAAAATTGTCAATTGACCCCTTAAGGAGTAATTGCCCTTTAAAGTTTGTTTTTTTTACAATTTGTTCATCATGTTGACTTACTTTAAAAAATCTTCTCCTTTGAAACTGCTGTATCAATTTCAGCCAAACTTAGGCTAAATGAGTTTCAGAGTATCTAGTATAAATTTTATATTTTATTTCCCTGTATGTTCAAGAAACATAGCTCCTATGGCTAAAATAGAACAGGAGAATTTTTTTATTTTTTTTGCTTTTGAAGAAAATAGGACGATTCAAAGAACATTTAAATAAATTGAAAAGCCAAAATAATCATTGATGAGATATTTAACCAAAAAAATTAAGGTGAGCGATTCAGGCTCTTGAGAGCCTCTTGTTTATATAGCTCTACATCTTAAACAAAGTGAAGGAACTGTGATCAATTATAGGCTACAGTACGGCCTCGAATGTGTGTAAATACATGCATTTTTATATAACAACTAAATCTGTGTGTTTGTACAATTTTAAGTATAAAGGAGGACATTTATGAAACTTATATACTAGTAAACATCAAACCTTCCTCTTATTTTAGCAACATTTAAACATCCTTATACTTAATGTAGTAAGTCGAGTACACCCTATCAAGCTAAAACATGTTTCATAAGTTTTCAGGATATGAATGTATTGAAATATATTTGTGTTATTTAGAAAAATGCCACCTTCTAATGTATCGTAAATAACTTTGAAATCACCACTAGAATACAGTGACATAAAGACTGATCATACAGTTTTAAAATAAACAAGCGAGACTGATCGTACAGTGAGAAATTCAAACAAGTGTAATTTTCTTATTTCTGGCTTCAAAGATCTGGTTGAAACTTTTACCACCACTTGAAATATACTTCATTGAGTTAATTAAGTCTGGTTTTTACGTTAATTTGTACACTAAGAGGGTAAAAAGATTGTTTTTAGGTTCGCCGACTGATTTTTCTTAGTGATGCACTTGAAAATCTCTTGATTAAGGCAAAGACATTAATATTGAATGTGCGGAATTTAATTCTAAACCATTTGAGAATATCGATTTCGGCTGAATTAATCATTAAGCAATGTACAGATGATCAACTTACCGTTTAATTCAGTATACCCATCAAATTTAAGATGTGATCCAAAAAGTTCTCGCTTCGAATATCGCGACTTCCGGATAGCGTACAGAATAGTATCTACACTGTGACTTGACCAGGGAAATATCAAATGAGTTTAAACTGCCCATAGTTTTACATAACTATATTTAAAGGGGCACTAGCGTCTGAAATTAACAATTAACACGACACAAGCATGAAAATACTTAGCTTCGTTTCGTGAGTATTTAGTCTAGCCGCCATCTAATTAACTATCGAGTTAAAAATCTGACCATTCACTGAAAAATATGGCAAAAGCATTCCAACTCTGGTCAAAAATATCTACTGTTTTATTTTTAACAGCAATTAATTTTTCAGTGCTGTATAAAGATTCTATTTTACTTTACAATGTTAACTCTTTCTTCGAATATTTCCAGTTGAATCAAAATTTCAGCATTCCCCCTAAATTATATTGTAATATCCCCAAACAGAAAATATTTTATGGTAAGTGGAACACTTATACCATTAGACAAAAACCATGGGTCAATTTCATCAATGAATGTTTGAACATTTATCCAAACTATTAAAAGTCTGACATAGATTGAACACGGCACGGGCATGAAAATACGTAGCTTCGTTTCGTGTGTATTTAGTCTAGCCGCCATCTAATTAACTATCGAGTGGCACGGGCATGAAAATACGTAGCTTCGTTTCGTGTGTATTTAGTCTAGCCGCCATCTAATTAACTAGCGAGTTGACCCCTTAAGTCATCCGATGACCATATAAGCGGTGTAAACATAAATAGAGATATAAATAGATTAAGCAAACTCGTGCTGTTTGATTTTTCTAGGTCTATTTAATTTCATATTATAGTTGAGAATTAAATGTTTATAATCGTTTTGAATGACTTTTTGATGATTTGAATGAGTCAATCAAATAATTTACCTTTGTTTCACTTTTAATGTTGACATTCTTTTCTTTAAATAACTTTACACATACAATTCACGTGATATCCATCTCAAGCTGAGGGGTTAAATTGAAGTTCACATGAATACGGATTCAATGAGGTCGAAATATTCACATGCAAGTGAATAATTCATAATCAATAGGTTTTTTTTTAACTTATTTTGACAAAATTGAACCATACTGGCTGCTAAAAGCGAATTATTATTTCACTATTTGCATTTCATTGATGATTTAGCAAAAACAAATATATTAGATTTTTTGTATATATCGTAGCTTTAGGTGTCATACCACCAATTACTCCCTCAAATTTAGAACGTAGGCTTACTCGGACAAAAAATAGTGCATTTGATGTCATTGTTCACCTAAACTAACCAACAAATTTGCAGAAATTAAACTTTTGTTGAAAGAGAAATATATTAAGACCATTTTGAGCCAATTTTTACCTGTCTAGGAGTTTGCATTTAAAATTGAGGATTAATGCGCTCCATGGTATACTAATTTAAAATTTCCAGAAAACCAGGGGTTATTTTTAGTGGTACCTCCTTTCGGGAGCTCTCTTCTTTCTTATATGATTTTGAATGTATGTTGAAAATTAGCATGCAGAAAGGTGACACCTGTACAATTCAGGATATACCTAGTTTCTATGAAGTTAAACTTAAGGTAAAATATTTAGAAAGCTGTCAAAATTGCAAAATTTGGTTGAACAGATAGGGACTTTTAGTTGGTGGTGTGACACCTATAGTGTCCCTTTAAATAACCAATACCATTGATTTTATCTGATACGCATCACTGACACTGTAATACATAATGATTATCGTATATCCAGTTCACTGACTAACATCATACATGTGTTGATTTAAACGTGAAAACTATAATATAATTGATTGAGAAAAATAATAGTTATAATTAGAATTTGAAATTATTGAATAAATGTGAATGGAAAAAAAATGAAATTATTCTGTGACTTATGGATTATAAAAGTATAAAGCACATGTGGTAAGTACTAATCACGGTATTTAAAAACCTGATGTTTGTAATTTACTAATATGCATATAAATATGCACAGCCATAGATTCGAATATCGATTACAATACAAATCTTTCTTTCTGTACAAATACATATTGTTCACTACGTTCTTCCTAAGATATAGTAATATTATTACACAAGAACACACCCGTGATTTCGCGGGTCCGTGACTGAATTAAAGTATATAACTATGCGTAAGCCTTATTTTAGTATTGGTATTCTCTGCTTTCAAATCTTTCTGTTTGAACCCGTCGACCTGGAACTTATCAATTATTGGTAATATTAATTATTTGGAAAACAAAAGGGCCTGGAATGGAATTTTTTTTAATCAACAGCATTGTAAATAAAGTTGAGTTCTTTATCTCGCTGTTTTACGTCATGCCCGCTAACAAATTGAAAACTGTACCTATGCGCCTTATTTGAAGTCCAGATTTTTAGTATTCGTATTGTTATCTTAGAAAGTCTTACTGATTAAAATACTACAATAGGGAACAATTTGACAATGATTGAATTTAGTAGTGTCAACTCTGTGATTATGAACCGTGTATATAGCAAAATCCTAAATACATCGTTTGGTGGTGCGCCTGTCAGATGAGAAACGTACAGATAAGGCAATAGGTAACAGGTGAATATACTATTGGTATCGGTATCGGATTTGACCCGGAACTTGTTAATTATTGGCATTATTAATTATGTGGAAAACAAAAGGGTCTGGAGTGGTGTAATTTTTAATCTACACCATTGTCCTATATTAGTTATATATAAAGTTGAATTCTTAGATTTCTCGTTTTTACCCGATGACGGCTGACAAATTGGACCTCGTTATTTTAGTATTATAGATATGGAACCAAACACACCTTTAGTTTTGAGCAGTTGAACTAAGTATATCTTCCTACATTTTTTCGATAAAGAGTTCAATTTTTAATCTACATATATATTTTATATCCGAGCGCGTTTTTCATATGCAATTTGCAAAATGAATTTGCATTTATTACCTATTTTCCATATAGCCCATTTAAAATAAAGTGTTATTGCGTTAAAATTATATTATTCGAATTATGTAAACAGATTCCTAATAGAATATCTTTTTCAGCGAGTGTATCTTTATTTATTAAGTTGCAAAGTTGTAATTTTCTGATAACTCTTTCTATCAATGGTTTAACATTGTCACATTGATAAAATAAATGCTTAAGAGTTTCAATATTATTATTTTCATCACATAAGTGACATTTTCCATTTGACATAAATCAAATCAAATCAAATCAAATAATTTTATTGGTGTAAATTCCTATACAGATATGATACCAGCCGACATTTACAAAATACAAATACAAAAAATAAACAAACAAACAACAAAAAAAAAAAAAAACCAAACATATTTTCTCAATGATCATGATAAGAGATACATATTTTATATTTACATTGCGTGGAGGTGTTATTCATACAATATTATTAATTCAAGCTGTTACAATCAGCTTTAATACTATAAAAGCTCTTAACAACATTATGTTTGCTTTAAATGAATGTTCAAATCATACATATCACTTATTCCAGCTACACTTGCAGTACTAATGTCCGTATCATTACTTTTCAAAATGAAACTAAACTTATCTTGTTCACTCATATTAACAAAAGATGGAACTATATCACTTAAATTACATAAGAGTACATTTCTATTACGTTCTAATGCTTTACATTGAATGAGGAAATGGAACTCATCTTCAATTCCATCCTTACAAATTGGACAAATTCTCTGTTCTAAAGGTGTTCTAGTATATCTACCAACTTCTATTAGTTATTTACTATTACTAATTCTGATTTTTACCATTTTAGAAATAACACTTTTGTTAAGGTCCAGTAGAAGATATTTTTCTAATTCAAAATTATTTTTAACTTTGCGATATGTTCTTAGTTTATTACCATGACTATTACCATTATTAGAGTCACAAAAAAGAGCTTGTTTCCAGTATTTTATGAATTCCTCTTCTAATTTCTTTTGAAATGAAAAAAGTAATTTTTTCTTTGACATAGTGTTTTGATTTTCCCAGACATGCTGAAAACCAAGTTTACCTAATAACAATTTTAATTTACTACAAAAACCATTAGGAAAGTTTAAGTTTTCATTGTATGCTTTCTTTACCATACTCTCACTGTCCATATTAATGATATGCAGCCAGAAGTTAATTGTATTTTTAAGGGCTGACAATGAAAGTGGGAATAAACCTAATTCAGAAAGTACAGCATTATTAACAGCACCTTTATTTACACCCAATAAAAATTTAGCAAATTTTATTTGAATTTTATTTGGACTGAAGTTTGCATAGTTTGACACGATGGTAGTATTTTGTTTCACTAAACTAATAGTAGCCCAAACTTCACTGCTATATAACAGAATAGGTTTAACGCATGAATCAAAAAGCTTTAAATGTGGTAGTAAATTCATCTTTTCAGAAAATAATAGTTTTCTAATACAAAATATAGCTTTGCTAGCCTTTTTACATAACTGATCAATTGCTGTAGTAAAAGATCCAGATGGTTTAAAAATTATACCTAGATACTTGTATTCATCAGTTAACTCTAGCAATTTTCCATTATAATAGAATTTGTGCTTTTTAATAATTTTCCCTGCTTTATTGAATATTATAATTTTGGTTTTATTAAGATTAACAGATAGATTCCATTTTTCACAAAATATATTTAATTTATCTAAAGCATTTTGTAGGCCAGATGCAGATTCTGATATTACTACTAAATCGTCTGCATAAAGAAGACAAGACACTTGTGTATTATCAAGGCATGCCGGATCACATTTGTGGTCAAACATTTCAACCAGTTCATTTATATACAATGAAAATAATGTAGGGCTTAGTATACACCCCTGTTTTAATCCTACACATGACGGAAATGTTTGTGTTAGTCCCTCTTTTAATTTTACAGAGAAAGATACATCTTTGTACATATCTTTTAAAATATTGAAAAAAAAACTTTTATATTATATTTTAGTAACTTATGAAAAAGCCCATCTCTATTGATTGTGTCAAACGCTTTTCTTAGATCTACAAAGCAAGTGTAGAGATGTTTAGATTTTTTAAAGGTCTTGTCAATCAGAGTTTTTAATGTTAAAATGTGATCACTTGTTCTGCTTACATATGTATTATTTGCAGTCTGTTTTCTGTATATATAATCTCTATAATCAGATTCCTGTGTAACAGCCACTATGTTCCGTCAGTCACTTTGTTCCGGCGGAACTTTTCAACCAGTTATTTCGTTCCGATGGAACTGTCCAACTAGTTGTTTTATTCCGAGTGCAGTCGAAAAGTTCCGGAAAAAATAGCTAATTGAAAAGTCCCGGAACAATGTAGCTAGTTGAATAGTTCTGGCGGAGCAGAACAACTAGTTACATACAAGTTAGGGGCCAGCTGAAGGACGCCTCCGGGTGCGAGAATTTCTCGCTGCATATAAAAATCACTTTGTGACACTGAAAATTTAGAAGGATCATGTTCCTTCTCTGTATCCTAGATTTATAAGTAGCAATTTTACCTGACCATATCGGGAAATAGGTATTTAGTCGGATCTTACCACGTACTTGTGATTTGGTTTAAACCGGTTTTGCTATAAATATACGGAGAAATGTCGAAATGTTCAGGACTTAATTAAATCCGTATTTCGGTAGGATGGTGCAAGCATACGATTTTTATTGCGTCTTACACTTTGAGAAGCGAATAATCTTTGACTACTTTATTCAAATATTGTGTAAAAACATTTATTTTGAGCTTTGAAAGTCAAGTGACTCGATCATTTTCCTGAGGAAGTTTTAAAAAATTGCAAAGAAATATTTTTACAGTGGTTTAGCTTTCGTTAGTCTTCACTATCTATAGATTAACAACTTTTGGTTATATTTATAATTTAGAATCATCATTGAAGGTGGAGCACGATTGCGCAGTTAATTAATTCTATTGATGTGCCATTTGTATGCAAGAGTGACATTCCGTTGTATTATGTGCCAATTCGAAAAAGTTATGCCAGTATTCTCTCCCCTTAACAGGTTCATTATTTTATAATTAAGTTTACGTTTCTGACATAATTTTGAATAATTACAAAATGTATACATTCAATATATTCAGTTTTTGTTATTGGTGTATCAAAAACATTGATTTACGAATATAATTTCATAAATTTGAAACGTTTAAAATGATTACATACCAATATAAAGAACCGTTCATCATTTTTGAAAAAGACTATGAACGAAATTTGAATAAATTATCTTCTCTTGATGATAGATTGATTGGCAAATGAACCAGCGTTATCTAATGATAATCACAGAAAGTGACCGGCGAGCAATTTTTAATTGTAGCCTATTCAACCTTAAAATAATGTTCCACTATAAACGAATGTTACTTTATACAAATATAAGGACTTAGTTAGCTAAATCTACAAATTTTATTAGATATTATGATTTTTTATTGCAATAGATTAATATGCTATTATAAGTTTTGAACTTTTTATCTTGTACGTTGTGGGACATGAATTTTTAATATATATTTCGGTGTTCGTGTAAATTGGGCTCACACGGAATGCTGATTGATCAAAATAAGGATCAGACTGACAAAATAATAAATGTTTATGTCCAATATGAGCTGATAACTGATGTTACACGCTATCGATTTTTAAAACGACACAAATTTCAATTTTTGACAATGGCTGGTGATTCAGATCTCAGAACCAGGTATCGCATTAATAACCAGCGTTTTATATGTATAAATCATGTTTGTGTTTAAAATATAGCTATTTGAGGTAAAAATTGATGTCCCAGAAATCCGGATTTTTTCATAAATGCTTTCCCGATGGTCATTTGTTGCCAAAATTTTAATATGAGGGGAAACCTTGTAACCCCATAAGACTGGAACCAAATGAATGAACCCCAATCTAAGACTTTATCCTGATCCTTTTGAGACATGTGGATTATTTATATTTGCTTTAAACTTGTCACGTGACTCTGATCACTCTGACTGTGTCTGTGGGTTCTCACTTTTGGCTCTGACCCTATTTAAGCTTAAGCGTGACTGGGGAATAGAAATATGGTCACTAAGGTCTTCAACCTACAACTGTAGCTGCAGATTTAGATTTATTTAAATTTGGGACCTCTGGATATAGTGTTTTTTTTGTTTAAGCCCAGGATTTCGGGATCAAGACATACATGTACTACTGAAACGCAAGCATTTTTTTTAATTTAAAAAGTGAAAATGAATGTGTAGTAATGGGGTAAAAAGTAAAGCCTATACTGTTTGAACAATTAATTCAAGATTCCATTCTTTTCATCATGTTCATGTTGATAACAAGAATGTCTGTTTACATATATGCGCATGCATGTAATGTATAATGTGGTTGAATGTGATATATGCTTCTCTTATCTGAGGCAGAGGCCAATTTAGAGGGGGCAATGGTTCCCCCTCCCCTTTTGTGGGAAAAAATTGGTTGATAATATACATGATATCCATGATATCAGAAATCACTTTAAGCAGGACCTCAGCAGACCCCCTCTTAGTCAGTGGATCCAACTGGTACTGCAATAGGCGTTCGCCCCAAAGATATGAAACAACTACATCAAATTGAATTTCATAGAAGTAATAAATATTTTTTTATCTTATCTTTTAGCAGTTAGTTATGAAAAATATAACTGAAACACTTTCAGAAGATGTTTCGTAGCTCATGATTTGGAATGAAATCTTAATAAATTGCATCTATTTTTCTGTCATCAAAATTATACCTTATCACTGTTCTTGTATGGCAACATAAATCCCTGTAATATAAATCTAGTCTTTTTCTGATTATAGCTATAAATGATAACACTTCTGTGTAAATTATAAAATGGACCTTTATTTATAGAAGCATTCATAGTCCTAGAATCATCATGGCAAGATACTAATTATGTGTAATTGAGACAACATTTATTGTAAGGCTTTGTCTTATGATTCGCAAAATATAAGTGAGAAACTTATCAATACTATATCAATGAACATAAAAATATAGTATATATACCAATACACTTTTGTGTATTGGTATATGGACCATAATTTGCTATTGAGCTCCGTTTCCTATAACTATAGAAAAGTGATAAAATGTGAATTACTGTAAGAAAAGTTGTAACTACATCTAAAGATGCCATTATTTTTATCAACATACAAGTGTATGCTACTCTTCCCTAGAAAAAAAATTGAAAATAACAAATTTCAAAGATTATACGACCGTATTTGTGTGTCGTTTCTCGCGTTACTTTTCGCGTCCGAAGTGCATAACGCTGACTAATTTATAGATAATCGTCACCGGCAAATTCGTAATTTTTGCTTTAAAATAACAAAGAACATCGACCAATAAGAATAGTGAGAAGAAAATGCCGAGAACTATAAGTATTTCTGTAGTAGGTGTAAGAACACTGTCGTTATTTTGGTTTCCCATTTCGTAATGCACATTTTAGATGGTTTAATCTGCTTTGTTGTAAAAGAATTCTTTGCAACAATATGCAAATACGAACTCTCGCGAGATGTTCAAACAGGTAAATCAGAGATGATTTACATTCTTGTTTTGTTCTTCGTAATAATTAAGTTAGAAAATGACGTTATCGTTATGCGTTACATTTCACACGAAACAGAAGTCCATTTATTTATTAAAATTGTTTTTGTCGTTAAGTTCTAATCATTTCCGGTCATACGTGAAACATGTGACTAACATGTGATCACGCCCTTACAGCCGGATATACGAAATACTAGGTCTAAACATTGTATTTGTTTCCAACGGGATGTAAGCAAACATAATCTGTAGGCTTGTTTCGTCTTGTTTAAAAAAGGAAAATACAATTTTCAAAGAGATTGCGCCGGGGGTCTATTATTTTTCCTATGTGCATAATGTTACATACCATCTTGTGTGAAAATAAATGCCCAATGACTTGACAAAATTTGACCGACGTTTTAACACACTTCGTTTCCCAATAACGATGTAAAGGGTCCTTGGAAAATTCAATCGAAATTACGTCTCCTATCATGGTGCCGATGTTCGTTGGATTGATTTAGCTTCAACAGTAAATATTACTGGATATTTTAGGTGAATAAAGATAATTTAATAAAAAATACATGTTAATGTACCGTTACACTTGGAATGTACAAAGTTGGTATCTTTGTCACAATTTTATATGAATTTGGTTAAATATACTTACCATGAGTTACTATTATAAATAGAATACGTTCCGCGTTTTAGTATGTTCCCAATCGCAAAAACATCGAGGAGACCGAGATCTTTAAACATCCGGTATGTTATGAAATCTACTCACTCGATTCAAGGTAAGATCAGTTTTATTTTTTGCGTTCAATTGAACGGATGTTCTCATCGTAATTTAATATATATTAGTATAACTCTTCAAAGTTTATAATTACATCGTTTTTCAACGATATGGACGGGTCTTCATTGTACGAAGACACGCAGGATAGTATTACTATGGAGCCTGTTTCACCAATGTCGGTAAGGACAAGAAAAGAGTCCGTGAAAACAACAGGTAAAAAGAAAAGAGTGTCAAAATCGGAAAAATTGCAGTCCGAATATGACAAGAAACTCCAAAGTATGGAGGAGAACTTTAATTGCAAATTGGACAAACTTTTTGGTTTGTTAGCAACAAACAATCAGAATAGGGAACAATTGCTCAGATCTGATTGTGTGAATATTGGTAATCTTCCGCCTGGGGAGAATAGACCATTAAATTCACTAGAACGAAATATTGGTAATCTTCCATCTGGGGAGAATAGACCATTTATTTCACTAGAACCAAACTTGGACCAAAATCTGGGGTCGCCAAGAGTTTCTAGAAACCAAGATTTTGATAATAGATCAGAAATATCCATACATGTACAACAAACTGAAAGGCATGATTTAGATATGAGATCAGAATATGATAGTGGGTCTGGAGGTAGTCCAGTTAGACAACCCGATGATGATTGTATTCTTCAAAATGACATTGTAAATAATCGTAAATGTGAACGATTTATAAAACATGTAGTAAACTCAAATGAAGGTTTTTCATTGAATGACAATATTGAGTCTGAACAAGGGCAGGCAGTCAATAAGAATGTTAACTTTTTAGCGAAAATATTTAAGGAAGATATTGCTAAAGAAAAATCTAGTCTTGGTTTAGTATTAGACCAGACACAGGTAGACATTTTAGAAAGTTCTTGGCGTTCAAAAAACCCAGAAAGAATTTCTGCTTATAAAGAGGAATACAAGAGTGTTTTCCCTATTCATGATAGTTCAGTTGAATTTTTACAAGTTCCAAAATTAGATGACTTACTTGAACCCATGTTAAGACAGACACATGGTGAAAAAGCAGTTAAATCTTGGGACAATCACAGGCAACTGCATACACAACCTCTAAGACAGATAGAGAAATTGGGTTTTCAAGGGCAACTCAGTGCAAGAATGAACATTATTTCTGTTCTATACATGCAGCAAGCTTTAGGTTCACTTGTACAAACTCTTGAGAGTGATGACTTCGAGAAAGATGAAGTTTGTCAAACTGTAAAAGATGTTTTTGCCATGTCAACTAAAACACTTGACCAAGCAGGCCGTACAGGTGCCTTTTTACATTTGGTCCGTAGACAAGCTTCAGCTCAAGATTCAGGGTTAACAGGCCTGAAAGACATGAGCAATAAATGCCAATATTTGCCACTAACAAATGATGGGGTATTTGGTAAAGGTTTAGAAATCGCGTTAGAAAAACGCAAAGAGCAAAAAGAGCAACTTTCTGATCTGTTACCAGAGTTCAACAGAAAGAGAAAACTTGAAAACAATGCTCGTGAGAAAGGAAACAATAAGGTTTCCAGATCTAGTTCATCAGGTGGGCAAAACATTAAGAAAAATAATTTTAATGTGAAATCAAATTCTAATGCAACTAGTACATTTCCAAACTATAGGAAACCTGCACAGAATTTTCAGAAAGAGAAGTCAGCAGCAGCACCTAGACAGAGTGGACAAGATGCAAACAAGACCGGCTTCAAGTCTGGCTTCAAGTCTGGCAAGAGTGCTACACAGTCCTCATGGGGTTCTTTTCGGAACCCCAAGGGAAGAGATAGCTGACTCAGAAGTAAGTTTTTTAATGTGTCCAGAGATACCTGTAGGAGGTCGATTACAAAAATTTCTTCAAAATTGGGAGAAAATAACATCAGATCAGTGGGTTCTCTCAATTGTAAAAGAGGGATACAAACTAGAATTTTTTCAAAAACCTCTTTGGACAGGGATAAAACAGACTTTTGTACAAAAAGACCATTTAGGTATTTTTATGCAAGAAATAAATGCTTTATTGGAAAAAGACGCCATAGAAAAGGTGCATTTTCCACATTATGTAACAGGTTTTTACAGCACCTTATTTCTAGTCCCAAAGAAAAACGGGAAGTTAAGAATGGTGACAAATCTAAAACCTCTAAACAGTTATCTCAAGAAAATCCATTTCAAAATGGACACTATGCCAAAAGTAATAAATTTAGTGAAACCGAACGATTGGGCCATATCTCTCGATCTATCGGATGCATATTTTCACGTCCCAATTTTTCAAGGTCACAGACAGTACATGAGGTTCTGTGTTCAAAACCAATGTTATCAATGGAAAGCAATGTGTTTTGGTCCAACTTGTGCACCACGGATTTTCACAAAAATTGTATCAGTGGTGGCAGCATATCTCAGAGCTCAAAATGTGAGAATGGTGGTATATTTAGACGATTGGATGATAATCAATCAGGACAAAATTCAATTATTAAAAGATCGAGAGAAATGTCTCAATCTGATAGTTTCACTAGGTTTCATAATAAACAGAGAGAAATCAAGTTTAATTCCAAGTCAATCAGTGACTTACCTAGGGGGAGTTTTTCATCTACAAAAGGGAATAGTAGTTCCTACATTAGAGAGAATTCAAAAGTTACAAATGTTAATTCAGAACATGCAGAATGGGAAGACAATAGCTTTCGATTTTCTTCGCATTCTGGGTGTGATGGCATCATGTATAGAGTTGATTCCAAATGCACGTCTACACATGAGACCAATACAATTACATCTTTTAAGTTTTTGGAATCCAATTTGCAAAGATATGACATTGGAAATTCCATTTACTCAACATCTAAAATTTCATCTATTATGGTGGACAAATTCAGTGAACACGCTGAAAGGCCGATCTTTAGTATCTCCAATATCCACTGTAACAGTCACAACAGATGCTTCCAAAAGCGGTTTTGGGGGTTATGTTGGGAATCAAATATTCCAAGGGGAATGGAGTCCACAACAGAAAGAGTGGCATATAAATTGCTTAGAAATGAAAGCAGTTTACTTGACAATGAAACATTTCATAAGTCTGTTAACGAACAAGTGTGTTCTCATCAGAAGCGACAATACAAGTGTTGTCCAATATATAAATCGCCAGGGAGGGACAAAATCAACCAGTCTTTGTCTTTTAACTTGGGAGTTGTGGCAGATGGCCATTCAGAACAAGATAGTTTTGAAGGCAGCACATATTATGGGCAAGAAAAATGTGTTGGCAGATCAATTAAGTCGAGTAAAAATACGCCAATCAGAATGGACATTGAACAAGACAATTGTCAATCAAATTTTTCATCTTTGGGGTTCCCCAGTGATAGATCTATTTGCGTCCTGGGAGAACAGACAAACAGAGGTTTTCTGTACTTGGATTCCTCATCCCAATGCACTAGCTTTGGATGCATTAACAATTCCATGGGAGAACATGTTTGCTTATGTGTTTCCTCCAATTTGTCTGATTCCGAAGATATTAAGATATATGAGGCAGTTCCACTGTCAGATTATCTTAATAGCACCTCAGTGGCCACGGAGACACTGGTATCCGGAAATTCTACAGTTATTGATAGCTCCTCCTATCAGACTTCCACAATGGGAAAAGTTATTGACACAACCCAAAACCCAAATTTGCCATCCAAATCCTCAAATGTTGAATTTAGCTGCATGGCTCCTCTCGACAGAAACTTCAAAGCAGAAGGATTTTCTGAATCGGCTAGAAACTTGCTCAATGCATCTTGGCGAAAGGGTACTCGAAAAGACTATATTACAAAATTCGAAAAGTACAATAGCTGGTGTAGTGGGAAACAAATTGATCCCTATACAGCTACTTTAAATCAGGTTGCTGATTTTCTGGCTTATCTGTTTGAATTAGGTCTACAATACAGAACAATATCTGGGTATCGCTCTATGTTATCAGCAGTGTTACCACCAATTGATAATTATCAGATTGGTCAACATCCTTATATTTCAAGGCTGATAAAAGGAGTTTTTCATTCTAGACCTCCCAAGGTTAATTTATTGCCTGAATGGGATTTAGAGATGGTTCTTAACGCCTTAGAGAATGAACCTTTCGAACCTTTATCTGATGCATCTTTAAAGTTTGTTACATTTAAAACAGTGTTTCTTATTGCTATAACAACTTTTAGAAGATGCAGTGACTTACAAAGTCTTAGAATTGATAAAGAGTCTATGAGGGTTCAGGACAAAGGTATAACTTTCATTAGACATGGTCTGTCAAAACAAGATAGACAAAGTCATTTTGGGGCCAAAATTAATGTACCTCATTTCAAAGAAAGAGAGTTTTTAGATCCAAAAAGGTCAATTACTATTTATTTGGATAAAACCAAGGAAATAAGACAGAAGTTAGATGCAAATGACAAAGTCAAATTATTTTTAGCAATGAAAGAACCTCATAAACCAGTAACAGCAGTGACAATTTCTAGTTGGATTGTCCAAACAATCAGGTCTGCTTACTCAAATGACAAATTAAAAGTTAAAGGTCATTCCACAAGAGCAATTGCTCCGAGTTGGGCTCTATATAAGGGAGCTTCTACAAAATCGATTTTAGATGCGGCAGATTGGTCATCTGAATCAACTTTTGTAAGATTCTATTTACGAGATATAGATTCGGACAAAGTATTACAATAGAATTGTTTTTAAAGAAATTATTGTATATAAAGACAAAAATAGTTTCACATAATTTTTATTTATAAAATTGATATGTTATTGATACAATTTTATTTAGGGACAAATGTATATAGAGCATGTATACAAAGTTTCACATAATGTTTATTATATAATTTTTCAGGATGATGACTAGTAGTATCCTGTAAATAGTTGTTTGTTTTTTGGTGGAAGTTTTTAATGTATGACAGTATTTTAAAAAGAAACTGTTTTTTGGTGTTTTCTGAGGAATGTTTTTATTCATATCCAAGAAATTTATCCTCCACCTGCAAAGAACTGCTTGTTAATCAGTGAGTATTCTATATTTATAATAGTAACTCATGGTAAGTATATTTAACCAAATTCATATAAAATGGTAATTTTTGAAATCTCAAGAAGAGATTTTATATGAATTTATAGGGTTAAATATACTTACCAGGAACCACCGCCACCCCAAATAAATTTCTTTTTGGTGTATATTGGTTTTCCAATTAAACGCCAAATAAAACTGATCTTACCTTGAATCGAGTGAGTAGATTTCATAACATACCGGATGTTTAAAGATCTCGGTCTCCTCGATGTTTTTGCGATTGGGAACATACTAAAACGCGGAACGTATTCTATTTATAATAGTAACTCATGGTAAGTATATTTAACCCTATAAATTCATATAAAATCTCTTCTTGAGATTTCAAAAATTACCATTTTTAATTAATTTTTTTTATTCATGTTCTGCAAACACTTATCAGAAACGCAATAAACTTGTCAAAGGAAAAGTAAACTTTTACCATGCATGACTTGAAAGGAAGTACTTTATTGATTTTAGCCCACTAAAGTAGGTTAAAATGTGGAAACCATGTAGATGGTGTACAGGTCACAAATATCACATGGTGCCTATTTTAAAGATGCTAATTCCAAGTTAAAAGTTGTTTTCTTTACTGGATTTAAAGAATTTTACATTACCAATGATTTGGAATAAATTGTATATAACTGGAATTTCAAAACCAAATATAAATACATTTTTTTGGCTAAAACATCAAGATACAACGATTATGGTATCCTGTATCAATGAAGAAAATACGGAAATTCCTGAATAAATTGTACTAATTGTTTTCAAAACAAGCACATATTTAGGAGTTTTATAATACTGTTACATTTAAGATGGATTTTAAGAAAAAGTATACTGTTCAGATCATTTTAAGCAGATTTTGCAATAAAATAAAACTAAAAAAATGCTTTCGGTTTCTTATGGTTTCCTGTAGCGTTTAAAAAAAACTTTAATTTAACATTGAAAATAGATTTTAAATATTAACATGAAGCAAGTAACACTAGTATTGGTGTTCATTTATGTCTTTTGAAATATATTGTGCAAAATAAAGAAAATAAAGATTGGTTTCCTGTTTTGTTTCCTGTCACGTAAACGGTGAATCAAAATGTATTAATTTTTTCTCGAAAAACTCAATTGTTCCATTAATACTATTCTAACATCAACACAACCCACAGAATAAAAGTTAAAGTTTTAGAACTTATAAAAAAGGATACAAAAAGAAACCAAAGGCCGGATACCAAATTATGGTCCATATATACTATATTTTTATGCTTCTACATTTTTCTCACTGAAACACATAGTTAATATGGCTTCTACTAGCGAAAGCTCCATTTGGAGTTATTGTGTTTAGAGACCACTTATGTCAGTACACCTTTCCTATATTGCCTATATCAATGAACAATTGACTCTTAATGTGACGGACATACAAATGTTTTGTGACTTCAGAAATGTACAGGAAAATGCAGGAATGTGAATATCATTTTCATGTATGTAACTGTAAACATTCTCACAAAAATTAAATATTTGTTTACAGCTGCCATATTTAATTAAAGCTTCCTTGAGACATGACAGACAATGTATTGTCTCATTTGGAACAACTTTTTTTCAAATAAAGCAAGACCACTTTAAAACTGATAAAAAAAAATCATATGCTATGGAAAGGATTTAGTATACTAATAGTAAGCTTCATTTTCAGTGGTACTAGGTGGGTGTTGTTATTTACCATTTTAAAAGACAAAGTGTGCCACAAAATTAGGAAAAATGTGCAGCTAATCTAATTGTATAGAACCAGCTTGCTGATACTCTACAGATCTGTATACATTGTATAAGTAATTGTACAAGATTTTATAATTTATGGAAAAGAAGGAATAGTTTTTAAGTTATTTTTTACTTTTGCAGAATGGAAGATAAAGAAAAGACGGACACTGTTATGAGGACTATGGTTGTATTTAGTATGGCTATGATTACTTTGCCAATATTTCTCTATTTTGTCAGCAAAAGTTTTTTCTTTGAAGGTAAGTTGTTGATGGCATGGTCCTGTTTAATATGATGCTTTGATTGAAGATATAATAATACCCTGTTTAGAAAAAGTGGGCTAATACTGTCTTACCGCTGTGTCTCAAACCGTCAGTCCATCCATCCTTCTGTCTGTCCATCCGTCCCATGACTATTTTTCGTCGCATCTTTCTCATAAACTGCATCACAAGAACTTCTGAAATTTGGTTTCAGGGTTTATATAAGTCAGCTAAACCCTTTGATGCATTTTCAGATTCATCACTCAACAACTTCCTGTTTCAAACACTTGTAAATTAAATATAGAAATTAATGATATTTTTATATTTCTATGATAAACATTCTTAATATAGACTGATCAGCACCACAATATATGTATACCCTGAAAAGTTAAGAAAAGTCTGTTAATTTGTTTATGAGTTATTGCCCCTGAAATACGCAGTTCTCCAAATTTTCCAATTTTTTTGCTGTTATCTTGAACACTATAGATGTATGGTTAAAATTGAAAAGTGTAAAAATTATCAGCATGACGAAATTTTTCTACTCTAAAAAGTCAGGAAATCTGACAACCTATTTTCCTGATTTTTGATTTTTTTACCCTTAAATGTTGATTTCTCTGTTTTGGCAATTTTCTACAAAACTGTGGGAACTAGGTTACAATGTTACTGTGTAAATTTTGGAAATGATCAGCAACTAGAATAACAAGTTTGTGCATTTAATGGTTTTCATTAGCAGACCAGGTGAGAAATACAGGTTCAGAGGTGGCACTTGTCATGCTTGTGTTAGTCTACTCTATACACTCATCAATATTGAAATGGGAAAGGCTTTTAAAAGATATAAAAAAAACAATTTAAACTTGTTTTGAAACATATAAATAGATTTAAAAAAAATCTTGCATCTTTTTTGGGATATCAATCCAGGAAAGTGGAAGAATATTATGTTTACTGGAAGTGGTGGGGCCTAGTAAAAACAGCAAACAGAATGTAGAAAAAAATGTATTTTGACTTCAGGGTTACTTAACTTTTTATTCTTTGTAACATGACCCAATTTTTTTTTGATTAAATCACAAAATCAGTACATACATAATATGAACATGAAAAAAAAATCTATGTCGCATTTTTTATTTTTTTATTTTCAAAGATAAGCTGTTTTGCATGTAAACCTATGGAACAGTCAATTACATGACTGCAACTGCTTTTAATATGTAGTTGTAATGTTTATAGGGGTTGTAGAATAGTCCTTTATAACACATGATAGCTTCGATATGAAGTTGTAATGTTTATAGGGGTTGTAGAAAAGTCCTTTATAACACATGATAGCTTCTATATGTAGTTGTAATGTTTATAGGGGTTGTAGAACAGTCCTTTATAACACATGATAGCTTTGATATGTTGTTGTAATGTTTATAGGGTTGTAGAACAGTCCTTTTAAACACATGATAGCTTCGATATGTAGTTGTAATGTTTATAGGAGTTGGATAATAGTCCTTTATAACACATGATAGCTTCGATATGTTGTAGTAATGTTTATATGGGTTGTAGAAAAGTCCTTTATAACACATGATAGCTTCCATATGTAGTTGTAATGTTTATAGGGGTTGTAGAACAGTCCTTTATAACACATGATAGCTTTGATATGTAGTTGTAATGTTTATAGGAGTTGGATAATAGTCCTTTATAACACATGATAGCTTCGATATGTTGTAGTAATGTTTATATGGGTTGTAGAAAAGTCCTTTATAACACATGATAGCTTCCATATCTAGTTGTAATGTTTATAGGGGTTGTAGAAAAGTCCTTTATAACACATGATAGCTTGGATATGTTGTTGTAATGTTTATATGGGTTGTAGAACAGTCCTTTATAACACATGATAGCTTTGATATGTAGTTGTAATGTTTATAGGGGTTGTAGAACAGTTCTTTATAACACATGATAGCTTCCATATGTAGTTGTAATGTTTATAGGGGTTGTAGAAAAGTCCTTTATAACACATGATAACTTCGATATGTTGTTGTAATGTTTATAGGGGTTGTAGAATAGTCCTTTATAACACATGATAGCTTCCATATGTAGTTGTAATGTTTATAGGGGTTGTAGAAAAGTCCTTTATAACACATGATAACTTCGATATGTAGTTGTAATGTTTATAGGGGTTGTAGAACAGTTCTTTATAACACATGATAGCTTCCATATGTAGTTGTAATGTTTATAGGGGTTGTAGAAAAGTCCTTTATAACACATGATAACTTCGATATGTAGTTGTAATGTTTATAGGGGTTGTAGAACAGTCCTTTATAACACATGATAGCTTTGATATGTAGTTGTAATGTTTATAGGGGTTGTAGAACAGTCCTTTATAACACATGATAACTTCCATATGTAGTTGTAATGTTTATAGGGGTTGTAGAAAAGTCCTTTATAACACATGATAGCTTCCATATGTAGTTGTAATGTTTATAGGGGTTGTAGAAAAGTCCTTTATAACACATGATAGCTTCCATATGTAGTTGTAATGTTTATAGGGGTTGTAGAATAGTCCTTTATAACACATCATAGCTTCAATATGTAGTTGTAATGTTTATAGGGGTTGTAGAACAGTCCTTTATAACACATGATAGCTTTGATATGTAGTTGTAATGTTTATAGGGGTTGAAGAACAGTCCTTTATAACACATGATAGCTTCCATATGTAGTTGTAATGTTTATAGGGGTTGTAGAACAGTCCTTTATAACACATGATAACTTCCATATGTAGTTGTAATGTTTATAGGGGTTGTAGAATAGTCCTTTATAACACATCATAGCTTCAATATGTAGTTGTAATTTTTATAGGGGTTGTAGAATAGTTCTTTATAACACATGATAGCTTCGATATGTAGTTGTAATGTTTATAGGGGTTGTAGAACAGTCCTTTATAACACATGATAGCTTCAATATGTAGTTGTAATGTTTATAGGGGTTGTAGAATAGTTCTTTATAACACATGATAGCTTCGATATGTAGTTGTAATGTTTATAGGGGTTGTAGAACAGTCCTTTATAACACATGATAGCTTCGATATGTAGTTGTAATATTTATAGGGGTTGTAGAACAGTCCTTTATAACACATGATAGCTTCCATATGTAGTTGTAATGTTTATAGGGGTTGTAGAATAGTCCTTTATAACACATGATAGCTTCCATATGTAGTTGTAATGTTTATAGGGGTTGTAGAACAGTCCTTTATAACACATGATAGCTTCCATATGTAGTTGTAATGTTTATAGGGGTTGTAGAACATTCCTTTATAACACATGATAGCTTCCAAATGTAGTTGTAATGTTTATAGGGGTTGTAGAACAGTCCTTTATAACACATGATAACTTCCATATGTTGTTGTAATGTTTATAGGGGTTGTAGAATAGTCCTTTATAACACATGATAGCTTGGATATGTTGTTGTAATGTTTATAGGGGTTGTAGAACAGTCCTTTATAACACATGATAGCTTCGATATGTTGTTGTAATGTTTATAGGGGTTGTAGAACAGTCCTTTATAACCCATGATAGCTTCGATATGTTGTTGTAATGTTTATAGGGGTTGTAGAACAGTTCTTTATAACACATGATAGCTTCGATATGTAGTTGTAATGTTTATAGGGGTTGTAGAACAGTCCTTTATAACACATGATAGCTTCGATATGTTGTTGTAATGTTTATAGGGTTGTAGAACAGTCCTTTATAACACATGATAGCTTCCATATGTAGTTGTAATGTTTATAGGGGTTGTAGAACATTCCTTTATAACACATGATAGCTTCCATATGTAGTTGTAATGTTTATAGGGGTTGTAGAACAGTCCTTTATAACACATGATAGCTTCCATATGTAGTTGTAATGTTTATAGGGTTGTAGAACAGTCCTTTATAACACATGATAACTTCGATATGTAGTTGTAATGTTTATAGGGTTGTACAACAGTCCTTTATAACACATGATAGCTTCCATATGTTGTTGTAATGTTTATAGGGTTGTAGAACAGTCCTTTATAACACATGATAGCTTCGATATGTTGTTGTAATGTTTATAGGGGTTGTAGAACAGTCCTTTATAACACATGATAGCTTCGATATGTTGTTGTAATGTTTATAGGGGTTGTAGAACAGTCCTTTATAACACATGATAGCTTCGATATGTTGTTGTAATGTTTATAGGGGTTGTAGAACAGTTCTTTATAACACATGATAGCTTCAATATGTAGTTGTAATGTTTATAGGGGTTGTAGAACAGTCCTTTATAACACATGATAGCTTCGATATGTTGTAATGTTTATAGGGGTTGTAGAACAGTCCTTTATAGCACATGATAGCTTCCATATGTAGTTGTAATGTTTATAGGGGTTGTAGAACAGTCCTTTATAACACATGATAGCTTCGATATGTTGTTGTAATGTTTATAGGGGTTGTAGAACAGTCCTTTATAACACATGATAGCTTCCATATGTAGTTGAAATGTTTATAGGGGTTGTAGAACAGTCCTTTATAACACATGATAACTTCCATATGTAGTTGTAATGTTTATAGGGGTTGTAGAACAGTCCTTTATAACACATGATAGCTTCGATATGTTGTTGTAATGTTTATACGGGTTGTAGAACAGTCCTTTATAACACATGATAACTTCCATATGTTGTTGTAATGTTTATAGGGGTTGTAGAACAGTCCTTTATAACACATGATAGCTTCGATATGTTGTTGTAATGTTTATAGGGGTTGTAGAACAGTCCTTTATAACACTTGATAGCTTCCATATGTAGTTGTAATGTTTATAGGGGTTGTAGAACATTCCTTTATAACACATGATAGCTTCCATATGTAGTTGTAATGTTTATAGGGGTTGTAGAAAAGTCCTTTATAACACATGATAACTTCGATATGTAGTTGTAATGTTTATAGGGTTGAAGAATAGTCCTTTATAACACATGATAGCTTCGATATGTTGTTGTTATGTTTATAGGGTTGTAGAACAGTCCTTTATAACACATGATAACTTCGATATGTAGTTGTAATGTTTAGAGGGGTTGTAGAACAGTCCTTTATAACACATGATAGCTTCCATATGTAGTTGTAATGTTTATATGGGTTGTAGAACAGTTCTTTATAACACATGATAGCTTCAATATGTAGTTGTAATGTTTATAGGGGTTGTAGAACAGTCCTTTATAACACATGATAGCTTCCATATGTAGTTGTAATGTTTATAGGGGTTGTAGAACAGTCCTTTATAACACATGATAGCTTCGATATGTTGTTGTAATGTTTATAGGGGTTGTAGAACAGTCCTTTATAACACATGATAGCTTCGATATGTTGTTGTAATGTTTATAGGGTTGTAGAACAGTTCTTTATAACACATGATAGCTTCAATATGTAGTTGTAATGTTTATAGGGTTGTAGAAGAGTCCTTTATAACACATGATAGCTTCGATATGTTGTTGTAATGTTTATAGGGGTTGTAGAACAGTCCTTTATAGCACATGATAGCTTCCATATGTAGTTGTAATGTTTATAGGGGTTGTAGAACAGTCCTTTATAACACATGATAGCTTCGATATGTTGTTGTAATGTTTATAGGGTGTTTGAACAGTCCTTTATAACACATGATAGCTTCCATATGTAGTTGAAATGTTTATAGGGGTTGTAGAACAGTCCTTTATAACACATGATAACTTCCATATGTAGTTGTAATGTTTATAGGGGTTGTAGAACAGTCCTTTATAACACATGATAGCTTCGATATGTTGTTGTAATGTTTATAGGGTTGTAGAACAGTCCTTTATAACACATGATAGCTTCGATATGTAGTTGTAATGTTATAGGGGTTGTAGAACAGTCCTTTATAACACATGATAGCTTCCATATGTAGTTGTAATGTTTATAGGGGTTGTAGAACAGTCCTTTATAACACATGATAGCTTCCATATGTAGTTGTAATGTTTATAGGGGTTGTAGAACAGTCCTTTATAACACATGATAGCTTCCATATGTAGTTTGTAATGTTTATAGGGGTTGTAGAACAGTCCTTTATAACACATGATAGCTTCCATATGTAGTTGTAATGTTTATAGGGTTGTAGAACAGTCCTTTATAACACATGATAGCTTCGATATGTAGTTGTAATGTTTATAGGGGTTGTAGAACAGTCCTTTATAACACATGATAGCTTCCATATGTTTGTAATGTTTATAGGGGTTGTAGAACAGTCCTTTATAACACATGATAGCTTCCATATGTAGTTGTAATGTTTATAGGGGTTGTAGAACAGTCCTTTATAACACATGATAGCTTCCATATGTAGTTTGTAATGTTTATAGGGGTTGTAGAACAGTCCTTTATAACACATGATAGCTTCCATATGTGTTGTAATGTTTATAGGGGTTGTAGAACAGTCCTTTATAACACATGATAGCTTCCATATGTAGTTGTAATGTTTATAGGGGTTGTAGAACAGTCCTTTATAACACATGATAGCTTCCATATGTAGTTGTAATGTTTATAGGGGTTGTAGAACAGTCCTTTATAACACATGATAGCTTCCATATGTAGTTGTAATGTTTATAGGGGTTGTAGAACAGTCCTTTAATAACACATGATAGCTTCATATGTTGTTGTAATGTTTATAGGGGTTGTAGAACAGTCCTTTATAACACATGATAGCTTCCATATGTAGTTGTAATGTTTATAGGGTTGTAGAACAGTCCTTTATAACACATGATAGCTTCCATATGTAGTTGTAATGTTTATAGGGGTTGTAGAACAGTCCTTTATAACACATGATAGCTTCATATGTGTTGTAATGTTTTATAGGGGTTGTAGAACAGTCCTTTATAACACATGATAGCTTCCATATTGTTTGTAATGTTTATAGGGGTTGTAGAACAGTCCTTTATAACACATGAAAAGCTTCCATATGTAGTTGTAATGTTTATAGGGGTTGTAGAACAGTCCTTTATAACACATGATAGCTTCCATATGTAGTTGTAATGTTTATAGGGGTTGTAGAACAGTCCTTTATAACACATGATAGCTTCCATATGTTCGATATGTGTTGTAATGTTTATAGGGGTTGTAGAACAGTCCTTTATAACACATGATAGCTTCGATATGTTGTTGTAATGTTATAGGGGTTGTAGAACAGTCCTTTATAACACATGATAGCTTCATATGTAGTTGTAATGTTTATAGGGGTTGTAGAACAGTCCTTTATAACACATGATAGCTTCCATATGTAGTTGTAATGTTTATAGGGTTGTAGAAAGTCCTTTATAACACATGATAAGCTTCCATATGTAGTTGTAATGTTTATAGGGGTTGTAGAACAGTCCTTTATAACACATGATAGCTTCGATATGTTGTTGTAATGTTTATAGGGGTTGTAGAACAGTCCTTTATAACACATGATAGCTTCCATATGTAGTTGTAATGTTTATAGGGGTTGTAGAACAGTCCTTTATAACACATGATAAGCTTCCATATGTAGTTGTAATGTTTATAGGGGTTGTAGAATAGTCCTTTATAACACATGATAGCTTCCATATGTAGTTGTAATGTTTATAGGGGTTGTAGAACAGTCCTTTATAACACATGATACTTCCATATGTAGTTGTAATGTTTATAGGGTTGTAGAACAGTCCTTTATAACACATGATAGCTTCATATGTAGTTGTAATGTTTATAGGGGTTGTAGAACAGTCCTTTATAACACATGATAGCTTCCATATGTAGTTGTAATGTTTATAGGGGTTGTAGAACAGTCCTTTATAACACATGATAGCTTCCATATTAGTTGTAATGTTTATAGGGGTTGTAGAACAGTCCTTTATAACACATGATAGCTTCATATGTTGTTGTAATGTTTATAGGGGTTGTAGAACAGTCCTTTATAACACATGATAGCTTCCATATGTAGTTGTAATGTTTATAGGGTTGTAGAATCAGTCCTTTATAACACATGATAGCTTCCATATGTAGTTGTAATGTTTATAGGGGTTGTAGAACAGTCCTTTATAACACATGATAGCTTCCATATGTAGTTGTAATGTTTATAGGGGTTGTAGAACAGTCCTTTATAACACATGATAGCTTCCATATGTAGTTGTAATGTTTATAGGGTTGTAGAATAGTCCTTTATAACACATGATAGCTTCGATATTAGTTGTAATGTTTATTAGGGGTTGTAGAACAGTCCTTTATAACACATGATAGCTTCCATATGTAGTTGTAATGTTTATAGGGGTTGTAGAACAGTCCTTTATAACACATGATAGCTTCCATATGTAGTTGTAATGTTTATAGGGGTTGTAGAACAGTCCTTTATAACACATGATAACTTCGATATGTAGTTGTAATGTTTATAGGGGTTGTAGAACAGTCCTTTATAACACATGATAGCTTCCATATGTTAGTTGTTAATGTTTATAGGGTTGTAGAACAGTCCTTTATAACACATGATAGCTTCATATGTTGTTGTAATGTTTATAGGGGTTGTAGAACAGTCCTTTATAACACATGATAGCTTCCATATGTAGTTGTAATGTTTATAGGGGTTGTAGAAAGTTCCTTTATAACACATGATAGCTTCATATGTAGTTGTAATGTTATAGGGGTTGTAGAACAGTCCTTTATAACACATGATAACTTCGATATGTAGTTGTAATGTTTATAGGGTTGTAGAACAGTCCTTTATAACACATGATAGCTTCCATATGTAGTTGTAATGTTTATAGGGGTTGTAGAACAGTCCTTTATAACACATGATAGCTTCATATGTAGTTGTAATGTTTATAGGGGTTGTAGAATAGTCCTTTATAACACATGATAGCTTCCATATGTAGTTGTAATGTTTTTAGGGGTTGTAGAACAGTTCCTTTATAACACATGATAGCTTCCATATGTAGTTGTAATGTTTATAGGGGTTGTAGAACAGTCCTTTATAACACATGATACTTCATATGTAGTTGTAATGTTTATAGGGGTTGTAGAACAGTCCTTTATAACACATGATACTTCCATATGTTGTTGTAATGTTTATAGGGGTTGTAGAATAGTCCTTTATAACACATGATAGCTTCCATATGTAGTTGTAATGTTTATAGGGGTTGTAGAACAGTTCTTTATAACACATGATAGCTTCAATATGTAGTTGTAATGTTTATAGGGGTTGTAGAACAGTCCTTTATAACACATGATAGCTTCGATATGTTGTTGTAATATGGAATACTACTGTAATAGTTTTGTAATGTAAAAACAGAAATGCTTCACTAAAACTATTTCTCTCTTTTCAGCATTTCTTGGAATGAGTTCAGAAAACAGTTACTTTTATGCAGCATTTGTCGCCATAGGAACAGTACATTTAATTCTAGGACTGTTTGTTTACAGAGCATTCACAGAGGATTCTGAAGCTAGACGGACTCCTTTCAAAGAAGACTAGTTTTTTTTATAAAAATAATATTATTAAGGAAAAAGTCATTAAAAAATCCTAGATTATCTACCATTATTTTTTATAACAAGTGTTGCTGGAAGATTAAGGGCCAATTTCATGTCAAATTTGCTTTTAAATTTCCTGAAAGATAATAGCATGGTAAAAAAATCTGCTTTGAAAAAATCAGGGCAGAGGATATTCTAGGAATTATTTTATATGCCTAAATGACTGTTTCAGTTGTATTTAGATGCTTGTGAATATTTAATTGAAGGATAGATGTATAATATTACCAGGGGGGTATCAAGTTGTATATGCAAAAATTTTTGTTTTGTTTAGGGAAAAATCTGTTTATTGTAACTAAAGCAAAAAGAAATAGTATATGCAATAAAAATTCTAAATATTACAATGTACTTTTTCTTCCAATTTAGTACAAATATTGACTATTCAATAAATTAGCTATATATTATAACTTTTTTAAAACTCACAATTTTTATCTTTATTTGTTAAAAGCTTTGCATTGGTTGGTTTAAAAACTGAAAGTATCATAATGTAAATATGTGTACAATGTGATTCATTTGGTGTAAATTATCATGTCAAACTATCATATATGTCATTTTATAAAATTGAATAAAATGTTGATTGAATTTGTTACATTAATTGATTTTTATAGTATATAAATAATGAATTTGGATAAGACTTTCTCCATAGCAATGACATACTAGTTTTATGAAAATATAATTATTTAAGTCATTCATTCATTCATTTTTTTAATCATTTTAAATAAATATATATATATATATATATGTTTGTGCTGTATTTAGACCCTTCTACAACGAAATTTGTTTTACATGCACACGTATAAAAATTGCGGTTTTTATTCAACGCAATCATAGGTTTGAACGTAGTTTTCAATTTAGACTCGTTTTTATATATATATATATACAATGTATATACAACTCGTCTAAACATCAACCCAACAATGTTAGATCTGTAAATTTGCTTTCGCAATGCAATGTATATATATATATATATATGCAGCTTTTTGCTGATATAGATATAACAATTGAATGTGGATGAAATACTGTAAATTCAGGAAGTACATATATAGCTGTATGTAGATTTTCCTGAAATTAAGATTATTTATCTAATTTTTTTCCTTTCAACCAAAATTGCTATAGTAAATGCATCACAATAATTTCTGAATTTACAGTATATGGTTTGAGTTATATAATAACATTTTGTGGTGAAAACATACTTGAAATGTACCTGTAAGGCTTTCAATTTATAAAGTAAGAAATATCTGATCACATTATTAACCTAGAACTTCCTCAATAAATGTGCAATATGCATCAGTGCCAGAATTTTACTTGTTTTAGACAATTTGAGACAGTGATTTGAGTGAATGGGCAATATTTTTTTCTGCATCAGTTTAGAAACAAACTGTAACTAGGATGACATCAAAAAGGTTTCTTTGAAATATTTATCATAATAAGTACATGTAAAAAAAATAGATATAGATGGTTTCAAAATTTATTATGATTAAAAGAGAGAAATAAACAACACTCATAACAGACTAGGAAAATAGTTTATTATTTTTAATAATTGTTTTAACGATTTAAAGGATTTTGTCTTTTTTGTGAGATATTGTTTGTAGTATGAGAGAGTTTAAATATTGTGTAGATTCTATTAGTATGCTAGTTGAAATGTAGAGGAGATAAAATAATCAAGAATGTCTCGAAAGGTTTATGTATTTGTGTATGTATCAACCGTTTTTATAAATACATGAATGTCAATGAAAAAAGTAATCATCCCATCAGAATATAGTTTTCTTGCATCTGCTGCCATTAAAAGAAATTCACTTTCTATTTTCTGTTTAACTGAAGACTTAGATATTGTGGAGGATTTTTATGCAAAAACATACACTTTTAATTAAAAAAAACAAAAAAATACATGTATCTTATTTGAGACAATACTGCATGAATTCTTTCATTTTTCATCCACAACTATTTTCTACATTTTTAGATAGCTGGTATAATCACTGTTTTTAGCTGCCTATAGAAAGGTCATCTTTGTATGCCAGTGGCAGTGGCAATGTTTGGACATTCATTTTTAAAATTCTTCTGCCATCTGACAAACTGCTGTTACCATCATATACCAATTTCAAACTTTACATCAATTCTCTACAAATTTCCATTTGTATAGTAGAATTCATACAATAAGGTCATTAATGTTTAATTTTATCACTGACCAATTTTTGAATAGCTTCTAAAAGATTCCATTCAACAATTTTCAAATAGTTAAATGCAAACCATTCTTAATGGTTTGTGGTAGTAAATTAAGTAGTTATCTGACAAGTGTACAAGGTCTTTGGGTTTGTATGGTTAAACAACCAATTCATAAGTCGAAAATAAACTGACAACACCATGGTTAAAAAATAAACTGACAACACCATGGTTAAGAAATAAACTGACAACACCATGGTTAAAAAATAAACTGGCAACACCATGGTTAAAAAATAAAAAGACAAACAGACAAACCACAATACACTAAACCATAGCATAGAATAAAATAATACTGAGGAAGAGAAACTCCACCAAAAACTCGGGTTGATCTCAAATGCTCCAGAAATGGTTCGAATAAACAATCCCATTCCACAAGTAGCAGTGGCACCTGTTGTGTTGCTCATATTAGTGCAAACCCAGGGATAAGTCTTATTTAGTACGTTTTCGGAAAAGTGGACAGGATTATTGTACGACAATTGGAACATATCTGTTGTCATCTAAGAGACTGATATTCCACTACAGTCAACGAATTTGTGATGTCGTCTTTAAAATTTATGAAGGGACCATTTCAACTTCACCACTTGGAACTCTTGGTTAACTAGCTTCCTTATGAGCAGCAACCCTTTATCAAGGAATTACAAGCCATAAGTGGTTGCTATTGTCATTAGATTTGAACTTGAGTCAAACAGCTATGTCTGTTTGAAATTAATTAATTTAACATAAAAAGCAGTGGGGCCATGAATAAGTGGTGGTCTTCCTGAAAGCAGTGGGGCCATGAATTAGTGGTGGTCTTCCTGAAAGCATTGTAAACTGTTGGCTTATTGTGTGTCTGTGGAATACAGCACTGTGAACTAGTGAATCAAAACGATAATCAAATGTGTCAGTCTAGAAAAAATCACAGGTTTGTAAATTATTTTGTCGTTATTATGCATGTAATATGTGCCACTGGATGTACAATCTTCCATTAAAATGCAAGGGAAAAAAGGTTCACAAATAAAAACAAGTGTGATACGAATTTATGTGATTTTTTTCACATTTTCAATTTTTGTAGACTTTAACACCCCCCCCCCCCCCCCCCCCCCCCCCCCTTTTTATAAAACTGCAAAAATTGAAAATTTTTTGGTCATATATTGGTATCACGTTGGCTTCGTCGTCGTCGTCCGAATACTTTTGGTTTTCGCACTATAACTTTAGTTTAAGTAAATAGAAATCTGAAATTTAAACATAAGGTTTATGACCACAAAAGGAAGGTTGGGATTGATTTTGGAAGTTTTGGTCCCAACAGTTTAGGAATTAGGGGCCAAAAAGAGGCCCAAATAAGCATTTTTCTTGGTTTTCGCACCATAACTTAAGTATAAGGAAATAGAAATCTATGAAATTTAAACACAAGGTTTATGACCATAAAAGGAAGGTTGGGATTGATTTTGGGAATGTTGGTCCCAACAGTTTAGGAATTAGGGGCCCAAAGGGTCCAAAATTAAACTTAGTTTGATTTTAACAAAAATTGAATCCTTGGGTTCTTTGATATGCTGAATCTAAAAATGTACTTAGATTTTTTATTATTGGCCCAGTTTTCAAGTTGGTCCAAATCGGGTCCAAAATTAAACTTTTTTTTGTTTGATTTCATCAAAAATTGAATAATTGGGGTTCTTTGATATGCCAAATCTAACTGTGTATGTAGATTCTTAATTTTTGGTCCCGTTTTCAAATTGGTCTACATTAAAGTCCAAAGGGTCCAAAATTAAACTAAGTTTGATTTTAACAAAAATTGAATTCTTGGGCTTCTTTGATTTCCTGAATCTAAACATGTACTTAGATTTTTGATTATGGGCCCTGTTTTCAAGTTGGTCCAAATCAGGATCCAAAATTATTATATTAAGTATTGTGCAATAGCAAGAAATTTTCAATTGCACAGTATTCAGCAATAGCAAGAAATCTTCAATTGCACAGTATTGTGCAATAGCAAGAAATTTTCAATTGCACAGTATTGCGCAATAGCAAGAAATCTTCAATTGCACAGTATTGTGCAATAGCAAGTATTTTCAATTGCACAGTATTGCGTAATAGCAAGAAATATCTAATTGCACAAAATTGCGCAATAGCAAGAAATTTTTTCAATTGGAGTTATCTTTCTTTGTCCAGAATAGTAGTTTAATCAACTTAAACAATATACAATGTATATTCACTTTTACTACCAACTGATAAATTAAAACAATCTTTACCATTCAGTGATAACAAGCACTTTTTTTTACATTTTAATATTTTATGATGTATTTAAATGAGTAGTTATTGTTGCAAACTCCATTAGTAATTTGAATTAAGATCAGATTTGAAATAAGTGAAAGGGGATGTGTAAAAAAAATGTTTGAAGAAATTTTCTTTTTATTTATGAAATCTGAAATGAGAAAATTTACTAAAAAAAGAAATTTTTCTCATTTCAGATTTCATAAATAAAAAGAAAATTTCTTCAAACATTTTTTTGAGAGGATTAATATTCAACAGCATAGTAAATTGCTCAAATGCAAAAAACAAATTTTAAGTTTATTAGACCACATTCATTTGGTGTCAGAAACCTATGCTGTGTCATCTATTTAATCACAATCCAAATTTAGAGCTGAATCCATCTTGAATGTTGTGTCCATACTTGCCCCGACCGTTCAGGGTTCAACCTCTGCAGTCGTATAAAGCTGCGCCCTGCAGAGCATCTGGTTGCACCCTCTAAAGTCTTTTAAATGAGTTGTGCACTATTTTATTTAAAAAACCAATGTTGGTTTTGGACTAGACAATGACGAGAAGGACCACATATTTATTTCAGTACAATCCCAAAGAATATCAATTATATTCGTCCAGTCAAACGTTTTATATGTTCTAGGTATTTCATTGCAAAACGCGTTTGTATATTTTATTATAATTTCTAAAGAATGACTTGACAGTACAATTGGAATCAGTGCACAGACGAACAGGAAATAAACTATTGCTGGTCCGTTGCTTTATTACAAATTTATTTAAATGGAAACATGGTGAATTACAACCTTTAAGCATGAAAACATGCCAACCTGTTGCAAAAAAAAAAAGGTTACCACCTGAATGAGAGGAGTTACAGTTCAATTGATAGAATTTCAGCTTCCTTATGAGCAGCAACCCTTTATCAAGGAATTACAAGCCATAAGTGGTTGCTATTGTCATTAGATTTGAACTTGAGTCAAACAGCTATGTCTGTTTGAAATTAATTAATTTAACATAAAAAGCAGTGGGGCCATGAATAAGTGGTGGTCTTCCTGAAAGCAGTGGGGCCATGAATTAGTGGTGGTCTTCCTGAAAGCATTGTAAACTGTTGGCTTATTGTGTGTCTGTGGAATACAGCACTGTGAACTAGTGAATCAAAACGATAATCAAATGTGTCAGTCTAGAAAAAATCACAGGTTTGTAAATTATTTTGTCGTTATTATGCATGTAATATGTGCCACTGGATGTACAATCTTCCATTAAAATGCAAGGGAAAAAAGGTTCACAAATAAAAACAAGTGTGATACGAATTTATGTGATTTTTTTCACATTTTCAATTTTTGTAGACTTTAACACCCCCCCCCCCCCCCCCCCCCCCCCCCCCCCCTTTTTATAAAACTGCAAAAATTGAAAATTTTTTGGTCATATATTGGTATCACGTTGGCTTCGTCGTCGTCGTCCGAATACTTTTGGTTTTCGCACTATAACTTTAGTTTAAGTAAATAGAAATCTGAAATTTAAACATAAGGTTTATGACCACAAAAGGAAGGTTGGGATTGATTTTGGAAGTTTTGGTCCCAACAGTTTAGGAATTAGGGGCCAAAAAGAGGCCCAAATAAGCATTTTTCTTGGTTTTCGCACCATAACTTAAGTATAAGGAAATAGAAATCTATGAAATTTAAACACAAGGTTTATGACCATAAAAGGAAGGTTGGGATTGATTTTGGGAATGTTGGTCCCAACAGTTTAGGAATTAGGGGCCCAAAGGGTCCAAAATTAAACTTAGTTTGATTTTAACAAAAATTGAATCCTTGGGGTTCTTTGATATGCTGAATCTAAAAATGTACTTAGATTTTTTATTATTGGCCCAGTTTTCAAGTTGGTCCAAATCGGGTCCAAAATTAAACTTTTTTTTGTTTGATTTCATCAAAAATTGAATAATTGGGGTTCTTTGATATGCCAAATCTAACTGTGTATGTAGATTCTTAATTTTTGGTCCCGTTTTCAAATTGGTCTACATTAAAGTCCAAAGGGTCCAAAATTAAACTAAGTTTGATTTTAACAAAAATTGAATTCTTGGGCTTCTTTGATTTCCTGAATCTAAACATGTACTTAGATTTTTGATTATGGGCCCTGTTTTCAAGTTGGTCCAAATCAGGATCCAAAATTATTATATTAAGTATTGTGCAATAGCAAGAAATTTTCAATTGCACAGTATTCAGCAATAGCAAGAAATCTTCAATTGCACAGTATTGTGCAATAGCAAGAAATTTTCAATTGCACAGTATTGCGCAATAGCAAGAAATCTTCAATTGCACAGTATTGTGCAATAGCAAGTATTTTCAATTGCACAGTATTGCGTAATAGCAAGAAATATCTAATTGCACAAAATTGCGCAATAGCAAGAAATTTTTTCAATTGGAGTTATCTTTCTTTGTCCAGAATAGTAGTTTAATCAACTTAAACAATATACAATGTATATTCACTTTTACTACCAACTGATAAATTAAAACAATCTTTACCATTCAGTGATAACAAGCACTTTTTTTTACATTTTAATATTTTATGATGTATTTAAATGAGTAGTTATTGTTGCAAACTCCATTAGTAATTTGAATTAAGATCAGATTTGAAATAAGTGAAAGGGGATGTGTAAAAAAAATGTTTGAAGAAATTTTCTTTTTATTTATGAAATCTGAAATGAGAAAATTTACTAAAAAAGAAATTTTTCTCATTTCAGATTTCATAAATAAAAAGAAAATTTCTTCAAACATTTTTTTGAGAGGATTAATATTCAACAGCATAGTAAATTGCTCAAATGCAAAAAACAAATTTTAAGTTTATTAGACCACATTCATTTGGTGTCAGAAACCTATGCTGTGTCATCTATTTAATCACAATCCAAATTTAGAGCTGAATCCATCTTGAATGTTGTGTCCATACTTGCCCCGACCGTTCAGGGTTCAACCTCTGCAGTCGTATAAAGCTGCGCCCTGCAGAGCATCTGGTTGCACCCTCTAAAGTCTTTTAAATGAGTTGTGCACTATTTATTTTAAAAAACCAATGTTGGTTTTGGACTAGACAATGACGAGAAGGACCACATATTTATTTCAGTACAATCCCAAAGAATATCAATTATATTCGTCCAGTCAAACGTTTTATATGTTCTAGGTATTTCATTGCAAAACGCGTTTGTATATTTTATTATAATTTCTAAAGAATGACTTGACAGTACAATTGGAATCAGTGCACAGACGAACAGGAAATAAACTATTGCTGGTCCGTTGCTTTATTACAAATTTATTTAAATGGAAACATGGTGAATTACAACCTTTAAGCATGAAAACATGCCAACCTGTTGCAAAAAAAAAAAGGTTACCACCTGAATGAGAGGAGTTACAGTTCAATTGATAGAATTTCAGCATACTAGTAATAGACGAACAAATTTACAGAACCTGTATTAAGACCTTCAAAGACATCTTTCCAAATAAATAAAAAAACAATAATACTATGAACCAGTGCCCTCTCAAATGGCGTTTTAATCAACCAGAATCTCTAGTTATATTCACTTTTGCAACACCATTTCTGATTGAATTTCCCCATTTTGATATAAACTGCCTAGATACATGTTGTCTCGTGTTGGTGTGCTTGTCTTGATGTATCGAATATGTGGGTTCCTCAAATCGCCGGTTCAAACCAAAGGAGGGGAGGATGAAATTTGAAAAAAGTCAGGACAGGAGTTTTGAGTTTGAAAAAGCAGGATGAGCAACATTGGCAAAAAAAGGAAGGAGGACAACACTTGTTGTCACATAGTCTGTATCTATGTATGTATATTATGTATTATTGATGTTGATATAATTGTATACCTATAGTTTATATATACTTTAGTTATAAAGATATATATATATATTAGTTCATTTTAAAAACCCCAGCTCATAACTTTCATTATAGCTCCCTTAAAATCAAAAGGTAGTTCCCTAATGAGTCCTGTGATGTTGATATGTCTTCCTGTAAACTGTTACATTGTGGACAAGTAGGTCAGAATATTGTTGAAAAAACGGCATTATTAATTCTATATGACTGCCAGGACCAGCATCAATGACACAAACTGCAAAATTGTGAAGGTACAATTTTGAGTTAAAAGTATTAAAATCCCAAGAAGGTATACAGTCCTGTCCAGTTAGCAAGGTTAATCTGACCTTCAACTCTTTCGGGGTTCATTGGACATTATATTTTTAGGAGATTCTTTTTTATTTACTAAATACGAAATAATGAATGTAAATAAATATGCAACATAAGAACAAGCGGCAACCAATGAATAACGGGTACCTTACTTAGGACAGGCACATACAGAATAATAACAACTACGTATGACAATATTTATTTAAGCTTGGTACTTCCAACTTGAGCAAATGACTCCCCCCCCCTTTTTTTACCACCACCATCACCACCCAATAACATGCATATCCCACTCAAATAACAAGCAAAGACATGAAACAAAAGATCAAATTACTAGTAGTATATGTGTAACAAAGTCTATAATATGGCTAAAAGTAGCAGCAGTTATCAGTGGCGGATCCAGAACTTTTCATAAGGGGGGGGGGGGGGGGGGGGGGGGGGGCGCCCGCTCCAGTCATGCTTCAGTGATTCCCATATACTCAACCAAATTTTCCCACAAAAGGGGGGCCCGCCCCCCCCCCCCTGGATCCGCCTATGCGGGTTATCACGCAAACACATGCACAACCCTTAGTAATGAGGGTTGTTTAAGCTAGCAATATTTTTTTAGCGTGCAGCCAATAGTCAAGTACAGTCTGGAAACATGGTCCACTTAAACGAGTCTTGAAAAAATGGCGTTTGCAATATGTATGAGAAAAGCGCGGTAAATTTAAACCTACGTGCTAATAAAAATCTCACGGTTAACGGATACATACAACTTTGGCGTGGGGAATGATATTTAGGTATACATGTCGAACCGTATGGATTCATCCGACGTTGATTCCCATTTTTTTGTATCATTGGTCAACATAAAGTTTTCGAGTCTGTTTTTTTTTCATCGGATGTGATCTTAAGGGTCATACCGGTGGTATGTTGCCACAGAAATTCTTGCACACGTCCCTGCGCTTTTGACACATTTCATATAAATACGCAGATATCATCGGGTGCAAAATAACATTCCTTATTGCCTGTTATAAATTAATTTCTTCAATTAATACTCTTGAACATAGTTTTTGAGTACATTGCTAAATAAAATGAAAAAGTTTTGTCGTAATATATATACATGTATAAGTAAACAAAAATAATTATATCTATGCACATGTACTGAAAAATGTGTTTGTGAATGAATGTGTCATTTATATCGTGTGTATTAAATAATTGTAAGGTGTACGTATCTGTCTGGCAGGTACAACATATTATCGCATGTCATTTATTCATCATGCAGTGATCATCCTATGTTCAGTACTACAGTACTTTGATTTGATACTATAAGCAGTAATGTAAACTTTTAGGATTGATGGGATGATTGTAAATCGTACATGTTTACCTGGAACAGTTCTTCTAATCATGACCTCATTCGATGACTCTTGTGATTGTAGAATGATTGGTTGTTTTTTTTGGGTTTTTTTTTTTAAGTTTTTCACCACCCTGTATATTGGGGGAAAATATAAATACTGTTATCTTAACAAGTTTATTTTAGATACCAAACATTTTTAATTGTTAGAAAAAAGCAAAATAGCATATATATAACGAATTCCAAGGAAATTTTAAAACGGAAAGACCTTTATCGACAAAGCTCAAACACATCGACAAAAGAATGGAAAACAAGTGTCATTTCCTGACAATGCAGTCACTCTGTCTGATTTATTTAAGAATTGAATGCTTCTTTTTGTAAATTTATTGGGGTGTAAAAGCGTTGACCGTAGTACATTTTGTATGAAGCGCGGAAGCGCTTCATTCTAAAAATGTACACACGGTCAACGCTTTTACAACCCTATAAAGTTACAAAAAGAAGCATTCAGTACTTATAATTACATTTTTTAGCTATGATCATGAAAACACGAATTTTATATATTTTATTATTTAATTCACCTGTGCACTTTATTGTTGGAGCACGTGTTATTATGAGTGAAAAGTTGTATTGAGCAATGCAACTGCTTACGGAATAACACGTGATGTGCAGTTAGCCAATCAGAATAATATATTATAATGAAACATACATCTAATGTAATTGTTTCTTTAAAATAATAATCAGGGACGTAAATTACCTTCCCTGAAAAGAGAGGCAGCTGAGTATCAAAAGTTTTGGACCAATTTTTACGCAGAAAAACTATATTTGCTTGGGGCATTTCCCTGAATGCAATGTACCTCCCCAGAATCCACCACTTGTTAGATTTTTATTATCGGTACATTTCAATAAATAAGCGCCTGGAATATGCTGAATCTAGTTACCTGTATCAACCAGAGTTGAACCTCCCCTTTCAGAGTAAGAATTAAGTGTGCCGGTAAAGTAAACCAAAAAATACGCGTTATGACTCTTCACAAGCTTGTTTACTTAGTTTTAGGGAAACAATTTGCAAACTTAAAATAAAGGGGTCCATGAAGTTGCATGAGCACTTTTTTGTGGTTTATCCTGATTTTTTTGGTCTGTCCTGATCGAGCTATTTTGACTTCACTGTTTCAGAGATACAACTTTCAAGTTTAAAAAAGAATGAAAATCCATACTTTAGTCATACCTCAAAACTTTTATATGACTATTATGATATTCATATTATAACGTAACACTTTTTTTTACATTGAAAGTTTTATTCGATTAGGCTCAGGCGAGTTTTCTGTGCCCGGACGAATCCCATCTCTTTAGCATTTCTATATAAAAAGGAAGATGTGGTATGATTGCCAATGAGACAACTGTCCACAAGAGACCAAAGTGACACAGAAATTAACAACATAGGTCACCGTACGGCCTTCAACAATGATCAAAGCCCATACCGCATAGTCAGCTATAAATGGCCCCGACAAGACAATGTAAAACAATTCTAACGAGAAAACTAACGGCCTTATTCATATTAAAAAAATGAACGAAAAACAAATATATGTAACACATAAACAAACGACAACCACTGAATTACAGGCTCCTGACTTCGGACAGACACATACTTAAATAATGTGGCGGGGTTAAACATGTTAGCGGGATCCAAACCCTCCCCTAACCTGGGACAGTGGTATAACAGTACAACAAAAGAACGAACTATAAAAATCAGTTGAAAAAGACTTAACTCATCAGATGGACAAAAATACAAGTGGACGTGGCTGGGTATTTGTACATCCCGACAAAAAAAGACACTTGGAACAGATCTGAGAGTACTCGCAGTTATCTGACTGCTAGTTGAAAGCCACTAACAATTAATAAAACAAATCATGCACTAAACTATCAATCCGTACACATCTAACATCCAATGGATTTAGTGTAAATGTCATAAACTGCCAGAGAAAAACATGACCTTGTGCAATGCCAAGTTATAGGTATCGACAGATTGTAGATTGTAGATCCATGAATGTGTATATGTATATAACATACTAGTAATATTTATAGTTTGCTTTTAATTTACTGATAACAAAATCAATATTTATACCAATAAAACAATATTCAATGATTTTCTTATTACAGTGTTGAATTGGTAAACTTTTAGAATAAGTTTATTTAAAGGAGCGATAAGTTTACATGGATCATTTCGAAATTTCCGGGCACGGTTGACAACATTTCCGTAAAAATGAGGATGTGCTATCCCGTTTGAAATAAGTTTTCTACAAGTACAACCAAACTTCAAAACCAAATCGTTATATCTATGGAAAACTTTAATGACCTGACAACAGTATCGTAACTATATCCCTTCTTCCTTCTAGAAAGTGTGATAGCGATAATTTGTGTAAATTATGCATCTTCATGTGGAAATATTTAAAAAAATGCGCGCAAACGTAATGATTTTTGCGCGCAAATGTAATGAAAATGCGCGCAAAAGTAATGCACCGTTTTTGAGAAGTGTATAATTCTTGATAAATCTGATACTTTTGAACTTTCACTGACAAACTGTTCAGTCATAAATTGTCATTATATTGTTAAAACTATTCATTATTTAACAAAATCATTTTATTTACAATATTTGTACGTTAGAGTAATTGCATTATGATGTAACTATTTTTCTCTGTAGAGCTTTTGGTGTGATAAGTAACATGTCAGTATATTTTTTCAAAGTCGGAAATTTGTTTCAAGATCATTCTTTGCTTTTTTACATGTAGTTCTTAATAAGTTTTCTTACGTAAAGAATAATTTTAAATCCTTCAGTCATTTCAATTACGGCTATTTAGCCTCAAGCTCAAACGGCAGATTTTTGTTATATTCTTTTGTTATATCCTTTAATATCGTATTATTTCACTAAACACATATTGCCAATTTCATGCGTGTATGTTTCATTCCAGGTGTAAAACTCAGAAATTTGTTAAAAAATAACTTACAGAGTCCAAATTATAATACTAAAAAATAAATTGGCTGTACTTCTTTATTTAGTCTATTGTTGAAGATTGAAAAATGAGCTCTAGATGTCGTTTCACTTTGGGTTTCCTTGTCATTAGGTTGCAAGTTTCTCCTTGACACACACTTACATGCATGGCATTTATTAACATGAATAGGAATGACACACTTATATGTAGATCTATTCGATAAACTTTTTATCAAATGAAAATAAACTTTGAAACAGACTAATATGCATAATACCTATTTCGGGTTGACAAAATCTATATGGAAAGTATGTATTAATGTTTGAATCTTACAAAACATGTACATGTATAAGTGTAAACAATTAATTTAAAAAAAGAAGATGTGGTATGAGAGCCTATGAGACAACTTTTCACAAGAGATCAAAATGACATAATTTAACAACTATATATATTTATATATATGTCACCGTTACGGCGTACGACCTTCATCAATGAACAAAGGCTTAGTCGATCAGCTATCAAATTCCCGAAATGACAATGTAAAACAATTCAAACGACAAAAGAGGCCTTATCTATGTCTATTAATTTATTATTTATTGATAGTGGACATCGATTAACGACAACTACAATCAATCGGGCGTAGTTTTGGCCATACATGATCTTGACTGTCACATTGGACGTAGATTACTCGGAGTATCAAATATTGGACGTCGATTTGAGAATGTGACGTCAAATATTTGGACGTCGATTTGAGAAACGGACCTCAATTTGAGTCGGAACGGACGTCGATCTGAGTCTAATAACATTAACGGTACCAATTTTCCTGCACCAGATGCGCATTTCGACAATTAATATATATGTCTCTTCAGTGATGCTCGTGGCCAAAATATTTATTCCTTAATTTATAATAATTCTAACATTTTGTAGCAGCAAATTTTAATAACACAAAAAATCCGAATTTTCTTCCAGTACCGAAGTACTAAAATATTATATAACGGTTAACATGTGACAAATATAATATAATCTAATATCAGTGGACAAACTATAATTATGACCTTTTTCACAAAGCTTAAGGATTTAATCCACCAAGATAAAATCCAAGTTAAATTATTTTATATTTTGTTTATCATAACAGAGACATATAAATACATATATAGTATAGATTATTTCCTAATCAATCCGACTATAAATCAAGTTTTATTTGTGTGTAGTTTTATCTTATGTTACTTAATAGTTATCAAATGTACCAGGATTATAATTTAGTACGCCAGACGCGCGTTTCGTCTACATAAGACTCATCAGTGACGCTCATATCAAAATATTTATAAAGCCAAACAATTACAAAGTTGGAGAGCATTGAGGATCCAAAATTCCAAAAAGTTGTGCCAAATACGGCTAAGGAAATCTATGCCTGGAATAAGAAAATCCTTAGTTTTTCGAAAAATTTAAACTTTTGTTAACAGGAAATTTATAAAACAAAATGACCACATTATTAATATTCATGTCAACACCGAAGTGTTGACTACTGGGCTGGTGATACCCTCGGGGACGAAACGTCCACCAGCAGTGGCATCGACCCAGTGGTGTAAATAGTTATCAAATGTACCAGGATTATAATTTAGTACGCCAGACGCGCGTTTCGTCTACATAAGACTCATCAGTGACGCTCATATCAAAATATTTATAAAGCCAAACAATTACAAAGTTGGAGAGCATTGAGGATCCAAAATTCCAAAAAGTTGTGCCAAATACGGCTAAGGAAATCTATGCCTGGAATAAGAAAATCCTTAGTTTTTCGAAAAATTTAAACTTTTGTTAACAGGAAATTTATAAAACAAAATGACCACATTATTAATATTCATGTCAACACCGAAGTGTTGACTACTGGGCTGGTGATACCCTCGGGGACGAAACGTCCACCAGCAGTGGCATCGACCCAGTGGTGTAAATAGTTATCAAATGTACCAGGATTATAATTTAGTACGCCAGACGCGCGTTTCGTCTACATAAGACTCATCAGTGACGCTCATATCAAAATATTTATAAAGCCAAACAATTACAAAGTTGGAGAGCATTGAGGATCCAAAATTCCAAAAAGTTGTGCCAAATACGGCTAAGGAAATCTATGCCTGGAATAAGAAAATCCTTAGTTTTTCGAAAAATTTAAACTTTTGTTAACAGGAAATTTATAAAACAAAATGACCACATTATTAATATTCATGTCAACACCGAAGTGTTGACTACTGGGCTGGTGATACCCTCGGGGACGAAACGTCCACCAGCAGTGGCATCGACCCAGTGGTGTAAATAGTTATCAAATGTACCAGGATTATAATTTAGTACGCCAGACGCGCGTTTCGTCTACATAAGACTCATCAGTGACGCTCATATCAAAATATTTATAAAGCCAAACAATTACAAAGTTGGAGAGCATTGAGGATCCAAAATTCCAAAAAGTTGTGCCAAATACGGCTAAGGAAATCTATGCCTGGAATAAGAAAATCCTTAGTTTTTCGAAAAATTTAAACTTTTGTTAACAGGAAATTTATAAAACAAAATGACCACATTATTAATATTCATGTCAACACTTAATAAATGGTTATTAGATAGACCCGAACCGGAAGTATAGGTTGTTGCCAAGAAACTTATGCAGCCGACAAGCACCTGCTTTGAATTTTATCTTAATTTACAGCAAGCAATGCCAAACATTGACATAGTTTACGCAAGGCACACATTGATTCTCGGTTAAAAGAAAGTTGACAGTCCTTTGATTTTACGCAACAACCGTACAAGCACTTCAATGTCTGATAATACAAAAGTGCATGCACATAATTTCTGAAGGTAGTTTTCTTCTGCTATTGACAGATAGATAGATAATTTATAAATCTTAAATAAGTCTTATATTATTCTCCATATAATTTTATCAGTGGATTTAAAAAAGAAACTTTTATGAAGGACAAATTGACAAATAGTAATACTGAAATTGATGAATTTTGAACTCTTACATTTCCTATCACTTAGTCTTTTGTCTTTAGAAGTGTCAACTTGACACTATAATCTCTATCTGTAATTTTGATCACTCTGGTAATTTTATGTCTCTATTGTATTAAACTCATTAGTACATTTGTATTTATGATGTGGCACTGCAGAGAAACTAAATAAATAAATAAATAATTAAATAATTAATTAAAAAAAAAAAATAAATAAAAAAAAAAATAAAAAAAAAATGATTGACCCTTATAAAACCTAAATTATCTATTTTGTGAACCTTCCAGTATCTTTAATAAAGACCCCTAACAAATGCTGAATATCTTCTATGTGATGTTTGTAATTATCATTTTCTGTTGTTGCTAATAGTACTTCTGATTCAAGTGTTATTTTTGATGTTATGAAATAGAGTGCAGAGCGGAGTTTTTCTCTAGCCTCCTCATAATTTTCACAATCCAGAAGATAATGGTCAACTGTTTCTATTTGTCCACAGCTGCATTTGTCGATGAGTGATGGGCATATCATTGATTTATATGAGTTTAAATTGCAATATCCTGTTCTTAAACTAGTAGTTATTCTATATATTTCAGTTGACGGTTTGTCTTTTGGAAGTGTATTTTTAACATTTTGTTGAAAGGCATAATATCTCCTTCCTTTTTCACTGGTGTCCCATCTGTTTTGCCATTTTGACATAACACTGTCTTTTGCTCCTTTTTGTATATCTTGTTTGGTAAATATTGGAATACTTTGTATTTTTTCTGCCTCCTGTGCTGCTTTTTTAGCTAGTTGGTCTGCTAGTTCATTACCTTGTATGTCAGCGCGGCCAGGGGTCCATTCATTGAATGGAAACAATGATTCCTTCAGATTTTAGTGCCAATATACCTATTTTAATATCATGAATAGTTTTGCCGTAATTATCTGATTTCCAATTTAAAGTTAAAATTCCAATTGCTGATTGGCTGTCTGAGAAAATTTTGATGGATTCAGTGTTTTGTCTGTTGTTTGGAATTATAAGAAAATCTATTACCAGCTTGATAGCTACTAATTCCCCTAATAAAATAGATCCTCTATTGGAAACTGGCTGTATTAACTCCACATGTTCTGTGCTGTTTGATATTAAAATAGCTGCACCAGCTCCGCATGGACCTGGGTTTCCTTTGCAGGAGCCATCAGTGAAAGCTAATGTTGTATTCTTTTTAAGTTGATGTATTTTTTCCAAAATGATAGTCTTTCCCTGAAATGCTTGTTCCTCTGATCTAGTCTTTGAACTTCCGAGATTTTTCCAATACTCTGGTGGTGATTTTGAGGCTGCTAACCCTCGGAATTCAAATTGAGACTCTATACAATCAGAATCAATCTCTGTTGACCTCTTCATGTCTTCAGACTGTAATACCATTTTTCCAATTGGTGAGATTATCTTTTCAGGTTCATTTATATTTTTCCAATATTATAAATATATTGATATATGTTTTTACCTCACAGTAAAAGTCATTCGTTGAATGAGGTATTTCATGCCAATTAACATCAGGTCAATCAGTGTTTCTCAATCATTAAAAAACCCTGAAGATAAGGTGTGAACAACAGGGTAAAAAGGATTAGCATTTTGTTTAGCCAGTATCTACCTCAGGCTCAATATGCTTATTTAGTTTAGTGGATTTGAAATAAAAAAAAAAAATAATTCTAAAATTTAATCTTTGTATGATTTCTTAATGCAAGATTCCACTTGAGAAGTCTAAAATGATTAAACATGGTTATTATTTGTGATATGATGTCTAGCTGTATAGTTGTGGAGACAAGGCCTAAATTAAAATATTGTTTGTTTGCCATTCTCCTACCCAGAATTTTTTTTGTGGGTAGGTAGGTAGGTAAATTATTTTATTTTTTTTTCTGGAAAAAGATGTTGGATGTTTATATAATAGTATTAATATACTAGTAGGGAGCCTCGTACATCTTTTATCTCTGCATATGCATGCATTTATGTGTCACTTGCTACATGTATAACCTTCACCTCTTATATATTCTTTTATATGTGTATATCTGCTCTTTTTTATGCCCCACCTACGATAGTAGAGGGGCATTATGTTTTCTGGTCTGTGCGTCCGTTCGTCCGTCCGTCCGTCTGTCTGTCTGTCTGTTCGTCCGTCTGTCCCGCTCCAGGTTAAAGTTTTTGGTCAAGGTAGTTTTTGATGAAGTTGAAGTCCAATAGACTTCAAACTTAGTACACATGTTCCCTATGATATGATCTTTCTAATTTTAATGCCAAATTAGAGTTTTTACCCCAATTTCACGGTCCACTGAACATGGAAAATTATAGTGCGAGTGGGGCATTCGTGTACTGAGGACACATTCTTGTTTCTCTTTATTATGTTCTGCTAGATATATTCACTGCTATTATATATGCACCTTTAAATCCTTAATCACCCTCTTTAGTGTACTTTCTGGCTTAGTAATACAACTGCATGGTGAGTGCTTGGTGTATTGAATGCATATGGATCATTAACCAGTCACTCTTAGCACCAGAGAAACTGGGGGTTCCCAGTTAGTTTAATTGCACATTAAATATTGAATAACTTTATATGAACATTGTAGAAAAACATGAACACACACGTCTTCTTTTACTAGACTTGCTATTGAATGGACTGATAGAATACATACGTGTATTCAAAAATATAAGGTGTCAGACAATTTTTTTTTGCAATCTTCACGAGAACTAGTATTTGTTTATAGCCAAAAATTGCTTTCTTGCCAACATACTATGGGAAGGGAAATGTGAATTAAGCGATTAGATGCACAGGGCCTGGTATTAACATACAACGTTTTCTTGGACCGATCCCTAAGTATGTATCTTTTTTAAAATATACATCAGTGTTCCAGCTAGGCCGTTTTCAGAGGGTGCGGCGCCGCCCTTTCCCGAGTGCCGCCCTGTGCCCTTTTTACAGTTTCCAGGGCGCCCTGTCTTTTTTGAAGATCCATTGTATATTATTTTGTTCGTATTGATATGATCCGCTAATTACTAAATTTTACCTGGCGAAAAGTTTATGACTTTGTTTACAACCCCAAGCTAATCAACGGTTACAACTGGTGTCATAATCTGTTGTTATAGGTGATCCGTTTATCGGATGGGTCATTAATGATCATCAACATTAATTCATTCAAATAGAATCAGTCTTTGAAGAAATGTGCATACGACAACTGAGCACAATTTGCAATGTTTACCGTAGTTTCATGGAGAAAACGTAATGCCAGAAAGTTGAAAACCACAAACAACTCATGGAAGACATTGTTTTACTTGTTCTCCGTGAAATAAATTGCAAATTTAGATGTATTTGTCATTAACTGCCCTCATTTTTTATACGAAAATAACAAAATCGGCCACCATGTTGTTGATCATATTTACATATCTTCTACGTACTGTTTATAATCCTCCAAAGAAGGAGCACACCTGAATAAAGAAAGATAACTCAATCTGATTTTTTCCTAGCATTGAGTAACCAACTTAACATATTCTAAAATATGTGTACATACTTCTTAGGTATTTTGAGTTATGGGAAAAGTTAAAGAGGGTCTTAGTAGCAGTGTTGGTAGGGTCCTGGGTGCCTTGGTCATCTTTTTCTGTTTTCTTTATTTTTAATACAAATTTTCACCGTTGCTATCAGTCAGGGGCGTTACTTAAACAAGTTATTTTTTTTAATTACTTATATAAGTAATTTTTTATTTTAAAAATAATGAAATTACTTAATAGAGTTATTTTAATTTTCATTAGAAACTTACACAAAATGTAGTTTTCATGATTTTAAACAACATTTTATATCATAAAATAAAGAATTTATCAGATTTGAGAGGAGTAAAGAGATAAAGGGTTACTTTGAAAATAATGACAAAAATATTACCTGAATAAGTTATTTTAAACATTTTTGAAAAAAATAGCAATAACACTTATCTAAGGCACATATTTAATTGATTTAGGTTACAAATTATAAAAACTTCAGGTCTTAATTAATTCACAAGTATCTATCTATTTATATCAGTCTACCTTCAAGATTTTAGAGGAAAATGATAATTTAATAGTCCCAAGAGACCAATCTTTGACCCAGAAGCGTTGGTATGAAAGATAAGTGCGTCGGAAAGTTAATTAGTGTTTCAGAAGAATTAGTTTTTATATATCAAGGGAAAATAACCAGATAACTGTGAAAATTATTTAAAGCTAGTAAAATCTGTATTCTTGGACACCTATAAAAATAATATTCAGAAAAATAACTTATATAAGTTATATTTAAATTAGCCTCGTTTTCAACATTACTTGTATAGGTAATTTTAATTGTTACTTGTTTAAGTAATGCCCCTGACTGGCTATATATCCTAACATTGTGCATTTACTTAGCACAGCTGTTTTGTGCTGTATTGCCATTAAGCACATGTACAGCAGAGGTAGAAAGGTGAAACTGTTAAAGTGTATCAGACCATAGAAACAGAATGAAGCAGGACACCTTTCAAACATGCTGCATATAAAGCTTAACTGTGCCAAGCAATGATTTAAAAACTTGTGTGACAAGCTGCTTGACAATTTACAGCCTAAATTTAGTAGAATAGATAGAGTTCTATATGGGCTAATGATGTAGTTCTTGTATAACCAGTGATTTCAACGAATAAACACAATGTTTGATTAATATCTTTATTAAAACATGCCCTTTTCATAATATCATATCACGCGTTAAATGCCCTTTTTCAGGTTTGGCACCCTGCCCTTTTGAAATCCTAGCTGGAACACTGTACATACTTGGGTCTCGACCAAACAATACATTGTATGTTACTGGCCCCTGTGTCACTATAAAATGCAATAGAAAGTGGAAGCCTTGGTATATAAAGTGACTCAACTTAGGGAGACTGCAGTCTGGTTTATAGAAACAATGAAGCTGGACAGTTCCCCTTATCCTAAAGGAACATACTCCATTGTGAAAAAATATATTAAATTTTTATACTTGTAAATCTCAAACACTCTGGATTTTTTTTCTGTGGCTGCTTGGTGCTTCTATTCATCAACCTGTCAAATGCACTAGGGCCTGCAATTGAAGAACGATCTGTCACTCTTGGACACAAGATGGAGATGTATAGATTCAGTTACATCAACGATAAATTTAACATATTGTAAGTTTTTGTCAAATTCCTAGGCAGTCCCTACAAAATCGTCAGGGTTGGCTTCAAATGTTACCGTTCTTGTATTTGAATGAAGTTTGAGCATCAAATGTCCCGTTTCTATGGCGGTATCAACTTCTTCACTAATTTATGTGGTTCCTATAACTTAGTCAATGACGTCCTCCCATGTCTGTTCTACTAATGATTTGATTATTTTGTTTTTTATAATTGTTTTTGTGTAAATGCCATTTCTTTCCTCTCCACACTCGTCACTGGCACATAATGCAATTTCCATGCCTCAACCTCCGTGTCGTGTTGTTCTATTTGTAAATTAATATTAAACTTGTATACCTTCGAAACATTTCAATGTACTATTGGAAATCAAAACCGCATGTAACCCCATTTGTCTCAACTCGGCCGATTCCGTACCCTCATCTAATAGATAGAAGGAGAATAGCGGATTCTACTGAGGATTGCCGAATGATGTAACCCGGAAATCAGCACTCGATTCTAAACCGCAACCGGCAAAGTTACGGAATAAAAGAAAAAGTTTTCAAAAATGACAATAAAATTATTTGGGTCGCGGCGATTTTTTTTGGGTCGGTCGGCTGACAGCAAACAAACAATATTTTAAGTTAGGCCCAATGTTGTCAATTAATGTTATTTCCTTTAGAACAAAGTTTCTTTTAATTAATACAATAGTTAAGCTTTCTTGTTATGCAATGCATAGACCTAATCTTTGCATATATTCTTTCTATAGCAGATAGATAGATATATAGATAGTTTATTAATGTCTCACCATCTAAATGAGATATAGGTATGCAGGAATTGGTGCTGCAGTTGATTAGTAATTTGTACAGGTCTGTTTTTGATTTAATGACATGATTATAACTTATCTGGTAGAAAAGGAATTGGTGATCTTCCTTGTATTTTTTTCTTAAAGTTCTTTTTTTTCTACTTTATTTTGTTTTTCTTCCCTCCAAATACAGTCCTCAGAAAGATCTGGATTCTTACACTCCTTAAGCTTGAAAGTATGCTTGAAGAACATAAAATTTATGTAGTATTTGGTATTACAAGGATAAATTTTTACTTCATTAGTTTCCCATAATGATTTTTTTATATGTCTTTTGTTTTTTGTTTTTTGCAGAAAACTTTTTTTGCAGAGGATGAAGTGGTACCAAGTTTGATTGGTGATAAAGTTAAAATGGATGAAACTTTATCATATGACCAAGAAGATGCTCTAGTTAGAGGACAGATTCCTTTATATGAGTTTAAAGTAGGCATTTTGATCATTGATTTTGTAATCAGAATACACATGTCAGTTATTTTATACATGTAAAAAGAACCGTTTTTTTGTTGTTGCAGTCAATCTTTAGGTAGTTACCCCCTCTAAAGTTCTATACCCTTCGTACCATAAATGTTTTAATAGAACTTTCCTTTATTGATTATGATAATGTTAGCACTTAAAAGATTTTTATACATGTTAAAAAAATGGTTACCCAACAGTTTTGCTCTCTTTCCTATACAGTTTAGAGGAATTAGTACAATTTCAGAAACTTGTTTTGCAGATAACTATGTTTCTTCATACATTTATTGTGGAAATAACCAATATTAAGGACATTTTATACATGATAAGTTATATTTTGATATTTTTGACAGAAAGTGTTAAAGGCTCAAGATGAGAGTAAAATAACGACTATAGACTTCTCAAGGAATGGTTATTGTAATGATGCTGTACTCAAACTCATTGCAACAGAAAAAAAGGTAAAATAACGACTATAGACTTCTCAAGGAATGGCTATTGCAATGATGCTGTACTCAAACTCATTGCAACAGAAAAAAAGGTAAAATAACGACTATAGACTTCTCAAGGAATGGTTATTGTAATGATGCTGTACTCAAACTCATTGCAACAGAAAAAAAGGTAAAATAACGACTATAGACTTCTCAAGGAATGGTTATTATAATGATGCTGTACTCAAACTCATTGCAACAGAAAAAAAGGTAAAATAACGACTATAGACTTCTCAAGGAATGGTTATTGTAATGATGCTGTACTCAAACTCATTGCAACAGAAAAAAAGGTAAAATAACGACTATAGACTTCTCAAGGAATGGCTATTGCAATGATGCTGTACTCAAACTCATTGCAACAGAAAAAAAGGTAAAATAATGACTATAGACTTCTCAAAGAATGGTTATTGTAATGATGCTGTACTCAAACTCATTGCAGCAGAAAAAAAGGTAAAATAACGACTATAGACTTCTCAAGGTATGGCTATTGCAATGATGCTGTACTCAAACTCATTGCAACAGAAAAAAAGGTAAAATAATGACTATAGACTTCTCAAGGAATGGTTATTGTAATGATGCTGTACTCAAACTCATTGCAACAGAAAAAAAGGTAAAATAACGACTATAGACTTCTCAAGGTATGGCTATTGCAATGATGCTGTACTCAAACTCATTGCAACAGAAAAAAAGGTAAAATAACGACTATAGACTTCTCAAGGAATGGTTATTGTAATGATGCTGTACTCAAACTCATTGCAACAGAAAAAAAGGTAAAATAACGACTATAGACTTCTCAAGGAATGGTTATTGTAATGATGCTGTACTCAAACTCATTGCAACAGAAAAAAAGGTAAAATAACGACTATAGACTTCTCAAGGAATGGCTATTGCAATGATGCTGTACTCAAACTCATTGCAACAGAAAAAAAGGTAAAATAACGACTATAGACTTCTCAAGGAATGGCTATTGCAATGATGCTGTACTCAACCTCATTGCAACAGAAAAAAAGGTAAAATGACGACTATAGACTTCTCAAGGAATGGTTATTGCAATGATGCTGTACTCAAACTCATTGCAACAGAAAAAAAGGTAAAATAACGACTATAGACTTCTCAAGGAATGGTTATTGTAATGATGCTGTACTCAAACTCATTGCAACAGAAAAAAAGGTAAAATAACGACTATAGACTTCTCAAGGAATGGCTATTGCAATGATGCTGTACTCAAACTCATTGCAACAGAAAAAAAGGTAAAATAACGACTATAGACTTCTCAAGGAATGGTTATTGTAATGATGCTATACTCAAACTCATTGCAACAGAAAAAAGGTAAAATAACGACTATAGACTTCTCAAGGAATGACTATTGCAATAATGCTGTACTCAAACTCATTGCAACAGAAAAAAAGGTAAAATAACGACTATAAACTTCTCAAGGAATGGTTATTGTAATGATGCTGTACTCAATCTCAACGCAACAGAAAAAAAGGCAAAATAACGACTTAAGACTTCTCAAGGAATGGTTATTGTAATGATACTGTACTCAAACTCATTGCAGCAGAAAAAAAGGTAAAATTAAAAACCAATTGTTCAGAGAACAATTGAAGGTCTTTCCACCAGTTAATATCTATTTTGATATTAAAATATTAAAAATCAGTCTAAAATGTCAGTTCATATGGCTTTATGATGTATAGATATGAATTTAAAACAAAGGTCAAAATCTAGAATGTCAAATTAACGTATGACCTTGACCTCAATTTCAAGGTAACAAACTGAGGATCTCAAATCAAAAGACCCTAGGTCTAATATGTATGGTTAATAAGTTATATCACTTTACACATAATTTTAGATATGATAGGGGAAAAAACTCCCATTCATTGTCTACACACCCTTTCAAGTAAAATTATTAAGTTACGACATGTCGCAACTTACAATTTAGTCAAAATAATTTGTCGATATCTTATACGGTTTCTGGAAATGAGTGGAAACAAGCCTAATTCAAAAATTAGAATATGACCTTGACCTTTGACCTTGACCTAATTTTCATTTTTTTGGACCAAGGACCTCAAATCAAAAGATCCTACGTCTCTATCACTTATGGTGTTCCAGTTTGAAATACATCTCAAAATTTAAGATACATAAGGGGAAAAAACTCTCATATGGAGCGTTCATATTGCCTCGGTCGAAATTGGACAACCATGCGAAGGATATAACGAGCAATTTTATAAAATAAATTTGTCATAATCTTTTACGGTTGCGAAGGAGTCGTGGACACAAGGAAAACAGTGTTTGGGGAGATAACTCCTACAAAGAAAAGTATTCGGTTGCGCAGGGTAAATTTCAAAAGCAAATAAACTGTTCGATATCATATACCAAATATCTAAGCGACATATTGCGTAACAAATATTTATCGCAAGAACAAAATTAGGCGGAGGAAAAAAGAAAATAATCAGAAGAAAAACAATAGGTCTTTCCACAGAAAAGTGGAAAGACCTAATAATGACTAATAGACTTCTATTTGCTCTCATGCTAAACTTTGTTTATCTTAAAATATCACTTTGCATCTGTGGGGGCATCAATTATGTCTCCCAGATGCACACAAATCTCAAATAAAGTACTACATTGACTTGGTTATACTATAGTTACTTCAGAGTGGAGTGAAGGGGCATCACTTTGTATATATTTTTTTTATTTACAAGATGTCTGCAGTCATTTTCTTGGTGTTTCTGTGTGAAAAAATCTGGTAAGTTTTCATGGCCTTTGTTATTAATCTAAAATTAAAATTAAAAGTAATTTTATTTGTTTCGAGTTGATAGAACATTATAACCTACGAAGTACCACTTTTTGCTTTGTAGAAACCATATGTGAACTTGAAGACTGTGAATTTAGTGGGTTGTATCCTTGTGACAAATGCTGGCATCAAATGGCTTACAGATATAGTCGCTGGAGTAAAAACTTTGACAGAGGTAAGCTATCAGCAGTGCAAGGGTCTGGAAACGGTCATATTTGCCAGTCTTGTCCTAAACTGAAAGTATTTTGTCCTAAACGTGTAATTGGGATTTAGGTCAAATTTTTTTTTTCAACAAGAATTATTTCGGTCACTTCGATGAGATCGAGTTTCAAAGTTGCCATTTTGATTTGTTTTATTATCAATTTCCTGTAATTAAACTGCCACTCCAGTAAAGTGTTATAATCCTGAGGGCCCTCCTAATAACTATATTAATGCCTCAGGAGCTATTGGCTAATGATCGCTTATCTCTTTACCTGTGTTTTTAATTCACACCTGGCTATTAATCACAAGCTCTGAACTAATATTATAAAGAAATTCAAATTCCATACCAACTGTTTTCAATATTTAAATACTTTTCAGCTAAAACAATTGTCAATTATGATTTAAAATGATTTTGTAACTAACACGCATGCTTTGTTAACTATGTAATACGCATGCTTGAAATTCTCTTTTGCTAGACACTAAATCGTAAATTTAAAATGATTTGATGCTAAATAAAGCAAGTGCAACTATTTTCATTAATATTCTTACACTATTAAAGGTAAAATGTTAAAAAGCCGATGAATTTGATAAACAAAACTAATTCGGGGAAATGAGTCAGCAATTGTTCGTTTTAGTATTGTCGCATTACATCCGGTTGAAATTTCGACTTCAGAATCGAAAAAAACGTAAGTGATGACTGAGAAAACTATCATTTTGAGTCATTAAAATCATTTATTTTTAAACTGTTGCCTTCCGTTAATTGCTCTTGATTGATTTTAGGAAAGTGGTAGGATAAATCATGAAGTAAATGCGATGCAACAGTGTAACAAGTTTGTTGAAGCTACGAGTAAGAGCATACTCATGCAGTAATGAGATTTTGACAATCTTTTTTTGAAAAGGGGCACCAACTTTTAAGTTATATGAAAATGACCGACATTATGTGAAAAAAATTCTGGATCCTTGATCAGCACCATAACTAACATTTATCGTATGATACAGTTATTTTAAAGTTCTGTTTGTTGTGTCTTTTATAAATATGTTATAAATAAATTTGTTTTCCTTGACCAGTATGTAAAATGAAACATCCTAACGCTTTGAAAAAATTGCTCAATACTACAGAGTTAATTGTTTGTTTGAAAATAACAGAGTAACTTCTATGTCTTCAATATGCATCATTTGCCTGTTGCAGTGTTGTAAAACTGTTTTATTGACCTGGATAGTTTCCATTGAGTTAAGTAGTAAAATGCCCTTTCTGCCTTATTTTGTTTGACCCATGCTGAGGTTGTGCAGAGTTCTCGCTAAGGATTTTTGAAGGCGAGTCCAGGGACTCATCATTTTTAGCCATAATGAGTCCAATGTTTAGCAAGAAGAAAATATTTTATTGCAATATAATGTAATATTTTAGTCTTCATTTCCTAACAGAGCAATGAAATGACATTACATTCAGATAACTTTTAAACTTTTGCTATAAAATGATGATATTTGTGTTTAACTGTGTTCAGTTTATACAAAATATTTCAATTAGATGCATCTGTGGACTCACTAGTTTTGAAAATGGTGAGCCAAGACAGATTTTGATGAGTCAAGGACTCATGGAATCGCCTTAGTGAGAACCCTGGTAGTTTGTGAAAAAATATAACAATTTGAACTTGATATGGCTTTTTTTTTCAGGAATAACTAATATCAAATGTTTAATCTACTAAAATCTACAACCATTTATTATTTGCCCAGTCATATTTCACTTGTAATTTCTATGCACTGAACAAAAAGACAACATGGCAGGCTATGCAAATAAAAAGACCATATGACAGGCTATGCAAATAAAAAAGACCACATGGCATGCTATGCAAATAAGACCTCATGACAGGATATGCAAATAAAAAGACCACATGATAGGCTATGCAAATAAAAGACCCTGTGATAGGCTATGCAAATCAAAAGACCATGTGATAGGCAATGCAAATAAAAAGACCACATGGCATGCTATGCAAATAAAAAGACCACATGAAAGGCTATGCAAATGAAAAGACAATGTGATAGGCTATGCAAATAAAAAAGACCACATGGATTGCTATGTAAATAATAAGACCTCATGACAGGATATGCAAATAAAAAGACCACATGATAGGCTATGCAAATAAAAGACCCTGTGATAGGCTATGCAAATAAAAAGACCATGTGATAGGCAATGCAAATAAAAAGACCACATGGCATGCTATGCAAATAAAAAGACCATATGACAGGCTATGCAAATAAAAAAGACCACATGGCATGCTATGCAAATAATAAGACATGACAGGATATGCAAATAAAAAGACCACATGATAGGCTATGCAAATAAAAGACCCTGTGATAGGCTATGCAAATAAAAAGACCATGTGATAGGCAATGCAAATAAAAAGACCACATGGCATGCTATGCAAATAAAAAGACCACATGAAAGGCTATGCAAATGAAAAGACCATGTGATAGGCTATGCAAATAAAAGGACCATGTGACAGGCTATGCAAATAAAAAGAATGACTTGACAGGCTATGCAAATCAGGTGTAGTTGAATATAACATTAGAATATAGATAATAGTTTTGTGTAATGATGTCTTGATTGAGCTAAAGGAGTTTGTTATTTGCTGTAAAATTCTTGAAATAGATTTTGTCTAAGTGCAGTTTAAAAGAAAACTTTTTCATTTCATTCAAATGTCTGTTTGATTTAAATAATTTAGGGTTGTCTGTGCACACTTACTGAAAAAACAAAAAAGGAAACTATTTCAATTTTTAGTCTTTAAGTTTATAAATTGTGTTACAGATAAGATTGGATGGATGTACCAACTTGTCCGATGATGAACTATCATTGCTGTTGAAGAACATAGGAGCCCAATGTGAAGTTTATATGAGGGGAACTTCTGTCACTTATATGGCTTCACCAGAAGGCAGGAGAGTTACTGTTACAGGCTGTCCTATACTCAGTGCAGTAAAAAAAACAGGTATAAAAACAAAAACAAAATAAATCATTTCAACATTTTAAAATATCCATGGGGGTTTTATGTACAAGATGACTCATGGTCCTACAAAACCTTTAAATGAGCCTTCAAATTTATGTAAATATTTTTTTGTTTGCATCTTCATACTTTTACAACTTATACCCATGGTAAAATTGATTGTTTTGTTTTAAATTGTAGACAAAAATACTTCTTTCAAAATTTCTATTTAGGAGCCTCCATGGGGGAAATCCCCCGCAAATAGTGACAGTTGAAAGGTATGAAGAAATTGTGTTCTAAATTAAAAGGTTTTCAAAATCTATTTTATCAGAAGATGCATTGACTTTGAAAATTAACTGCATTCATTTTAACTGAAATGATTCTCGCTAAAATTTAAGTAAAAACTGATGACAAATTAATTCTGTTTAAAACCTTTGTAAACTATCCTGACTGGTTACAATGGACTGATCTATGAACCCATGCTTGTGAGTAACTATCCCGACTGGTTACAATGGACTGATCTATGAACCCATGCTTGTGAGTAACTATCCCGACTGGTTACAATGGACTGATCTATGAACCCATGCGTGTGAGTAACTATCCCGACTGGTTACAATGGACTGATCTATGAACCCATGCTTGTGAGTAACTATCCCGACTGGTTACAATGGACTGATCTATGAACCCATGCTTGTGAGTAACTATCCCGACTGGTTACAATGGACTGATCTATGAACCCATGCGTGTGAGTAACTATCCCGACTGGTTACAATGGACTGATCTATGAACCCATGCGTGTGAGTAACTATCCCGACTGGTTACAATGGACTGATCTATGAACCCATGCGTGTGAGTAACTATCCCGACTGGTTACAATGGACTGATCTATGAACCCATGCTTGTGAGTAACTATCCCGACTGGTTACAATGGACTGATCTATGAACCCATGCTTGTGAGTAACTATCCCGACTGGTTACAATGGACTGATCTATGAACCCATGCTTGTGAGTAACTATCCCGACTGGTTACAATGGACTGATCTATGAACCCATGCTTGTGAGTAACTATCCGACTGGTTACAATGGACTGATCTATGAACCCATGCTTGTGAGTAACTATCCCGACTGGTTACAATGGACTGATCTATGTACCCATGCTTGTGAGTAACTATCCCGACTGGTTACAATGGACTGATCTATGAACCCATGCTTGTGAGTATATCATCAGCAATATTGAAACTTTTAAAACCTATTGATTCATTTTGTAATATGCTTGTTTATGACTAAGATAATTGGAAATTTCAGATAAAAAGTTAAAGAAAGTTAAAAGATATGGTAGGTCATTGTGTTACAGTGTTTGTGTTTGAATTCTGGTTCTTAAAATTTGGTTTTATGTAAAACCATTAGTGTTCAGAATGTTATAACATTTAACAAGAGTTAAACTGAGATTATTTTTTTTTAACCAAGAAGACAGACATGGATTGATTTTTAGCTTACTTTTCTAAATCTTGGCTATCGTTTTCCTTTGTTGTTATCGTTTGTATGGTGTAAACTATTTCAAACATCTGAAACTACTGACCCAATTCTAACTAAAATTAAGATGAATCATCTCTAGGGTATCTATGACCAAAATTGTCAATTGACCCCTTGAACATGTTGAGAAAATATTGTCATTTAATGACAATTTTCCCAAATTGTTTATCATGTTTCAGAGCTTTAAAAAATTTCTCTTCTGAAACTTAATATGATAGTTGATTGACATATATGTTAAGTGAATCAATATGTTTTACCTGTATCTAGAAACGTTTTAATTCTACATTTCAGAGGAGTTAAAAGTTGGACATGCTATTGTCATACCTCATGAAAGTGTGGAACACAGTTTTGTTGAGTTTGTCAAGACAAAAAAACCTGTAAAACGACTCCCATTCCACCATGAAACAGATGTAGAGGTCAACGATTGGTTGATGTCATTTACAGAAATGTCACTTGAACATGTAAGTAGGTTAACGATCAGAGAATGTCATTTGAACTTGTAATTAGGTTAACAATCAGAGAATGTCATTTGAACATGTAAGTAGGTTAACGATCAGAGAATGTCATTTGAACATGTAAGTACCGGTAGGTTAACAATCAGAGAATGTCATTTGAACTTGTAATTAGGTTAACAATCAGAGAATGTCATTTGAACATGTAAGTAGGTTAACAATCAGAGAATGTCATTTGAACATGTAAGTAGGTTAATGATCAGAGAATGTCATTTGAACTTGTAAGTAGATTAACGATCAGAGAATGTCATTTGAACATGAAAGTAGGTTAACGATCATAGAATGTCATTTGAACATGTAAGTAGGTTAATGATCATAGAATGTCATTTGAACATGTAAGTAGGTTAACGATCAGAGAATGTCATTTGAGGGTAACAACTGGATGATGTCATTGGCAGGAATGTCACTTGAACATGCAGTGGTTTGTTAGCCCAAAATAGAAGGGTGCTGCACCCTGGGTGCCCTCAGTCATGTTCTACTGCCCTAACACCCTTTTGGAAAAAAAAACTTGTGTCGTTTTGGTAATGTTTGTAAAATTGCCTTTTGTATAATCCAATTCTAATCAGAAAGTTAAAATACATTTATGACACCTGCTGATTGCCCCGAGGTTAATCATGTCAGTATAATCAATTACAGTGTATTAATCTTCCAAGGTGTTAATAACTAGATAATTAAGACAATGTACTTTGTTGTCGCAAGGATTTGTATAGTAAAAAGCAGACAGTTGTTAATTAATGTCTATTTTTGGTCATATTGAAATAATTTGCGTATTTTAATTGTGTTGGAAATTAATTTTGGAAGTTACTTCACCTGTTTTAGCTTATTACAAAAAGGTGCTTCGAAAATATCTTCTATCATTTAAAAAAGGAATAAAGTACAAATTGAATACAGACCTATATAAGAGTGATATCTTAAGTATCAAAACTTTCTTTTTACATACAGAAAAAAAAAGATGCACACAGAAACGTAGACAAATTTTTTTGAGCAGTACCCATCCTATCCGAAAAAAAGTGCCCTGCCCTTCACTGGCACCCTAACCCTTTCAATTTCTAGCTGGAGCACTGAACATGTAAGTAGGTTAACAATCAGAGAATGTCATTTGAACTTGTAATTAGATTAATGATTGGATGATGTCATTGACAGAAATGGTGATATTGGCACCCTTTGAAGTATCTGTCTGCTTTAAATATCTTGAGTACTGCTTGGAATTCAGTGGCAATACTATATACAGTTGTTATGTCATGTCTAGAAGGTATGGCTATAACATATTTACTTGAGAAAATTGCTTATATTTTGTAGACCATAAGTTCATGTTCACAAATCTATATAGAAATCTTGTTTTTGTTAAGATATCCAACATAGTGACATTAGCACCTTTTGTTAAGATATCCAACATAGTGACATTAGCACCTTTTGTTAAGATATCCAACATAGTGACATCAGCACCTTTTGTTAAGATATCCAACATAGTGACATTAGCACCTTTTGTTAAGATATCCAACATAGTGACATCAGCACCTTTTGTTAAGATATCCAACATAGTGACATTAGCACCTTTTGTTAAGATATCCAACATAGTGACATTAGCACCTTTTGTTAAGATATCCAACATAGTGACATTAGCACCTTTTGTTAAGATATCCAACATAGTGACATTAGCACCTTTTGTTAAGATATCCAACATAGTGACATTAGCACCTTTTGTTAAGATATCCAACATAGTGACATTAGCACCTTTGTTAAGATATCCAACATAGTGACATTAGCACCTTTTGTTAAGATATCCAACATAGTGACATTAGCACCTTTTGAAGTATCAGTTGTTATTCATTATATATTTTGTTTTCTATTTTTAGCCTTTATTGGATTGCATGATTAATAATCACCAAACCCAGATATTGATACCATTTGGAGAATCAGCTGTTATCAAAGAAATCAAGAAACATGTAACAGACACTATTGCAAGAACTATTACCAAGGTATATACATAATTTAGTATGTGGTAGATGCATAAATCTGACTTATTTTAACCAAACATTATTTTTTAGAGTGACCACATTGTTAATTATTTCCAATTGACAACCAATCAAAATAGAAAATTTTATAAAAATAAATGAAAATTTCTATGACGTGCATTTAATGGCTTCAAATATTTGACAAAGAAATTAATATTAGTTTAGTAAACATCCTGTTATGGGCAGTGGTTTGGACCCTGTAGAACTTGGGAGTGGTTGTTTGATATCAATTTAAAAGGCACTTTATTAGACTTAAAAGCTTGAAGACAGCCATTCACATCACCTCTACATGTTGGTTGGATAATTCAGTTCAATTATTTCTTTAACTTCAAACCTCAAAATACTCAAGTTAATCACAGAAAATTCAAGCTTATCCAAAATGAAATCCAAATTACACAAAAATATGACTTAATCTGAAACATATATTTTTTCCATTTTTATTTTCAGACTGCCTTTACAACGGATTATATGAAGAATTCAGGTGAAGTAGAGAAAATTAATCCAGTGATAGACATTGAAGTTGAAGATTTTCTGACAATACAAAATATTTGTAAACAACACTACACTGATGAGGGAGTATTAGGGTAAAATTATTATCTTATATATAAATTTCTACTAAAACTGTGCTATTTGTGCAGTCCAGTTCCATTGACCATATATCCCTACAATCTATATATATAAGCAATACAAAATACAGGTTACACATATTTTTACATCATTTACTTCAAATTCAAAATTTTGCATTATATTTCATTTGAAGTAGCTGTAAGAGTTGCAGTATTAGGTGAACAATCATAAATTTCTAGAAATATGAATATTCTACCTAAAAATAAATTTCTTATTAAAGATAATGTAAGAGTTTTTGTCTTGCCTACAACGAAAGTGACATAGGGATTACTATCAGGCTGTCAGTGGTGTAAATCATTTATATAAAGCTGTATATTTCAGAGTGTTAAACAACTGGATGCTTCAAGTTCATACCTAGTATATAGATGCCTTAATTTTCGGTCTTTTCATTGGCTACATCCTCATTTTCAGGGTTCACTGCTTAAAAAGTTTTTTTGATGTGTGAATTCTTCACTTACCGGTTATTATGAATAAGACTAAAAGTATATTTGGTATATTGGTTCAATTCAAAGTTTAACAATTTCATTTTTACTCAGGAGGTAGGGTCCTTGATAGATTAGAAAAAAGGTATAGTTGTGGTAGGTAAAAAAAGCCTGAATGCTCCTTACAAAATGAAGAAACCCAGGTTGATGTCAATTTGACAGTTTATTGCTTGTTCTTTATATTTTAACACTGCAATGATTTAGACATCTTAGAGTAATTACTTATATTTATGTTAATATATTGATTTTGACTTATTTACCATGTTATGACAATAGATATGTACAGGTTAGCATACTGTTTCAACAGTAGACAAATAACAACATGTCAAGTAATAATTGGACCATATCGAGCACTAGACTGGAAGAAGAAAAGTTTTGTTTTATATATCAGGGTTCACGCTAGCAGGCGACTTGGGCAAAGAAGTCGCTTTCCCGACCGTCACTTCGCTTTCCCCGACCCCCAAAAGCAAAAACAAGTCGCCCTGTTCTTGACGATACTCGCTTTCAGTCGCTTCCATCATCGGCCATTTTCAATTTTTACCAAGTTGATGAAACATCAATTTTGGATTGATAATTAAAGAAATTTAGACATAAACGATTCATTATCTTAAGAAAAGAGGTTGAAGCATTGTCTTTGCAGTGTGTAGCAGGTTATTTGATAAAAATACAACTTTTTATCACTTCGTGCATTTCCGCAAGTTCCGGTGCTTGTTACTCGAAAACGTACCAACCTAAATTATGGAGGCAAAATAAGTTTGTTACTTCATTTAAACGTGATAAAAGTTGCCTCCAGTAAATGTTTAATCCATTTATTGCATTAAAAACGTCATGTTCCTTTCCAAATAACTTGTCAAACATCGTTTATTTTTGTAAATTTTCTTGCATTCGTCCACCATTGACCGATTTCTAAACTACGGATCTGAACCGGACCAGCTATGACCGAAATCTGTACTTTTACAATAATTACTACGGACGCACGGATGGAACAGCTGACAGAAGAATATTGATCCCAAAGGGGAAAATTATATATTCCACACGCATTAAGAGACTTTTGGTTACATCTAATTGATTGGTGTACATAATTCCCTATATTTTTTATGGATTGTTTCAAAGTTGCTTAACTCTGAGACTATTAATTATATTATGGCCCAGCTTAATAACTTTTATATTTTTTGATGAGAAACACTGAATTTCATACACAAGATAGATTTGAATTAAATTGTAATTGATATATTATAATTTCTTTACATTTTTTAAAACAGAAAAATATTTTTTTTAGTGCTAGATATTAAATATTTAGTTGGTAGTTTCTCACAAAAACCTTAGTAAAACTTAAACAACTTTTAATTTGAAATGTTACTTTAATTGTATACTCAGATATGAATTGAATAATATAAAAAGAACATTATTTACATATGACCCTTTATACTATAGTAAAATCCAAACATTGTAGCGCACCGTGTGAATGAGCACTTCTCTTTCAAATCTCACCACTTCTCCCTATCAGTTTCAAAAAGAGAAGTCACTTCTCCCTATAAGTCTGAAGTAGTGTGAGCCCTGTATATCCTAATTCAAAGTCAAATAAACTAATGAAAATCTTTGTATATTTGACAGGAACTATTGTTATAAGGAAGAATTGCTTGGCTGTTTTGTCTCTAGAACGACTTTAACAAGGTCAAATTATTACTTTGAATGTGAATTGGTTAATGTGAAGGTTATCAGCCCAGACGGAACAGCAGTAGAAATGGAGGATTCAGAAGATGATGATGATGATAGCGAGAATGAGAGTGAATCCAAATCAGGCATTCTTATTGGCTGTCTGTTTAACCAGTTATTTAGCAGTATTAATCCGCTAGATGTTGATGTTGACAAAGGTGGTGAAGTTTCAACGTAAGTTTGTTGACCTACTTATATGTTTTTTATAACACTACTAATTAGTCTTTCTACATGTTCCATATGTACAAGGAAAACAGATATCAGAATGAGAATTTTACGAAAATACAGAATTTTCTGTTGGTTTATTCTGACTTAAAGATATAATGGTTGTACAAGAACAAACTGAACAATAGACTTGTTCATTATTACCAAGTTTTGACTACAGAGTTTGGCAAAGTGTATTATCTGGCCTTGAAGGCATAAAACTTTGCTCAGTGCTCGGAACACAAAAATCATGCTCGAAACATGAAATCCAGCAATTTGATTGGTTAATTTTCGAGTCTGAGTACAAAAATCATGCTCGAAAGTTTTATGACCGTGAGGCCTATACTCCAAGACTTGACTTGAGAAAGCTGTAGCCTTTTTGTCATATATTTAGCAAAAATGAGATCCTAGACCATTATAGAAAGTATCATTTAAAACCATCATACTTAATGTCATTTCTTTTGTTTACACAACTTTTTAACTGTCTGTGTTTTATTTGTGTTTTAAATAAATTTTTCAGATTTGATTTTACTAAATGTAAGAAGTTTGGATTTGGTATCAAAGGTGAATGGCTATCAGAGTACATACCAAGTAAAACTGCAAAATTCTTTGCTACTTGTGATGGAATAGAGGTATGGTTAAACAGGAAATAGTTTCCAATTACTTTTGCTCATAGATCTTTTAACACAGTGAACTGATGTAAAATTAATCTGGCATCATGGTTATTTAATTCCCTGGAAAATTTGCAATTGTCTCTTTACATCATTGCATTGGTTGAATTTCTATTGTTTAGAACATTTTAAACCAATTACAACCTTTTGGTGTATGCTTACAAAAATATTACCAAAAACGCATTAGATTCTGAAAGGAAGAATTACTCATTGTAGTATACAAGGTTTGAAATTATCTTTCTAAATTGGTTTAAAAGGCGATATGGGGATTTAAGACCAAACAAAATTAAATTTATTTATTTGCATTTCAGATGTCAAAAATACACATTTTGGAAGTATTAAATCATCATGACTGTCAAAAATACACAACGGTAGCATTAAATCATCATGACTGTCAAAAATACACAAAGGTATCATTAAATCATTGTTGTGCGTTTGTTTTTTCTACATTGTCTAGAGGTATAGAGGGAGGGTTGAGATCTCAAATAACTTGAATAACCCTGTCATATTTGGCACCTGTCCCAAGTCAGGAGCTTTTGTTAGTCTTGTATGATTTTTAATTTTAGTTTCTTGTGTAAAATTCAAAGTTTAGAATGACGTTCATTATCATTGAACTAGTAAACATATTTGTTTAGGGCCAGTTGAAGGACATCTCCGATTGCGGGAGTTTCTCGCTGCATTGAAGATCCATTGGTGGCCTTCTGCTGTTGTCTGCTCTGTGGTCTGGTTGTTAATCTTTGACACATTCCCCATTTCCATTCTCAATTTTATTATTCAATATGTTATATATGGACCTGTTAGATTATATAGACCTCGTACTTCATCCTGTGTCAATATATCTGAACAGATCAATATAACATACTTAATTTGTCAATAGTCTTTAATTGATAAATATAGACTTTAGTTGCTTCGGCAACACTTGATGAATATTGTTGTTTTTTCCAGAACAATAAAGACCTAACAGGGACATCAGTACCAGAAGAAATGTTATACCCATTAATAGCAGTAATTGGAGAGAAAAACAATTCAGGAAATGTTAAGATCTCTAACTTGGCCAAACCACCAGAGTGTGTTTAGATATATATTCATTATCAATTACTACCACCAAGTAAACAAGATTGATTGTGTTTGTAAATATTGTGTTTGATGTGATCATATTAAGGAGGTTGGATCACCATTCATAGTTTTCTTACATCTGTTTTTTTTATACATATTTACAGTTAAGGTGATACCTATCACTACAGGGAGATAACTCTGTAAAATCAGCTGAACGTTTTAAGTGTTTGTCAAATTGCTATATATCCAGTGTATTTTTTCTGATAAAATGGCTGGTTCAAATCATTTGAAATTTTTATATTTTTGTCAAAGAGTAAAAGTAAATACTTAGTCCAAATTTTATGAAAATTAAATGAGGCAAACTAATTTTAGTAAAGGTGTTGGGTACCACCTTAAAGTCATAAGAAACGAGTGACTGGTGAAAAATAATGTTCTTCCAATTCTTGAACCAATGCATACAAACATCATAAACTTAGTTTTCTGTGCACAAATTTATCATTTTTTTCGTGTAAATTTCGTATAATCGTCATTTTTTTTTTCAATTGGTCAGTGTTGTGAAAATATGGCAGGTAATTAAAGTTCGTGTTTTGAAGCCGAAGTTTAACGATTGTCACCTGTTTGTCAACAATTGACAAAAAATCAACAAAAAAGCATGGAAATTGAGCATGTATTAACATGTAAATTCGGATAATAGTTTATTTGAAGGACATCCATGCGTATTGTGATCACCGGATTTTTACGAGATGGGTCACACTGAGGTCACATTGCATACGGAAAATATGTCGGGGGGGGGGGGGGGGGGGAATTGCTTCCTTCCAAATTGCTTCCTGGAATTCCTGGAAGGAAGCAATTAAAATAAAGTAAACTTCTTCTTAATATGAATAAATTAAAGAATTTTCTTCCGAAAAAAGTATATGTACATAAGTTTTATAATGAAAACTATCCATTGAGTTATAAAAAAACATATGCATTATTTTTTTTTGATTTGAGGTTTCTTATGACTTTAAGTTGAATTTTAATCCGTTTCTTGGTATAAAAGCAATATTTTGAGTTTTTATTGTGGAGCAAATTTGTTACAATGTCATGATATACATATATTGCTAGAATTATTTAGCTACAAGCAATTTTAATATGAAAAACAACAACAGTATGCCATCCAGTTCACGTTGTAACCAATTGATTTTAATTTAGTTTAGGAAAAACTTATAGATAATTTTTTTTTTTTTGGATGTCCCCACAAAGATTGTTAAATGAAATTATATTGTAAAGACGTATTCATGTCATGTTTCTTTTGTAGAACTTGACTAGAAAATATGCTAAAGAGAATCGCTGGATCAGTACAGGGTATTCTGAAAACATACTCATTGATAATTATGGGGTTATGTGGTGAGTATTAAAGAGAATCGCTGGCTCATAACAGGGTTCTCTGAAAACATGGTCATTGATAATTATGGGGTTATGTGGTGAGTATTAAAGAGTATCGGGGGATCAGTACAGGGTACTATATTAAAGCATGATGTTTGTATGCTATTCATCTATAATGAAATTTATTTGATAATTATTGTTTAAAGCTGCAGTTATTTTGTTTTGAATAGATGTGTAACAACGGCGAATATGTGCCCCCCGTTGACACAACATCAGGAAATTTCAAACACCCTTTAATCCAACATTTTAAATGATTTTTCACAAAACAAACACGTTTTAAAGCTAAGAATACTTTGCATTTGAAGTTATCTTTATATAGAAATATCAGTATACTTCAAAAACTTAAAGACCTGAACATAAACTGAAGAAAACATGGAAAGATATGGCGAAAATGAGCACCCCACTCTATGTGGTGAGTATTAAAGAGTATCGGGGGATCAGTACAGGGTACTCTGAAAACATACTCAATGATAATTATGGGGTTATGTAGTGAGTATTAAAGAGTATCTGGGGATCAGTACAGGGTACTCTGAAAACATACTCATTGATAATTATGGGGTTATGTGGTGAGTATTATAGAGAATTGCTGGATCAGTACAGGGTACTCTGAAAACATGCTCATTGATAGTTATGGGGTTATGTGGTGAGTATTAAAGAGTATCGGGGGATCAGTTCAGGGTACTCTGAAAACATACTCATTGATAATTATGGAGTTATGTGGTGAGTATTAAAGAGTATCGAGGATCAGTACAGGGTACTCTGAAAACATACTCATTGATAATTATGGGGTTATGTGGTGAGTATTAAAGAGAATCGCTGACTCATAACAGGGTACTCTGAAAACATACTCAATGATAATTATGGGTTATGTGGTGAGTTTTAAAGAGAATCGCTGGCTCATAACAGGGTACTCTGAAAACATGCTCATTGATAATTATAGAGTTATGTGTTTAGCTATGTGTGCCTTTGCAAGAGTTGATAAGGGCATATAGGATCATATAATTTTATTTTGGCAGAAATCAGTTTAAAATAAGGAACTTAACCAAAGCATTTGAAAATTTGAAATGTTGCTCACTTTCAAAATACTGATTATAAGTCATGTTTATTGATCAGCCAAATGTAAGACCCATGCAGGCTACCACGTGTCTCCTGACCATTGAGGCCAGCAAATTATACGCTCGGTAAAAATTTTAGGGGTTTGAATTTTTCATCGAGAGCAGCACAAAAGGAGACATGTAAAATGAACAGACAAATGAAATTAATATTTGTAGTGTAAGGAGCGACATCAAAAAATCAATGAAGGATAAGAAACTTAGTTCAAATAGTTTGGGGTGGGCGGTGTCAAAATTGCTGCAAGTTTTGTTTAATTGACATCTATTTTATATATCTCCTTATTGGTCAATCAATTTTTCACAAATTAAGTTAAGAGGGAGGAAAAGGGGGATAGGGCTCAGTGAAAAAACTATATGAATTAAGTTTTTTATCCTACATTGAACTTTTGATGTCGCCCCTAATTATTTCTACATATACATGTATTTCTGATGCTAATTTTGTAAATTTATAATATATTGTAGCAATAGCTCACCCAATGAAGATGAAGGAATGTTTATATCTATGGAGGCTATTACTCAAGAATTTAGTATTAAAGTACTGGACAAAGGGAACTTTGGGAAAATAAAAATTGCTTTGTCTAAGGAAAAAGAAAAAGATAAAGAGATGCAGAAAAGTGAGAGCTGGATATACCAGGGAGTAACAGGAGAGTGAGTATTGATTATTTATAAGTACAATCAGAAAATAGACTTTTTACAGTTAGGAGAATTTGATTTAATAGTAGATGTTTGATAGTTTTTATAGGCCCGTTTAAGGGATATATTATGGTATACATTTGTCCCGTCCATTTATCTGTCCGTCTGTCTTTGACATGTGGGACATTAACTCAACAATGTATTAACCAATTTGCATCATACTTTAGTGAATTGTTTATATATATTGATGTGAGCTCCCTTTTAACTAAGTGTTACCCTTCAGCATACGTCGTCCTGTCTTTCTGTCCCTCTCACATTTGTTTCAAATCATGAGCAGAGGCATTCTGGGGTTGAAGTCATAAAACTTTGCTCAGTGCTCGGAGCACAAAAATGATGCTCAAAACATGAAATCCAGCATTTTGATTGGTTGATTCTTGAGTCTGAGTACAACAATCGTGCTCGAAAGTTTTATGACCGTGAGGCCTGGCCTTGAAGGCATAAAACTTTGCTCAGTGCTCAAGACACATTCTTCTTGTATTCTTAATTTAGGAAGAAGATGTAGTATGATTGCCAATGAGACAAATCTTCACTAAAGACCAAATAACACAGAAATTAACAACTATAGGTCACTGTATGGTCATCAACAATGAGCAAAGCCCAAACCACATCGTCAGCTATAAACATGATAAAAGGCCCAAAAATGACAAATATAAAACAATTCAAACAAAAAAACTAACGGCCTAATGTACAAAATAACAAACGAAAAACAAATATGTAACACAGCATCTGAGAGTACTCACAGTTACTAACAGCTAGTTCAAAGCCAATAACAACTAATAAAAAAAAATCATTTTGACTGAAGTAATATTAATTTTGTTTTGTTGTGGAAATTTTTTGCTGATTGTTTTCTTTTTATTGTACTTGTTGATAAAGACAAATATAACAAAATTAAGATTAGTGAAACAGCTCATCAATTTTAGATGTGACTGTTTTATTTGTTTATTTCATCTGAATTTTTCAGAGTTCTTTCTGAGAAGAGAACAAAGTACCTAGAAGATCCCAGTCGTGTAGAAACTGGAGATATTCTAACAGTCAAGTTTGATAATAAAGATGGAGAAAAGGTTGTTTTGTATAAAAACGGAAAAGAAGTAAGTAATGTTACGTTTTCTCCAGTCATTTTGGCTTCCTCACCTAATAAAAACTAGCCCTCACGAAATAGCCCAAAAGCGTGTTAAAAAGTTGTGTTAAAAGACAGAAAATCAAATCAAATTTATGTTGCTTCAGTGATGATCAGCTAAGTAATACTGACACCATTTTAAGCCTCAGTTTTATATTGAAGCTTATGGGAAAGATGTAGACAAATATCCTTAATACCCCCTCACCTCTAAAGTTTAGGGTAGAACTGTCTTTAATTCCATCTGTCAGTCTGTTGTTCATGTGCCTTTTTGTTGCTACTTCTTCTAATCAGGTCAATATTACGATACATGATTATAGTCAAGGACATAGAAATACTTTTCTCTAATTCTATGGAAAAATATCCCTTTCTGAACCCATTGTATAAAAAAATTTAATCAATGTGTGGTGGCTGGTGATCTCAGAAGATGATTGGCTGAGTCAAAAGGTCATAACCTTTTCAGCTCCCTGATTCTAACAGGTGTTAATGAAATTGACAACTTCATGGAAAGTGGAAGGCACTCGAAGGGGATTTTGGTTTAGAAAAAAGGTTAAGGGCTGATTTTGGCCTCAAATTTCAGGGTCATCTAACAAAAGATTTTGGACACTTTTTAAACACTTAAGTATCTATTTCAATTGATTCAATTAGTTTATGTGAAAGATTTTAACTGATTTAGTCATTAAAAACGTTCCGATTCAAGCCAAAATCTATCAAATATGCCAAAAAAACATCACTTTTCAGATGGTTTTTGTAAAAAATGAAAGTGGCTGCATCTTTGTTCATCCTCAACCTTTATATATGTTATGTATTATAATCAAATACAACTGACATTTCAATATTATGAATGAAAAAGAATGCAGCCACTTTCATTTAAGACGGAAACCGTCTAAAATTTGACTAAAATGCTCAAATTGTGAAGATTTCAGTAATTTTGCATGACTTAATGATGCAAGTACCTGATATATGTGCATTGTATTGTCAAAAACAGCTCATATTTATGTAGCAGAAGCATTCTTCTTTCCAGTAAACAGCTAAAAGATCACATTTTCACAATTTTGTAAAGCTGCTATATTTTGGGGCCAAAAAAGGGTCTTACTGAACCTACTCCTTTACCTTTTGACCATTAGAGAAACAGATTATTACATAGTAACACATGGATTATAGGATTTATCCAATCTTGATAGTTAAATTTTAAAATCCTCGCCAAGGCATGGACTGAAATTGATAATTTAACTATCTTGATTGGATAAATCCGATAATTCACTTGTATCAATGTAATAATCTATATTTATCCTGCAATCAGCCTTGTATTGTACACAGGTACACAAATAAATTTATGCTTTATTTGTACTTGTATAAACAAAGTCTCCTGTTATCCCACTTCCATGTTGAGATAGCAGTAATGTGGATATTTCTTTTTTCTTACCAGTTCATTTTGGGCCCTCTTTGAGGTCAGCATTTACACTATGTCGATTTATTTGAAAAATTAGAGACCATGATTTAAATTTTAAAATAACTAAAGCTTCAATTTTTGGGAGTAAATTTCAGGATAAAAACTATATATGTACATTGTCAGAAAATATAAAATTTATTTGTATGAGCTTTAGAACAGTGAAAAAAGCTAGGCAGCATTATAATAAGTACAAATAAATTTTACAATGTACATATATTGTATATGGATCTGTTCTTCCATCTGTCCATCTAGCAATGAAATACTCTCACATGTTCAATAATCACCAGATTTTTATGAAATTCAAAACTAAGGTTTATATTGGCAATGATTAGGTCAGATTGAAAATCAGTGCTTTCAAGAGATTTATGTCCCTTGGAAGTATAAACTAAATGGAAAATTCATTGTAAGTGCTCTCTCACTTATACAATTATTTCCAGTTTTTTTATTAGTTTTTATCAAAGGTATATATAAACAATGACAAGTTTGAAAATCATGCCTATTTACTATTTTTAAAAGAGTTATGCCCCTTAGATATATTGATTATAAGGAAAACTGCATTGATATGGCTTTCCCTTGTTTAATTCTTGATAATTTTTTATGTAATTTATCATGTTTATATGAGCAATGTCTCAGACAAACTGTTATCAGTGTTGATCAACTATTACTTATTTATATATGGAAAATTGCGTTGTAAGCACTTTCAAGACTTCATTTTTTTTTAAATTTTAAATAAACAAAAAAAAGAACTCCTTATCCTTTTATGAGCCTTTATCTAAAATTATCTTACATTAAGTTTAAAAGTTTATGTGTGACTACTTCTTATTGCATAGAGACACCTTAATTATCATATAACATGTTTTGCTTCAGATTGTAGAAACAGCTTTCACACCAGATAAAGACGACAACAGGAGTATTGTCAAGTTATACATATTTCTGTCAGAAGTCAAGGGTAAAGTTCAATTGCTGAACTACAGGCCAAAGTACAGGGGACCTGTAAGTTGATTTTCTACCATACCTCTAAAACTTTGATAACATTCCTCCAGCAACTTATTGTCACATCAATAGGTGAGGTCAACTGGAGTATAAGGACATTTAGTTCCTTGTGGACTATTTTAATTTATTTGGAGATATCAGTAATATGGTTAATATTATTCCTAAGATCTGCAATTTAACAAAAAAATTGTTACCCTACATAGATTGTACTTTTATCCTGCAATTGGGTGTCCTACTATACAGATACAGCCCTACAGATATCGCTATGCTGTATCTGTATACTATACAGATATCGCTTTAAAGCTCCGCCCACTGCCAGCCTGAGTATTGTTTGAACCTGTGTGACCTCAGAATGTGTATTCCAGTTGCATTCCAATGACGATGACAATTGTCGATTTCAAAACTTGAATGTGTATCATGTATGATTGTGTTACAAAATCAACCATGTCAATTTCAGCATGCATGTTTAGTGAATGTCAAGTCTGAGGCGTGGGACAACTCGTACACTTCTGTTTCAAATTTGACAATGTTTTGTTATTTGTTTTTACTGTTGAAATTAGTTGTTATGTTAAAATAGATAATTATTCACCTTGAGCGATGTATTATTGTTGACCATTCGAGATTCTTTTTTCGCGAACCAGTCTTCAGCGTAATGTGTGATTTTGATATTACTACGCCAGTGTTCTCCCCAGGCCGTTTTAGCGTCGCGGTACCGCGACGCTATATTTTTTCACCGTGATGCTATAATAATTCCCGCGACGCTATAATTATTTTGAAGATGCTATTTTACTTGTCCTCAATTTTGAACTTTCATCTATTATCGATTATGATCATAAAAATTATATCACCTTTAATTGTAATCCCTTTAAGTCGGACACTAAAGGCAATTAAGAGATTAAATAGCCAGGTGTTAATTGCCCTCAGGGTGATAACTGTTTGGATGCGAATATCCCAAGCTGACACTTTGTGACATGACTAATACCACGTGTCTGCAATCACCAATTTCGACATGGAAAAATGCAATCACAAAAACAATTCGAAATCTATGTTTTGTATTACGAAATTTCAAAGATTAAAACGATTTTTTTTTTAAAAGGTCGTTTATTTGTGCAATTCTCAAAAAAAATACTTTCTTTCTCTTCCGGTAATACGAGAGCGAAAATTTTGGTTTTGAGCTAAAATAAGTTTTATACTTCTTTAAAAAGTGATCATAATTTGCTTAAGTTTATGTTTAATGCATTTAATGCATTAAAATCGTCTTATTCATTCACAATCTCTTGTCAAACAATGTTTATTCTCGTACTCATTTTCGTAAATTTTTCTACGGCCGCCATTGCACATTTTTGTGTAAAGTACGGATCGGAACCGGACCAGATATGACAAAAATCCGCATTTTCACGATAATGACAACAGACGGACAGTAGACAGAAAAAAATATACCAATAGAGAAAACTACGCATAAATAGACTATTTGTTAGATAACTTTGTTAAAAATACATATCATTTTGATGTAAAGATAAGAAACAACAGGGACTAATTCATTGAGTGCCATGAAACAATGCATTTCATAAACATGATAAAAAAAAGTTTTTAAATTGATATTTTTTTTTGCTACTTTTGCTACTTTATCTTTACTTAATATAATATAAAAAAATAGTTAATTTTGTGTAATAGATATTTAGTGTTGTATATATACAGGTTGCACTATAATGAACCATTCATTCATTTGACTTATGTGTTGTGTAACTGAAAGCACATATTTATTTTTATTTGGCACAAGAGGAAAAAAATAATTCTGTAACTATAAATGAATAAAGAAAACATAAACTGAAACAACTGTTTTTGTTGTTATAGTTTAATTGTATTCTCAGTTATGAATTGAACAATATAAACTAAAACATATAAAGGAAATAGAGCATCAATGCGACGCGACAAATGACATTATAAAAAAATACAGTTATTTTTTTTTACGCAAAATGTGATGCTATCCAAAATTTCTGGGGAGAACACTGTACGCGGGCCTCAAGGGATTACAAATCAAAAATAAATGCTAAATATGTTAGTTTTTGTGTCTTTCAAAACACAAACAATATACAGAATTAATTACAGGATAAAGACAATAACTGTTTAGTGTTTTTAAATATCAGCTGTATTTGTACTCGGCTCGAAACAGGTGTAGTAGCTCGCTAAAAGCTCGCATACACCTTATTTCCTAGCCTCGTACAAATACAGCTGATATTTAAAGACACTAAACAGTTATTGTCTATTTAAAGGTCAACAGGTTGACATGGTGATATTGTAAAATATTGTCTACCTACAAAGGTCGACAGTTTGAAAAGTTGACATCATAAAACAATGTCTGCTTACAAAGGTCAACAGGTGGACAAGTTGACATCATAAAATATTGTCTACCTACAAAGTTCGACAGGTTGATAAGTTGATATTGTAAAATATTGTTTACCTACAAAGGTGGACAAGTTGATATGGAAAAATATTGTTTACCTACAAAGGTCGACAGGTTGACAGCTGATATTGTAAAACATAGTCTAACTACAAAGGTCGACAGGTTGACAAGCTGATATTGCAAAACATTGTCTGCCTACAAAGGCCAACATTTTGACAAGTTGACATCGGAAAACATTGTCTATCTACAAATTTTAAGGACTGCTAGTTCATAAGTTGAAAATATGAAATATTTAATATTTCATCTCACAGGATTATGTTTTATTGTTATATTTTTTTGTCAACTTGCCAACCGTATTGGTACATTTATACCTCAGCTCAAATGGAGTGGGCATAAAATTTTAACTCAATACATCAGTCTGTTTGTCCTTCTGTACATATGTCAATTGTCAAAATTAGTGTCTGATTTTTTCACTTAAGTGTGCCTCAACCAATGATAATGAAACTTACACACAATTGATTATTATCATTTAGCACAGAACAAATTCAAATATGTGTGGCATCATTTTCACAGTTCTCTTTTAAATGGACAAATTGGCAAATTTAATTGTTCAGCAATCTATATTTTAAAAATTTGCCTCTACCAAAAATTAGTATATTTATACATAATACTTATTACCACACTGATCAAACTCAAATGTGGGGGTTGTCACTTTCTGTTCATGAGTTATGCCCCTTTATAAATAGAAAATTTCAGAATTTGTCATATATTTACAAGCAGGTTCATCTATTTACCATGGACACATTCTTCTTTTATTAACTTACTTGTTTTTTTGAATTGTCAACTTGTCAACATGGTAACTGGTATTTTCCATTTTATGAAACTGTCAACCTTTCAACCTTTTGACCTGTCATGAAAAAAAATCGTAAGAAGATGATAAAAAATTCTTACCATACATATTTTTTTTTTGACAGGTGCTTTTTCCAGAATCATTAACAGTAGGAAGATTACACAACATGATAGTATTTGATGATGGGAAGATTGTTACTCCAATACCGTAAGTCATGTTATGTCATAGTGGTTATAAATGTATGGGAAGCTTGTTACTCCAATATTGTAAGTCATGTTATGTTTAGCGGTTATAAATGTATGGGAAGCTTGTTACTCCAATACTGTAAGTCATGTTATGTCATAGTGGTTATAAATGTATGGGAAGCTTGTTACTCCAATACTGTAAGTCATGTTATGTTATAGTGGTTATAAATGTATGGGAAGCTTGTTACTCCAATACTGTAAGTCATGTTATGTCATAGTGGTTATAAATGTATGGGAAGCTTGTTACTCCAATACTGTAAGTCATGTTATGTCATAGTGGTTATAAATGTATGGGAAGCTTGTTACTCCAATACTGTAAGTCATGTTATGTTTAGCGGTTATAAATGTATGGGAAGCTTGTTACTCCAATACTGTAAGTCATGTTATGTCATAGTAGTTATATATATATGGGAAGCTTGTTACTCCAATACTGTAAGTCATGTTATGTTTAGCGGTTATAAATGTATGGGAAGCTTGTTACTCCAATACTGTAAGTCATGTTATGTCATAGTGGTTATAAATGTACAGGAAGCTTGTTACTCCAATACTGAAAGTCATGTTATGTCATAGTGGTTATAAATGTATGGGAAGCTTGTTACTCCAATACTGTAAGTCATGTTATGTCATAGTGGTTATAAATGTACAGGAAGCTTGTTACTCCAATACTGAAAGTCATGTTATGTCATAGCGATTATAAATGTATGGGAAGCTTTTTACTCCAATACTGTAAGTCATGTTATGTCATAGTGGTTATAAATGTATGGGAAGCTTTTTACTCCAATACTGTAAGTCATGTTATGTCATAGTAGTTATAAATGTATGGGAAGCTTGTTACTCCAATACTGTAAGTCATGTTATGTTATAGTGGTTATAAATGTATGGGAAGCTTGTTACTCCAATACTGTAAGTCATGTTATGTCATAGTGGTTATAAATGTATGGGAAGCTTGTTACTCCAATACTGTAAGTCATGTTATGTCATAGTGGTTATAAATGTATGGGAAGCTTGTTACTCCAATACTGTAAGTCATGTTATGTCATAGGGTTATAAATGTATGGGAAACTTGTTACTCCAATACTGTAAGTCATGTTATGTTATAGCGGTTATAAATTGAACAGTTGCACCTAAAATGCATGTACAGATGGTAGTCTTGCAATGTGGACAGTCCTTAATTATAATTTCTAATTTTTTAGAAAAAAGAAGAAAGATATATTTTATGGATGTTATATGGGTAAATTTCCAATGAATTCACAGAGATTGTCCTTTGAAGTGGAAATTACAGAAGAACTCGATGATGAGTTAGATGCAGTTGCTGTGGGATTTTGTCATTCAGAAATTCCCAGAAAATAGGGATTGCTAAACAATACAAAGATCCTGCAACACATTTCGAAGTTTCAGGTGGTTGTGTTATGTTCTCCTCTGGTGGGAAGTAAGTAATGGGTTGTTGGAACTTATGCTGTTAGGGCTATTCCATTAAAATGTATGTGGGAGAGCAAGAAGGGATTTTTAAAATATCCCTACAACCAAGAACCATGTTTTAGATAATTTTACATAATGGTAATAGACGAATACTGAAAAATTACCCCATAATCTATCCTACCGTAGTCTAAAATCGTTCATCTTGTCAGTTCGTTAGGTATTTGTGTTTGAACTTAACACACGGGGAAACTCTGCATTGACGTCACTACGCTACTTCCGGCGTAGAAAAACAATGTAGAATACTTTTTTCTGCACTTTTGAATAAAAAAAACATTTTTGAAGGTAAGTTTTCATTGTTGTTTCTCAATTATTGCTAAAAAATGCCAAATTTCTAATGCCGTTTCAATCCCGACTTCCGAATGTCTAAAAACATTCTAGAACTTCACAAAATCCCATTTTCGGCCTCCATTGCTTTGTGTACATTCCATTCAGCATCATCAATCTTGTGGCAGGTAATACAGGTCAAGCAAATCGTATTTTTAGGAATTTTAAAATGACATGCTCCTTACGTCTTTCGCGATTTTGCCGCGAAAAAACCCCAACCAAAATGAAAGGAAAACTAATTGAAAAAATGATGCCCATGCATAATTTTGTACAGGAATATAGAGTAGGTTAATGAAAAATAATTTACATTTATTTTTCATAGAATTTTCTTTTTATTCATTATAAAAAGATCGATATTCTGACCATCATGACTGTAGATAAATATTCATACAGAATTCCATTGATGTCAAAAGGGATGGCAAAAAAAGAGTTTTCCTGTTGAATAAAACCCAAAATTATTGCAAACTATTTTGAAGCAATATCCCACAAAGAAATAACGTAATTGCCGTAGACTGGAAAATCCAATAATTGACAGTAGAGCAATTTGATTGGGTAGAACGAATTGACATCACCGTGATTTTGACGCCATTGAAATTTAAATGTAAACAAACAAGGTCAGAAGGTTCAGTAAGGGACAGCATCGTACATTTAGTTACTGACAAATAATTATGAGTTACCAAGCTTGACAATGCATGGTAATAAAAAATGAAAGCTAAGTGTACAGAAAAAATAAGAAGAAAAAAAAGGATAACGACTTATCATTACACCTGGATACATTCAATAATTAAACTTCCCTTACTACCCTCCCTCATACGTTTTAATGGAATAGCCCTAAGTAAATTTGGTAAAAAAAATGTGATAAGAATATAAAAACTATATAACAGTGAATAAAAAAAACATATTGCTTCAAATTTATGTAAAAAGCATTGTGAAAATTTTGTTTATACAATATAAAACGAATGCTATTATTATATATTAAATTTTTTTTGAAAGGTATTTAATAATTCAGTTATGCTTTTAAATGTGTTCTTATGAGATTCTTCCTAAAACTTACATGCAGGGTTTGCAGCTGACAACTTTTTATTAAGGAAGATGCAATAGCTAAATAATCTGGTTTTGATGGAGTCAAGTTCCAGTATTATTATACAGTAGACCTTATTCCAGTACTGAAATGAGATAACATAAGTTAATAACAGTCTATGATATCTCCACTGGCAAACTGAATTGTTATACTTTTGACTGTAATATGTAAGGTGTTTAGTAGCTCAATTGTTTGAAATGTTATTTTATACAGCATATTGAATTGTTTTAGTGTGTTTGCTGAATCAGTGGTACAAAGTAGTTTCCGTGAGGAAGGGAAGTATAAAAAAGGAGACAAGATCAAAGGTGAAGTGGAAAAAGTCTCCTCAGCTGAGAAACTGTTGTTTGAAGAAGATGGCTCAATATCACCACAACAAGATGTCAATATTAAGTTTTTTGTGAATGATAAACTGGTAGGTTTAGGTTCAGCATAGAAAAACCTTTGAATTATACTATTCATTATATTAGTTACACTATGTAAATCATTATATAGTAATTATATATAAACTACCAGGCACATTCTTTACTAATTTAATCAAACCTAAATTGTTATATTTGTTTTTTGCTAATAATTTTGTTGTAAATTAATGAAGCCTTAAGTTTGCTTTTTTGAATTATTTCATATTTTTCATATCCAGGCCTTTTATAGCCACGTATACAGTATGGATTTCCTCATTGTTGGAAACTATCCATTTGCTTATAACTGCTTACTATAAATAATAACATTATATGATAACAGACACATCAAACCTTCTTTTTCTCTTTTTACTTTCTCTCCTCTTTTTGTCGAGCCTTCAACTTTAGTCGAAAAAGCGAGACATAGCGATCCTACATTCTGTCGGCGTCAGCGTCTGTGTCGTTGGCGGCATCCACAAATATTCACTCTGTGGTTAAAGTTTTTGAAATTTTAATAACTTTCTTAAACTATCCTGGAATTGTACGAAACTTGGCCAGAAGCTTGTTTATGATCAGAAGATAGTATCCAGAAGTAAATTTTGTAAAAATAAAATTCCATTTTTCCCGTACAACCCTTAAAAATTTTTTTTACCTATGAAAGCTAGCATTACATTCTATAAACTTTTTGCTTTATATGCCTGTCCATTATGTTATATTATTATTGAAACTTTATATTGTATTATGGAGAAGACTTCATAAGTATGATTTACTTGTGTCTAATCCAATTTGCTTTAATTCAGCAAATAAAATTTGTTTAAACTAAATCAAAACACCAGGACAATGCTTTAAAATTAAACACATAAGTACACCATGACAATGAGTAGAACTGACTTTACATGTATATGATTACAAAAACATCAGTATACCCTGACAATGAACAAAACATTTTTATGATTACAGACACATTAGTACACCATGATAATGACTTAACATATATTTTTATGATTAGACACATCCGTACACTATGACAATGACTAAACATATATTTTATAATTACAGACACACCAGAACACCATGACAATGAATAAAACATATATTTTATAATTACAGACACATCAGTACACAATGACAATGTATTTCACTTATTTTATAATTACAGACACATCAATACACCATGACAATGAATAAAATGTATTTTATAATTACAGACACATCAGTACACCATGACAATGAATAAAACATATATTTTATAATTACAGACACATCAATACACCATGACAATGAATAAAATGTATTTTATAATTACAGACAAATCAGTACACCATGGCAATGAATAAAACATATATTTTATAATTACAGACACATCAATACACCATGACAATGAATAAAATGTATTTTATAATTACAGACACATCAATACACCATGACAATGAATAAAATGTATTTTATAAATACAGACACATCAGTACACCATGACAATGAATAACACATATATTTTATAATTGCAGACACATCAATACACCATGACAATGAATAAAATGTATTTTATAATTACAGACACATCAATACACCATGACAATGAATAAAATGTATTTTATAATTACAGACACATCAGTACACCATGACAATGAATAAAAAGTATTTTATAATTACAGACACATTAATACACCATGACAATGAATAAAATGTATTTTATAATTACAGACACATCAATACACCATGACAATGAATAAAACATGTATTTTATACTTAGAGACACATCAGTACACCATGACAATGAATAAAACATATATTTTATAATTACAGACACATCAGTACACCATGGCAATGAATAAAACATATATCTTATAATTACAGACACATCAATACACCATGACAATGAATAAAACATGTATGTTATACTTAGAGACACATCAGTACACCATGACAATGAATAAAACATATTTTTCAATTACAGACACATCAGTACACCATGACAATGAATAAAACATATATTTTATAATAACAGACACATCAGTACACAATGACAATGTATTTCACTTATTTTATAATTACAGACACATCAGTACACCATCACAATGAATAAAACATATTTTATGATTACAGCCACATCAGTACACCATCACAATGAATAAATCAGTACACCATGACAATGAATAAAATGTATTTTATAATTACAGACACATCAGTACACCATGACAATGAATAAAACATATATTTTATAATAATAGACACATCAATAAACAATGACAATGTATTTCACTTATTTTATTATTACAGACACATCAGTACACCATGACAATGAATAAAATGTATTTTATAATTACAGACACATCAGTACACCATGACAATGAATAAAACATATATTTTATAATTACAGACACATCAGTACACCATGAGAATGTATTTCACTTATTTTATAGTTACAGACACATCAGTACACAATGACAATGAATAAAACATATTTTTCAATTACAGACACATCAGTACACAATGACAATGTATTTCACTTATTTTATAATTACAGACACATCAATACACCATGACAATGAATAAAACATATTTTATAATTACAGACACATCAATACACCATGACAATGAATAAAACGTATTTTATAATTACATACACATCAGTACACCATGAGAATGTATTTCACTTATTTTATAATAACAGACACATCAGTAAACCATGACAATGAATAAAACATGTGTTTTTATAATTACAGACACATCAATACACCATGGCAATGAATAAAACATATATTTTATAATTACAGACACATCAGTACACAATGACAATGTATTTCACTTATTTTATAATTACAGACACATCAATACACCATGACAATGAATAAAATGTATTTTATAATTACATACACATCAGTACACCATGAGAATGTATTTCACTTATTTTATAATAACAGACACATCAGTAAACCATGACAATGAATAAAACATGTGTTTTATAATTACAGACACATCAATACACCATGGCAATGAATAAAACATATATTTTATAATTACAGACACATCAGTACACAATGACAATGTATTTCGCTTATTTTATAATTACAGACACATCAATACACCATGACAATGAATAAAAAGTATTTTATAATAAAATTACAGACACATCAATACACCATGACAATGAATAAAACGTATTTTATAATTACAGACACATCAGTACACCATGATAACCAATAAAACATATATTATAATTACAGACACATCAATACACCATGACAATGAATAAAACATGTATTTTATAATTACAGACACATCAGTACACCATGACAATGAGATCAGATGGACTGTTTCCTACAGTATTTACAAATGGTAACATATCAAAAGAGGTAACACTCAGAGTTCTGAATTTTTATGCAGAAACAGAAGAAAACAGGAAGAAAGCCAATTTAGAGGTATCAAACTACATATAAAATGTGTGCTCTTTTTTTCAGACAAATAAGAGTTATGGATAAAGGATCTAAAAAACTGTTATGTTAATTCTCTTGAACTGCAGAAATTTCCCTTGGCTGAAAAGTTTAAAATTAATTTTGATGCAATTTAAAAAGAAAAATTTGGTATTCATAGTTTTAATATTATAAAACTAACTTATCTATTTACAATGATGTATTTCATTTTTTTCATATGAATTCAGATCTCTGAAGCTTTACAGAATGATAGAAATAATATTGAAGTTGTGCACCTGCTATTATGGTATTTTTTGAGGAATTGTTCCTCCTATTTCTAGACTAGATAACATCCACGCCATCTGGTGGATACTGTAAATTTAGAAGTTAATGCAAGGTTTTTATTAACGCGAATAATTAGATTTGTGAAACTTGCATTCTGATGTCTAATACATATATCTATATGCAGATTTTTCTGACATTGCAATATCAAATGGTCGCAAATTTCGTAATTTATAGTAGTTATTAGCTCACCTGGCCCGAAGGGCCAAGTGAGCTTTTCCCATCACTTTGCGTCCGTCGTCCGTCGTCCGTCGTCGTCCGTCGTCCGTCGTCCGTCGTCGTTAACTTTTACAAAAATCTTCTCCTCTGAAACTACTGGGCCAAATTAAACCAAACTTGGCCACAATCATCATTGGGGTATCTAGTTTAAAAAATGTGTGGCGTGACCCGGCCAACCAACCAAGATGGCTGCCATGGCTAAAAATAGAACATAGGGGTAAAATGCAGTTTTTGGCTTATAACTCAAAAATCAAAGCATTTAGAGCAAATCTGACATGGGGTAAAATTGTTTATCAGGTCAAGATCAATCTGCCCTGCAATTTTCAGATGAATCGGACAACCCGTTGTTGGGTTGCTGCCCCTGAATTGGTAATTTTAAGGAAATTTTGCTGTTTTTGGTTATTATCTTGAATATTATTATAGATAGAGATAAACTGTAAACAGCAATAATGTTCAGCAAAGTAAGATTTACAAATAAGTCAACATGACCGAAATGGTCAGTTGACCCCTGTAGGAGTTATTGCCCTTTATAGTCAATTTTTAACCATTTTTCGTAAATCTTAGTTATCTTTTTCAAAAATCTTCTTCTCTGAAACTACTGGTCCAAATTAAACCAAACTTGGCCACAATCACAATTGGGGTATCTAGTTTAAAAAATGTGTGGCGTGACCCGGCCAACCAACCAAGATGGCCGCCACAGCTAAAAATAGAACATAGGGGTAAAATTCAGTTTTTGCCTTATAACTCAAAAACCAAAGCATTTAGAGCAAATCTGACATGTAGTAAAATTGATTATCAGGTCAAGATCTATCTGCCCTGAAATTTACAGATGAATCGGACAACCTGTTGTTGGGTTGCTGCCCCTGAATTGGTAATTTTAAGGAAATTTTGCTGTTTTTGGTTATTTATCTTGAATATTATTATAGATAGAGATAAACTGTAAACAGCAATAATGTTCAGCAAAGTAAGATTTACAAATAAGTCAACATGACTGAAATGGTCAGTTGACCCCTTTAGGAGTTATTGCCCTTTATAGTCAATTTTTAACCATTTTTTGTAAATCTTAGTAATCTATTACAAAAATCTTCTCCTCTGAAACCACTGGGCCAAATTAAACCAAACTTGGCCACGATCATCATTGGGGTATCTAGTTTAAAAAATGTGTGGCGTGACCCGGTCAACCAACCAAAATGGCCGCCACAGCTAAAAATAGAACATAGGGGTAAAATTCAGTTTTTGGCTTATAACTCAAAAACCAAAGCATTTAGAGCAAATCTGACATGTAGTAAAATTGATTATCAGGTCAAGATCTATCTGCCCTGAAATTTTCAGATGAATCGGACGACCTGTTGTTGGGTTGCTGCCCCTGAATTGGTAATTTTAAGGAAATTTTGCTGTTTTTGGTTATTATCTTGAATATTATTATAGATAGAGATAAACTGTAAACAGCAATAATGTTCAGAAAAGTAAGATTTACAAATAAGTCAGCATGACTGAAATGGTCAGTTGACCGCTTTAGGAGTTATTGCCCTTTATAGTCAATTTTGAACCATTTTTCGTAAATCTTGGTTATCTTTTACAAAAATCTTCTCCTCTGAAACTACTGGGCCAAGTTCATTATAGATAGAGATAATTGTAAGCAGCAAGAATGTTCAGTAAAGTAAGATTTACAAACACATCACCATCACCAAAACACAATTTTGTCATGAATCCATCTGCGTCCTTTGTTTAATATTCACATAGACCAAGGTGAGCGACACAGGCTCTTTAGAGCCTCTAGTTTTCTATTGCGATAAACCGCATCTCTTAACTTTCAAATTGGGGACTTTAGTTATTTTTCAGCAAATTTCACAAAATACAGTACCTATTTGAATCTTTCGTCAACTTTTAAGCATATTCTTTATCAGAATTTAGCTCTGACTTTATCTTATTTTTAGGCTTTGTATAAGGGAAGTTATATAAATGGTTTGTGGGAAACAGTAAAGTATGTTCTTTTTAGTTAATTTAGCTTTCATTGTATATAGTTTGACAATTTTTATCAATTTAGCAAAATGACAAGAAAAAGAAGAAGAAGTCTGAGAAGGAAGAAGGTCAAAAGAAGGAGAAAGTTCCATGTCCTAACTTTAAAGATTGTGAATTTATTGTTGTGGAAGTTGGCAAGACAGAGGGGAAATTACAACTTATTGAGGAACAGCTAAAAGGGGATAAGTTCCAAAGTACATTAGAAACGATGGCCAAATCTATTGAATATTATGAAAAGTAGGTATTATTGACTGCAATAAAATTCTACTGTTCACTTTTAAAATTATGTGTTCTTTTTAAGTCTGCATTTTATTTATAGCTCAAGTAGGAAATAAATCTAAGGGCCACACCAGCTCTTGGCACAAATGATTCTGTTTGTTAATGTTTTGGACTTCATTTGTTGATGTCTAGTCTATGTGTTAGTTTAGTAAATTATATTCTTAACTCAAAAATGATCTTTAATTTGAAAGTCCTTATAAATTAGTTTAAACAGAAAAACAGTGAAACATCTACTTAATATGATATGTTGTTTTAAATCTCTCATTTCCCAGTAACCCAAAAGAAGTATGGTCATTCCTGTTCTAAGAGTAAAACCCTCACCAGTTTGGCAGGATGAAAAAATAGACAGCCACATGTGGTCAGAGTTGGACATATATGATGCCTCATATATAGACATCTCTCTTAGGGGTCAGTAGGGTGGCTTGTTGCATAAGAAAGTTTCTGCCCTAGCCAACATATCCTTATTTCCAGGGGCAGTCCAAATTCCCATTTTCACCTTGGTTTATGGCAGAACCTAACTAAACATTATTGTATTAATTATAAACTTGATCTCATCTTGAACATATATGATGAAGTTATTGCCACTGGATGTTTACCAAGCAACAATCAATCAAAAATTATTATTTTTTTTTGACAGTTCTGAAATTAATTTATGAGTGCATTAGTTTTGGGGAAAAGGTGATATGTATTCAGATATTATTCTATCCTTAAAATGTGATTGCTTTTTTTTTTTTATTTGAAAAGGAATTTCAAAGATTTGGATCTACTTGACCAGAACAAATATGCTTCACTGTGCCAGGCAAAAGAGAAAATTGAAGGCTTGGTAAACAATTTCAGTAGGATTCAGTACATGGCCTTAGATCTGACAACGGGAAAGGTAAGACAACCCATAAAACAACGTACCAAATGTACAGGTACAAACAAACTAGATGCTCCTTATATAGGAGTTATTACTCATTATTTCAGAGCTATTTAAAATAACATATAGAAGTAATATTTTTGACATTAATCTCAAGGTAACCTTTTATCTGCATATTCCTCAAACTTGATGTATTCGTATAATTTTATGTGATAAAAATATAATGTATGTATGTTTGTTCAGTTATACATTTAGAATTCTCAAAAACTTTGTTTAGCCAATGCTGCGATTGAAATTTATTATAGTTTTACTGCTTATTTCAAAAATTGGGATTACCATTATAGATAATTAAAAAGAATAACATGTTTATATCATGCCCCTGACTGAGGATTTTATTTGTTTGCAGGGTATGGATAAAGTACTGGAGAGAGTTACTGATACTATGGACTGTCGCAAACTACACCAGGAAGTGAAATATAACATCCCAAAGAAATGTCAAGGTCATATACAAACAATCATGAAGGAATTGAAAAAAGAGAAGGTGATAGAATTTGGAACAGGACTCACAATGTATGAAGAAAAAACATTGAAAATGGAAGGACACGAGTTCTTACAGATTGCTAAGTTACTACATGAACAGGTAAACAAAGAAGTGTATGATAAGTTGAATCCTTTTTGTGCAACAAAATCTATTTAATTTTAATCAAATATATGTAAAAATGCAATGTCCTTTTTCGACAAAAAATATCTTCTATGAAATTAAATGTATCCACCATAAACAAATATGACTAAAATCAGATGACAGCAAACCAACAGTATTGTCATCCGTACTGATCAGAATCTGTTACCTAGCTAACATGTTGTGTTTCTATAAAGGGAAAACTAGCATTGCTCCAGCTTGGTTCAAGGACAATAGTGGCTGACATTGAATACCTGCAGTCTATGTTAGATAAGTTAGAAAGGATGTCTGACATGGAGAAATGTGGTAACCTGTCTACAGCAATCAGTGAGGCATCACATGTCTGGACAAGTGAAACCGTCATGTCTCATTTCACAGCCCAAGAAGGAAAGGTATAATAACTTGTTTATATTTATAAACTTAAGAAATAGTAGCAGAAAACATACATACATGTTTTCTAAGAGACTAAACAATTTGCATTTTTATGATTTGACATTATTTACATCTTTCAACACAGTAATATATCAACAGATGAATTGTGTCAATGATCACTGGAAATATTTAAATCTACGGAAACATCACCATGTTCATAAAAAGTCAACAAGTTGGTCGACCTATATATAAGGATACATTTAAAAAATAAATAAAGAATGGAAACTTTTGCCTGGATAAAAAACCCTGTCAAAATAGGTGCAATTTGCAATTGGGTACCCTCACATTATATGTTTTTTTTTGTAAATTTTAATTGACACCATAAAATAATTGAAATATTTATTGAAAAAATTTTAAAATTGAAAAAAAGTGGATGCTCTTTCTGTTTTACAGATTTCTGTTTTGATGGAGATTTTACAAGACTACTTTGGTTTGGTTGAGGTGCCCGTGTGGAGACATGTTCCAGAGGATACACAGTTCTTGTATACAACACTAGATAACCTATCTACAGCACCTATACCTCTGGTAAGATTTCATTGGGAAATTATACAGAAAAAAACATTAAACACAATATTGTTAAAAAATGATACTCATATCAGAATGTGTTCTCATAGATTCATATGCAAGATTAATTTAGTTATTTTTCCAGGGAAATATGAAAAAAAGCAATATAGGATAGTTAAAACAAAAAATTATCAATTGTGTCTTGTTTTAAACAGTTATTAATTAAGTTTTGAGATTAAATGATAGAAAACAATTTACTAGATGGTGAATTACAAAAAGTGATTGCTTCTTACATAACAAGAAATCAATTATGGTATATACAATATAAAACCTTATTTAAACGTAAGTACAATTTTTTGGAAATTATAGGCGTCAGCTATCTGGTTCTGTCAACCAGTATCTTAGAAAGATGCATATATATGGTACATAATATTTTACTACCATCAGAAAGTGTGGACGGAAAAAGGGTGCTTTAAGTATATGTAGTTTGATTGTGCAATTTAAATCCTTATATTTATATTTTAGCATACCAACTAGTAGTCTACCATAATATTGTATCTGTAATCTGAATTTTTTATTTTACATGAAGATTTTGACTTGGATGTTTATTGGTAAGAAGACATTTATCTTGAAAGCTAGATCAAAGCATGGTTTAATTGCTATCAATGTCAACTGCTTGAGCCTAGGTGTCTACTAACTAAATATTATGGAAAGCCTTCTCGTATTTGTTCAGTAGTTGGAAATTTAGGTGAAAATGACAATACTTTCTTCTTCGTCACTATATTTGAAGACTTAATTCCAATATACTACAAATTGTTAACAAAAATACAGTCGACTCTCGTTATGTCGCAGTCAGCCGGACCAGAGAAATATTTCGAGATACAAGTAGTTCGACTCAAACGAACACCTGAAGTTCGACATTCTAAGGGACACAACTCTTGCTTAACTTGGTAAAGCTAACATAAATCCAGGCTAATATGGCAAGGGGATCGATATTCTAGTATCAGATCGATGTATTTGTATGTCACAGTCTTTTATTATTATAATGACATTATTTTTACTTATTCAATTCTTTTAATTAAAAAAATAGCCCATGGCTTTTCCAAGAGAGTAATTTCCAATCGATAGTTTAGTTATTCAGGTCTATATAGCTGACAAAATTGTTTATTCTCGGTTACAATAGATTTAAGAAAATTTTGATTTCTATTCATTTTGTTTTATCTCACTCTTTCTTTTCAAAAGAAAATATAACAAGATTAAAGACACCTTTTGAGTAGTTTTTAAGTGATCATCAACGGAATCCATAATCCTCACTTTATACACTTTATACACACCCAAGCTCATTAGTGTAAATCACAAATTAATTGTTTTGTAAACATTTTAAATACTTTTTCATGAACATTAACAATGTATCACTAATTATTTATCAAAATTCTATAAAAGATAATCTTAGGTAAAAACTCATGGAAATTGCATGTCATAAATCAATACAGTGGTCAGTGACCGAAAATTTAATTACACGTGTATTGTCAGATAAACTCTTCAATCCATTTAAATCCTGGAGGTCATGTTTTGACATATGTGTATTAGTTTGAGATAAAAAATGAATTTTGAATGCTTTTGTTAACCTTGGGACTGTAAATTTAGTTCGACTGAACCGAAATTTCGACTCATCCAATTTCGACTCATCAGGAGTCGAATTACATACTTTTGTATGGAATAAAGTTCGGGACCACGTGAAAACTTCGACTCATCCGAAATTTTGAGTCAACCGAGTTCGAGACAACGAGAGTTAACTGTATTATTCTCTTTCTTGCATAGTAAAGGGGACATTGTGTTCTCTATTGTGCGCCTCTGTCCATTTGTTATTTTGTTAGTAATTTGTTTTATCTCTGTTATCAGATTGGAGTGTACATTTAATGTAGTTTACGAACATGATCTAATAATGATATCATTATGGCATGAACCTGCATAAACATAAGCCAGATAAGGGTTTTGACCTATATTTCTGGGTTTAACGAACATGATAGAACTGCAAAATCAAAATAATGTAAAATTTCTACTGTGTCAATTCTACCTCTATAAAATGTTCCTTTTTTGTTGATGAAAGGTAGACATCTATGTAAGCTAATACATATCAAGATTGCTAGTAAGTACTGCAGTAAAAGCATTGTCTTCAGTTTGAATATATAAAGAGCTTTAATATATACTGGTTATAGATATCATAAATGTGTGGTAAATTGTTAGTAAGGCAGTAAAAGCATGGTCTACAGCAGGCATGTAAAGAGCTTTAATATATACTGGTTATAGATATCATAAATGTGTGGTAAATTATTAGTAAGGCAGTAAAAGCATGGTCTACAGCAGGCATATAAAGAGCTTTAATATATACTGGTTATAGATATCATAAATGTGTGGTAAATTGTTAGTAAGGCAGTAAAAGCATGGTCTACAGCAGGCATGTAAAGAGCTTTAATATATACTGGTTATAGATATCATAAATGTGTGGTAAATTGTTAGTAAGGCAGTAAAAGCATGGTCTACAGCAGGCATGTAAAGAGGTTTAATATATACTGGTTATAGATATCATAAATGTGTGGTAAATTGTTAGTAAGGCAGTAAAAGCATGGTCTACAGCAGGCATGTAAAGAGCTTTAATATATACTGGTTATAGATATCATAAATGTGTGGTAAATTGTTAGTAAGGCAGTAAAAGCATGGTCTACAGCAGGCATGTAAAGAGCTTTGATATATTCTGGTTATAGATATTATAACTGTGTGGTAAATTGTTAGTAAGGCAGTAAAAGCATTGTCTACAGCAGGCATGTAAAGAGCTTTAATATATACTGGTTATAGATATCATAAATGTGTGGTAAATTGTTAGTAAGGCAGTAAAAACATGGTCTACAGCAGGCATGTAAAGAGCTTTGATAAATTCTGGTTATATATATTATAACTGTGTGGTAAATATTATTAAAATGATACAGCAACTTCTCAACTGTTTTTATACGCCCGTCGTCTTTTAGACGGGACGTATTATGGTATACCGTTGTCCATCCGTCCGTCCGTCTGTCTGTCCGTCCGTCCACACTTCGGACAATAACTCAAAAACACTTTCACCAATTTCCATAAAACTTAAGTGAATTGTTTATATCTATTAACGTAAGCTCCCTTTCGTTTTTTTTTTAATTTCAGATTTTAAGTTTTGGATTTATGGGGCTTTATTCATAAAAAAGGGGGGATTTTCAACACTTCGGACAATAACTCAAAAAGGCTTTCACCAATGTCCATGAAACTTTGGTGAATTGTTTATATCTATTGATGTAAGCTCCCTTTCAATTTTTATAAATTTCAGATTTTAAGTTTTGGATTTATGGGGCTTTATTTATAAAAAAAGGGGGATTTTTAACACTTTGGACAATAACTCAAAAAGGCTTTCACCAATGTCCATGAAACTTTGGTGAATTGTTTATATCTATTGATGTAAGCTCCCTTTCAATTTTTATAAATTTCAGATTTAACATTTCAGTGTTATGAATTTTTATGCTTAAAAAAGGGAGGATTTTCCAATTTTGGGACAATAACTAACACTTTCACAAAATTTTATGCAACTTTGATAAATTGTTTATATCTATTGACATAAGCTCCCTTTCCATTTTTATAAATTTTAGATTTTATGTTTTCTTAAGTAATGAATTTTTATACTTAAAAAAAGGGGGATTTTATGAAACTTTGGTGAATATATTAATGTAACATCCCTTTTGATTTGTATATATATTTCTAGTTAATCATATAAATTCATTTAAAGCATAAAAGACAAGTTAAAAGAGCAACAGGCGTATCATGCGCTAAAGCGCAGCCCTTTATTGTATATAAGGTCAAAACTGCATGTGAAATAGAACGGTCTTAGTAACTTAGAATTTAACATTGGCAATTTATCAATATCTGTATAATTTCCAAGAGAATCAACACCTGGGTATTTAAAAGAAAAACAACACTGGGATATTTCTAAAGAAAACAATATCTGAATGTTTTTAGACAGAAGAACACATGGATATTTTTAGAGAGAACAACACATGGATATTTCTAGAGAGAAGAACACATGAACATTTCTAGAGAGAAAAACACATGGATATTTTTAAAGAGAACAACACATAGATTTTTTAAAAGATAACAACACATAGATATTTCTGAAGAGAACAATACCTGGATATTTCTAGAGAGAACAACATCTGGATATTTTTAAAGAGAACAACACCTGGACATTTCTAGAGAGAACAACACCTGGATATTCCTAGAGAGAAAAACACATGGATATTTCAAGGGAGAAGAACACATGAATAATTCTAGAGAGAACAACACCTGGATATTTCTATAGCTGAATATTTCTAGAGAGAACAACAGTTGAATATTCCTAGAGAAAACACCATCTAGATATTTCAAGGGAGAAGAACACATGAATAATTCTAGAGAGAACAACACCTGAATATTTCTAGAGCTGAATATTTCTATAGAGAAGAACACATTGATATTTCTAGAGAGAATCAACAGCTTGATATTTCTGGAGAAAAATAACACATGGATATGTCTAGGAAGAACAACACATGGATATTTTTTAAGGGAGAACACACTATAGATATCTTTTTAGAGAGAACAACACAGGGATATTTCAAAAGAGAACAACACCTGGGTATTTCTATAGAGAACAACACAGTGATATTTCTAGAGAGGAACAACACAGTGATATTTCTAGACAGAACAACACAGTGATATTTCTAGAGAGGAACAACATCTGGATAATTTGAGAGAGAACACATGGATATTTTTTTAGAGAGAACAAAACATTGATATTTTTAGAGAGAACAACACTTGGATATATTTTAGAGAAAAGAACACCTGACTAATTTTTTTAGAAACACCATCTGGATATTTCTAGGGAGAATATTTTTTTTTAGAGAGAACAGCACCTAGGTATTTCTAGAAAGAACAACACATGGATATTTCTGGAGAGAACAACACCTGGATATTTCTAGAGAGAACATCACCTGGATATTTCTAGAGAGAACAACAGTTGGATATTCCTAGAGAAAACACCATCTAGATATTTCAAGGGAGAAGAACACATATATTGTTTATATATATTTTTTAGCGAGAACAACACAAGGATATTTTACTGCAATGTAAACACTGTTTGTATAGAGTTCCAGGGTGAAATATATGTTACAAAAAATTTCATTTCTAAAAAATGTATTCTAATTTCAGAGAGAGTTCAAAGGTGATAAAGAAATAACCAAGGGTTTCAATGCTATGAAAATGTTTTTTAATTGCAGAGAGAATTCTGGGGTGAAGGAGAAAGAACAAAGAATTTCATTGCTATGCAGAAAACATTTAGCTTCATCCACTCAATATCTGATCATACATTAGCTGCAGTCCTGTCGTCTGCTACCAAATATGGTCGTACATTACTGATAACACCAGAAGGTGCTGTTTTCCAGATAGGATGTGTACAGACTGTTATTGCTAGCCATAAAGGACTGTTGGGTAGGTTTTATGCTTTCACTTAAAAGATTTGCTCTGTTTGTTGAATGCTGATATTTTCCAGATTATTGCACAATTTTAGATTTTTGAATTATTTTTAGCTTGAGTTCACTTGCCATTCTTTATCTTGATTCATTGTTAAGCATTCAGAGATTGGTCTCATGAATCTAAATATTTGAAAGCCCTCAATACTCTTGAATTTAGCTAACATTAATAAGAGGTTACTGATAAGGTTTAAGTTTTGAAGTAATAGGCAATATTATTGGTCAATAACTTACATGAAATAGCTGTTGTAACTTAAATTAAAAGTCAATCTATGAAAATCTGATAAAGAACCAGTAGATTGTACATTTAGATCCTTGTCAAGAGTATGGTTCAATTGTTAAAAAAAATAATAATGGTCAACTAAGATTTCAATGCAAGAAATTAAAAAAACCAAACTTTAAGGACCAATTAAAATCCAGCAGATAGCAATGTTACGGCTAGTAAATTATAGTTGATTACCAATCAGCACCTCTCCATATATTCTGGTAACCCAAATGTCATGTTTTTATTGAGTCCAATTAGTTATGAGTAGAAAAGTATGAGTACATGTATCTTAACATGTCCAGAGTAAAGTTGAAAGTATACCTGCTTGTTTATAATAATTTTTTAACATGTTGTATATCCTGTTAATGTATATGAATGTATGTATATAATACTGATTTCAGACCTGATTTATCATGAATTACAACCTTCATTTGGTAAGATAAAACCTTTTCAAAGTTGAAATTATACGATATGTATTTTTGCTTCAGTTATAGAAAAAACTTGAAGACTTATTACAGTTACACTAATAAAATTTGTCTTTTTTAGACCTGCTTGTCACAGGCACTTGTCTTTGATAAAGACTTACCTATTTACATTGATATAGCACAAGGCACCTAACTCAAATCATTGAGAATAACACTTGGTTGTAAAATTTTGTTACATTTTGATTCTGTGTTGTCTATCCAACTGAAAATTGGAATGTCATTAGTCGCTATACTAAATTATCTACAATATGACAATTTCACTTTGACAAAGCAAATAATTTACAGATCACCCCCTTTTAAAGACTAATTGCTACCAATGATTCCTGCAACAGAAATAAGCATGTCATACATCATCTTGTTGATAATTTAATGCAGATTTATGACATGACAAGTTTTAGTTGTATATAGACAACCATGGAATAGAAATATATCAAAAGTTCATGATTTAATGTCAGTTTTCAAAAACATGAGTTGGGTTTTGGTACCTTGTGTTACATTGAGATTTACAGGCTTAAAAAAGCCAACAGAGACAATGGCCTGTGCTGCTATGCTTGTGACTATTTAAACTGCTTTTCTATGAAATTATTTAAGTTACAAAAACTGAAAAGGATGATGTAGATATATGCTCCTGACATATTTTATAAGGTATTCGAGGGTTACAATTTATGCCTTCCTTTGCCCTAAATGTTTTATTAATATCACATATTTTTCAGGACCCCACTGTTTAAACACCACAACTTGCGAGTTGTACAAAACTTGAATGATTTATCAATTTGTTGTACAATTATGGTTAAATGTTCATACCAATTAAGACTATCTTATAATATAAGAGTAACATGTGTATAAAAAAACAGCTTCTTTTAGAATGACAAGCTAGCAATACAAAATTATAACTAACTTATTTTATGTGTGATTTCCTTCTTGATTACTTATGGTTCATAAGAAATTTCAGATTTGATAATGCATGTATTTTTCAATTTCCTACAAAAATGGTGCAGGAAATTTCATATACAATGTACTAACTATAAAATTAAATATTTAATGGTTGTTATTTGTTTATGGAAAGGAAGAAAATGACATTCATTTTATCTAACCTGGCATATAATTCTTTTTCTGAGTTTTTTGTTAATTGTTTGAATTAATTGTCTCATTTTGACAAAGTCGCCAAAGTTTGACTTTTGCATGCTTTTCTCTGTCGGTTTTTAAACCTGATAAACCATCAAACATAATTTCTACAGTTCTGATATTGTTTAAAGTCAGTTTCAGGGAAACCCTATTGAAACATCAACAATATTTCATATGCAGTTGTAAATATCATAGTCATTTATTTTGAAACTTTTGTGATGTGACATGTTGAGTTACTGTAAATTCAGAAATTATTGTGAGGTTTTTATTATTGCGAAAAATGTGACAGAGTTGTAAACGCAATAATTTAAACTCTCATTTTGAAATGTTTTATATGAATTAAAAAGGGTTTTTCTCAAAATCGTAAAAATTGAAATCGCATTAAAGTCTAAAATGACAAAATCGCAATAATAAATGCACGAAATAATTTCTGAATTTACTACAGTAGGTTAGTTAAAAGTAAACCCCTTATGATAAGTCAATGGTATTTTGGTAGGCAGTTGTTTACTCACTGGTATTTCTGACTTCAACAAAGATGATTTGGTTCTTAGTGGCACCTTTAGAAGATGGTTCATTAACTTTGAATGTACTGCATAGTTTTATTGAATCTGTTAAAGTATTGACATTTAAATTTCAACATTTGCATAATAATATCAAAATTACATGAAGGCAAGACATATTTCTGTGTCAACAGTTTATTTTAATTTGTTTTTGCAATGGCTGCACATAATTTAATTATTTTTATGATAATCATTGTTTTAATTTGATATTTACATTGTTTTATTTATGCATGCCACAACTCAAACCAAAACAAAAACAAAAAAAAGTTCCTGTGGAATTCAAACATCCACAACATGAAAGAGGTTTACTTACACACATGTATAAACTTTTTGTTTGACATAATGCTCTCTATTGAAATACTCAGCATTGGAAGTTTGTGTTATCAAATCTCTTAAACACAGCTGCAATAATGAAGAACAGCATCAAGTTTGGCTGTAGAATAACATCCTTTACATACAAGAACAATATCTTGAGCCATAAGGAGTATCTTTATCAAACTCAGTATTGTATGAGAAAGACATAGTTTGATTTACTTGATAATGACCCACATGTACTTGATAATGACCCACATGTACTTGATAATGACCCACATGTACTTGACAATGACCCACATGTACTTGATAATGACCCACATGTACTTGACAATGACCCACATGTACTTGATAATGACCAACATGTAGGTTTCTAAATGTTATCTTTTTAAAGCATATTTTAAACTTTTACCAAATTTGATTTGAAAAATTCCCATAGATTGCGGAAGGACCTATAAATTATTGTAGACACTAGGTCAGAAATTTTAAGCCAAAAATGAGTTTTTTTGTATCTTTATTGAATAATGCACATTTCTGTGAAAAAAACCACAGTTGATTTTGATGTTATTAGGTCTATCCTCAAATTACATCAATAGTTGATAGACTGAAATTTGGAAATATTTCATTATTTGTCATAATTTAGGAACAGGCTATATAGTCTGCATCATACTAGGCAGACTTGCTTATGCAATCATGGTGCTTTTATCATGTTAACATATGTCTACAGGGGGGATATAGCATGTCTTGTAACTAATCTGTTGGCCAATCTATCTCTCTCAAATACTAACAGATTATCCTGTACATGTAACTTAAGGTAAACCCTTGGAATCATTCCTACCTACCCATCTTCTTTGCCCTTCATTTAATAAACTGTTAAATTTCTCCAAAATGGTTTAGTTCCCTAGACATAAAACTAGTTCACCATATGTTTTGTCCCTGGGTCCATTAATCCAGGGACACCATATGTTTTGTCCCTGGGTCCATTAATCCAGGGACACCATATGTTTTGTCCCTGGGTCCATTAATCCAGGGACACCATATGTTTTTTCCCTGGGTCCATTTATCCAGGGACACCATATGTTTTGTCCCTGGGTCCATTAATCCAGGGACACCATATGTTTTGTCCCTGGGTCCATTAATCCAGGGACACCATATGTTTTGTCCCTGGGTCCATTAATCCAGGGACACCATATGTTTTTTCCCTGGGTCCATTTATCCAGGACTACAATATTCATTCATTTGGGTTGGTTGCAATTGACACATTTCTTACACTAGACCTAGACACAGCATTGTTCCTGTTTATAAACTGGCTTGATTTTAAACAATTGAGAAAAAATACAGAGTATAGTAATCACAATGATAATTCCAATACTGACAAAAAAAAACACATTTTGAACAACAATCAAAATTTCAATTCAAAACAAACAATAACAAAACGCAGCATAGAAAATTAAAGAGTTAGGAACAGGAAGCTCACAAAAAGCTGGTTTTGAACTCTTGAAGGGTCATCAGTTCCCATTCCACTAGTAACACCTTCCATATTACTCTGATGAAAATACATTGATGAGTCATATTCAAGTTTAATTCAGTATGACTTAACTGCACTTTACATCAAACATTAGATTAGTTTTAACTTTTTACATTTTTTGCCCAAAATAAAAAAAAAATTGATATATTTGCTATGCCAATGAATTTCATGATTTGATATTGAGGATTTTACAATATGTAGTAATATATTTGTCAGTGAAGCCATTTTGTTTTTCCAGAAAATAGTGTGATAACAATAGAATCCAAGTGTTACTTACCCGACATGAAGGTTGGACCAGTTGATGAGCTTACAGAGACATATGTCAGGGAATATACTTGGAACATCTTTTGTTTGTACACAGACTTGTTGGAAAAAGTTCTGAAACAAAAAAATATAATATACCTTCAAACTGGAGAGGCGCCTACAGATCTAGGTTAGGAATTATTATTTTTACCATTCACAGTTGTATATTAATTTATTAATATACATTATCCTGATCACACATTTTTGGAGGTTGTGCCTTCATTTTAAGCAGTATAGATATAAGGAGATGTGTTCTGATTGCCAATAAGCAGCTAACTACAAGAAACAGTAGGGCTTGGATGTTTAGTGTTAGATACTCTTCAAATGTGGATGAAAATTTCCAATAATTAATACCACAGATGAGTTTTAAGTATACAAAAAGTCTTACATGGAACCATTTTTGGGAGGCGGACTTGTAAAAACATTCCATATTAATTCTTGTGGCATGGATATCTTCTTCACTTCTAATCAAATTGTCTTTAAATTTGTATGATGGTTTCTACACAGTAAAAACTTGATCTTGATGGTAGATAAAATCTGGAATATAAGGATAAATTTTTCTACACAGAAACTTTTACAAATATCCATTATTAATTATTAGGGACTAAGGTAATTCAGCAAGCTCACTTATAAAGTTCTTTAATTATACTACCCAAAATCAACCTTATGGATTGAAAATGCCAGTTTTTAATGCTGTTACAGTAGTAATGAAGTATGAACAAACAATTGTAGAATTTGTTTTGTACTTTGTCAATTAAAGTTTACGTTGAGAATTTTCAAAACCATAAGTACAGGAATTTCAACTCTGTGCAAAATTCTTATATTTTATATTTTATCAAGGTACAAATCTTTCTCATATATTAGCATGATAAATTTCACTATGAAATTGCATGTGAAATATGAAATGCTTTCAGAAAACGTATAATAGTTTGTAAAACACAGCAAAAAAAAGACGACATTTGCCTATGTATGTTTTTAAGATAATGATGGAAAAAAAATCTTAATTGTTTAAAGGATAAGTGCCTTATTATATATGGGATTTTGTGTGAGATGTTAAAAGAAGTACTGCGCCAGACTCCATAATTTCTAAATTTGTAGAAGTGAGAGAAATGAATTTCTCTGGTTGCAATTATAGAACACAAATAATTTTGATTTCTTGTTTTGTAGCAAACTTATCAGTGGGTTGTAAACACACCTGGAAACATATTCCTGGCAAGGCTAACCAATCTATCTGTACTATGTGTAACAAGTGTTGTGACCAGGGCAGGAAGTGTAAATACAACAGAATTATGGGAAATAATCTTAGAGAATGTCTGTGTAAGACGTCATCTCCAGGATGTGTAGATTGTGGAATATGTATTGAATGTGCTGCTGATTTATGGGTATATAATTCAAATATATAAAAAAAAACAATAAGTGACAAATTCTACAAATACTAGATGTGTTTTTGCATTGAATTCGTTAAAGATTGAATCTTTTTACAAACAATAACCTTGGATTTAAAGGGAATTAACTCAAATTTATTGTCAAACAATTTTGAAATAGACAAATTATTTATGACCAGTAAAGCTGCCAAGTGAAGCCATGCACTTAATGGGTGACTTAATTTGACAGTTTTTTTTCTAGGAAGAATTACAAACTTGATGGTATTTCAAAGAAAGATCACTTGTGAAATCAGTCTAAGGGTTCAAGAATTTGGTTGAAAAAGAGTCTTTTTTCCAAATTCACTGACAGCCCGACAGGTATTTGAAAAATGCTGAGTATGGGATGAAATTCCTACAGGATATGAGTCAGTTGACAGGTAAAGTGAACAGCCAAGGGGTAGACAACTGTTGTGAATAAACTGTCAGAAGATAATGAGTTTCAAAGGAAAAAATGTTGGCAATGAACTGCTCTGGTAGACATCTGTTGTTGAGCAACTGCAAATTTTTGTTTGATTTGGATTAAACTTAAGTTTTTCGGTGCATAATACTGAAATTTTTGTTTTGTTCTAATATACTAGAAAATGATTAATTATTTGATACTTAGAATGAAAATTTTAATTGCTCAACATTTTGTTTGCTATTGCAGAGCATAAGAAGTTATTTGAGACCAATGCCTATAACAGAAAAAAATTCCAAAGTAGTGAAAACAGAGAAAGTTGAAGTGAAACCGTCAGATACAACAGAGGATAAAAATGTTCAGAAGAAAGTAACACCAGAAGAAACAAACAATGTCTTCTTACAGATCCCACTAGATCCTGTAACTTTTAATGAGCTTGAATACCAGCATATTTCTGGTGGCAGTCTTGGAGTTGTTCTTAAAGAGTAGGTTGTCTTTAAAAGATTAAAATTCTGTAATACACAATTATATGATACAAATTTTTAGAGCTTATATAAGTTTTACCCTTGTCAGTCTGTACGTGCATCCATCTGTCCGAACATCCCAAAATTGTTTTCCGTTCTCTTAATTTAGTTAATCTCAACCAAATGTTATGAAACTTATACGCAATGCTTATTACTGTGGATTCAGTTTTATTCATGGTTTACCAATTTTCGTGGGATTCGTGGATCACAGCCAACCATGAATTTAAGAATTCAACGAAGAATAATCCTGAGAAATGTGTATGGAGTCAAATGTTTATTTCTTGTTATGTTATGCAGTTCTAGTATTAGAGTTATCCCATAAGGACGCGGTGTGTCAGTGTAAGATCATCCCGATGGCCGGAGGCCAGAGGGTGATCTTACACTGACACACCAAGTCAGAATGGGATAACTATTTTACATCCCAGCTGTTTTAGATTAAACGAAAAACCATTTACAATTCATTAAATCTAATTTAGAACGCCACACAACCATTATTATATACTTTATATATTACTATATGATGTATACCCTTTATGACCCCCTAACACGATGAGTAGATATCAAACAATGTCAACTCGCCCCACTGGCCAATCGGCCCACACTATATCGCCACTTTATGAAAAAATCGCCCCACTCTTGTAACCGACTTGCCCAACTTTAAAAAAGTGTAAAATCAAATTGAACAATCAGTCTGACAACTCATTTATTTAACGAAAAGGGTTTAAACCCCACTGAGTAAAGGTCTGCCAACTCGCCCCAGTTATAAAAATATCTTGCTTCCTTTAAGTATGTTAAATTTCTGATAGTTCGTATCCAGTCGTCCTGGTGAAGTGGTATGTGTCGTGGCTTGATATGATAAAGGTCTTGAGTTCGAATCCCAGCATATACACTGGATTTTTTCTATGTGAATTTTGATAGATAGTCTTCACAGTATAATTAATTATAAGTTTTATACTGGATTTGACATTCCCGCCAAAATGTTACAGAACAAAGGAAAGCATGCATAACAAAGAAACTTAAACTGGGGTGATCTGGTATGGGTGATCCGGCTCAGATCACCCCTGTTAGAACAAAGGAGCTGGGATGTAAGAACTGGGATATTGCCCGTAGGTAATATTGTTTATGACAGGAACATTTATTTTCACACCTTATACTTATATCACTGTTTATTATATTGGAAATGAGCTTTCAATCATAAAGTTTTGAATGCCTTATAGAATTCAGACAAGAATTTATAAATTGTAAAACAAACAAATAATTAGTTGTCTCTGTCCATTATTATAATCGAAGTTATCAATGAACACTTTAACCTAGAATGACCAAGCGAGGATTTTGACAATTCAAAACTTTTTCAATGAATTCCTTCTTTTTTGTTTTGTTTTATTATTGATCAAACCAAGGAGGTTATATGATCTCCTAAATCATAAAGAAATCCACAAATTACGTATCTAATTTTTTGTTGTAATCAGAGATCCACCAATTTACGTATACCACGAAACGTCTTTTTTTCTCTATCCACAAAAATTGATACCCACGAAAATAAATGAGTACAACAAAACACTGATCAATTTTGTGTCAACAAGGCATTTCATATAGTTTACATAAAACTTGAGGAAAACATGATAGAACAGTTTAATTAATTGTTTATATTCATATTTTAAACTTTTGTATGGAACTTATCTGTTTAATCATTTACTCAGTGGAGTAAAAGGGGGGGGGGGGGGGGGGGGGGTCAAGAGGTACCATTCTTCTTTTTGTAATACCTCAATGAATTTTTCTTATTTAGGATAGATGATGGTTCTTGTGTCAGCATTTTCCCAGGGAAAGCTACAACTTTATCAACTGATACAGATGAGCAAAAGATATCAGATAGAATTAAAGTTCTAATGAAACAAGCTACAGATGCCAAGTACAAAAGTACAGTGGGAGAAAGTCTGAAGCTGCGTATCACTGATCCCTTTGTAAGTATAATCAATCTTATTTAGATCATTTTGAAACAAACATTCAAATATCAAATTCTATACCTCATTGTCGAAGGTTATACATTGACATAAATTTGTGAATGTCTATGTCATAAAGTCTTTTTTGGTGAGTTGCCAATATGAATTTTATAACATTTCAATTTCCAGTTAAAAAGCATTGAAGTGCTTGTGATAAACCTAAATTATTCTCAAGTTTTCATTTGAACCGATCTTAATGGATCTCCATGTTAGACATAATGGATTAATTTGTTTGGTCTTTAATAGTTATTCCCACACTAGATGAGAGAGAAATTATAAGTACCTGAGCTCATCAGGTTTCGTTCTGTCATTCATGTTATGTACTTCATCATTCCACTGAGTTCAGTGCATGATTTATTATACCCCACACTATAAAGAAGAATGAAGGAGAGGATATTGTTTTTTATACATCTATTGGTCAGTCCAGTCATTTTGGTTGTCTGATGCTAAAACAAATACTTTATATGGATAGCAAGCTTTCTTAGATATATGTTCACTACCTGTAAGGTCAAGGTCAAAATCACATTTTTATGACATTGTATTTTTATGCCCCACCTACCATAGTTTTCAGGTCTATAAGTCTGTTTATCCATCTGTCTGTTCATTTGTTCGTTCATTCAATTTTTCATTTGTCCATCTGTCCCCCCTCAGGTTAGAGTTTTTGGTCAAGGTAGTTTTTGATGAAGTTGATCTTTAATTGACTTAAAACTTAGTATGATCTTATGAATTTAATGCCGAAATTAGAGTTTTGACCTTAATTACACAGTCCACTGAACATAGAAAATTGTAATGGTAGTGAGGCATCCGTGTACTATTCTTGTTTTTTATGCCCCACCTATGATAGTAGAGGGGCATTATGTTTTCTGGTCTGTGCATCCGTTCGTCCATCCTTCCATTCGTCCGTATGTTCATTCATTCATCCGTTTGTTCGTTCATTCGTTAGTCTGTCCCGCTTCAGGTTAAAGTTTTTGGTCAAAGTTTTGATGAAGTTGAAGTCCAATCAACTTGAAACTTAGTACACATGTTTCCTATAATATGATCTTTCTAATTTTAGTGCCAAATTACAGATTTTACCCCAATGTCACGTTCCACTGAACATAGAAAATGATAGTATTTGTGGGGCATCCGTGTACTGGGGACACATTCTTGTTATGAATTTTTTATTTGCTAAAAATGGTCTAACATTAATAATCAACACTACACTTTTACACTTTTACACTAATAGCATCTGTTGCAGGGAAGACAATGGTCTCAGTGAAAACACTATAAATTAATGAACCTTGAAATTTTAGTTTTTTCTCTCTGAAAATTTTGATTATTTTCTTTGAAGATATAAACACTTTGTACAATTTATTTTGTAGAAATTGATTACGACAGGAGAAGACAAACTGGAAATTTCTGGGATACAAGAGTCCAGAGTTGTCTACCATGCCAGTATTTGTAGGGAGATGAGTGTTAGTCATGAGTCAGGATTACTTTGGTAAGGTCACAGTAAATGACTTTAAATCAGTTAGATAAGATGCTTCTGGCCCAAACCATTATATTTACTATACTCTAGACAATGATAGAAGAGACAAGATTCCACTTTATTTTCCTACATGTCTTACGAAAGTAGTGGGGGATTAGTTTTGATGTATATGTCTGTCCATTCAAAACTCTGTATCTGGTATAAGTTTTGACTTAATCCACTTCCATTCCTGTACTAGGTTAAGTTTGGGCTTTAGGTGGGTTTTATGTTTCCATCCGCTTCCATTCCTGTATCAGGTTTAAGTTTGGGCTAACAGTTGGTTTAAGTTTGGACTTTATCCTCTGTGATTCCTGTATCAGGTTTAAGTTTGGGCTTACAGTTGGTTTAAGTTTGGACTTTATCCTCTGCCATTCCTGTATCAGGTTTAAGTTTGGGCTTACGGTTGGTTTAAGTTTGGACTTTATCCTCTGCCATTCCTGTATCAAGTTTAAGTTTGGATTTTATCCTCTGCCATTCCTGTATCAGATTTAAGTTTGGACTTTATCCTCTGCCATTCCTGTATCAGGTTTAAGTTTGAACTTTATCCTCTGCCATTCCTGTATCAGATTTAAGTTTGGACTTTATCCTCTGCCATTCCTGTATCAGGTTTAAGTTTGGGATTTATCCTCTGCAATTCCTGTATCAGGTTTAAGTTTGACTATATCCTCTGCCATTCCTGTATAAGGTTTAAGTTTGGGATTTATCCTCTGCCATTCCTGTATCAGGCTAAAGTTTGGGATATATCCTCTGCCATTCCTGTATCAAGTTTAAGTTTGGGATATATCCTCTGCCATTTCTATATCAAGTTTAAGTTTGGGATTTATCTTCTGCCATTCCTGTATCAAGTTTAAGATTGGGATATATCCTCTGCCATTCCTATATCAAGTTCAAGTTTGGGATTTATCCTCTGCCATTCCTGTATCAAATTTTTGTTTGGGATATATCCTCTGCCATTCCTGTATCAAGTTTAAGTTTGGGATTTATCTTCTGCCATTCCTGTATCAAGTTTAAGTTTGGGATATATCCTCTGCCATTCCTGTATCAAGTTCAAATTTGGGATTTATCCTCTGCCATTCCTGTATCAGGTTTTTGTTTGGGATATATCCTGTGCCATTCCTGTATCAAGTTTAAGTTGAGACTTTATCCTCTGCCATTCCTGTATCAGGTTTTTGTTTGGGATATATCCTCTGCCATTCCTGTATCAAGTTTAAGTTTGGGATTTATCCTCTGCCATTCCTGTATCAGGTTTAAGTTTGGACTTTATCCTCTGCCAATCCTGTATCAGGTTTAAGTTTGAACTGTATCCTCTGCCATTCCTGTATCAAGTTAAAGTTTGGGATTTATCCTCTGCCATTCCTGTATCAGGTTTAAGTTTGGGCTTACAGTTGGTTTAAGTTTGGACTTAATTCTCTGCCATTCCTGTATCAGATTTAAGGTTGGGGTATATCCTCTGCCATTCCTGTATCAGGTTTAAGTTTGGACTTTATTCTCTGTCATTCCTGTATCAGGTTTAAGTTTGGGCTTACTGTTGTTTAAGTTTGGGATATATCCTCTGCCATTCCTGTATCAAGTTTAAGTTTGGGATATATCCTCTGCCATTTCTATATCAAGTTTAAGTTTGGGATATATCCTCTGCCATTCCTGTATCAAGTTTAAGTTTGGGATATATCCTCTGCCATTCCTGTATCAAGTTCAAGTTTGGGATTTATCCTCTGCCATTCCTGTATCAGGTTTTTGTTTGGGATATATCCTCTGCCATTCCTGTATCAAGTTTAAGTTGGGGATTTATCTTCTGCCATTCCTGTATCAAGTTTAAGTTTGGGATATATCCTCTGCCATTCCTGTATCAAGTTCAAGTTTGGGATTTATCCTCTGCCATTCCTGTATCAGGTTTTTGTTTGGGATATATCCTGTGCCATTCCTGTATCAGGTTTAAGTTGGGACTTTATCCTCTGCCATTCCTGTATCAGGTTTTTGTTTGGGATATATCCTCTGCCATTCCTGTATCAAGTTTAAGTTCGGGATTTATCCTCTGCCATTCCTGTATCAGGTTTAAGTTTGGACTTTATCCTCTGCCATTCCTGTATCAGGTTTAAGTTTGAACTTTATCCTCTACCATTCCTGTATCAAGTTAAAGTTTGGGATTTATCCTCTGCCATTCCTGTATCAGGTTTTTGTTTGGGATATATCCTCTGCCATTCCTGTATCAAGTTTAAGTTTGGGATTTATCCTCTGCCATTCCTGTATCAGGTTTAAGTTTGGACTTTATCCTCTGCCATTCCTGTATCAGGTTTAAGTTTGGGCTTACAGTTGGTTTAAGTTTGGACTTAATTCTCTGCCATTCCTGTATCAGATTTAAGGTTGGGGTATATCCTCTGCCATTCCTGTATCAGGTTTAAGTTTGGACTTTATTCTCTGTCATTCCTGTATCAGGTTTAAGTTTGGGCTTACTGTTGTTTAAGTTTGGGATATATCCTCTGCCATTCCTGTATCAAGTTTAAGTTTGGGATATATCCTCTGCCATTTCTATATCAAGTTTAAGTTTGGGATATATCCTCTGCCATTCCTGTATCAAGTTTAAGTTTGGGATATATCCTCTGCCATTCCTGTATCAAGTTCAAGTTTGGGATTTATCCTCTGCCATTCCTGTATCAGGTTTTTGTTTGGGATATATCCTGTGCCATTCCTGTATCAGGTTTAAGTTGGGACTTTATCCTCTGCCATTCCTGTATCAGGTTTTTGTTTGGGATATATCCTCTGCCATTCCTGTATCAAGTTTAAGTTCGGGATTTATCCTCTGCCATTCCTGTATCAGGTTTAAGTTTGGACTTTATCCTCTGCCATTCCTGTATCAGGTTTAAGTTTGAACTTTATCCTCTACCATTTTCCTGTATCAAGTTAAAGTTTGGGATTTATCCTCTGCCATTCCTGTATCAGGTTTAAGTTTGGGATTTATCCTCTGCCATTCCTGTATCAGGTTTAAGTTTGGGCTTACAGTTGGTTTAAGTTTGGACTTAATTCTCTGCCATTCCTGTATCAGATTTAAGGTTGGGGTATATCCTCTGCCATTCCTGTATCAAGTTTAAGTTTTGGACTTTATTCTCTGTCATTCCTGTATCAGGTTTAAGTTTGGACTTTATTCTCTGTCATTCCAGTATCAGGTTTACGTTTGGGCTTACTGTTGGTTTAAGTTTGGACTTTATCTTCTGCCATTCCTGTATCAGGTTTAAGTTTGGGCTTACTGTTGGTTTAAGTTTGGACTTTATCCTCTGCCATTCCTGTATCAGGTTTAAGTTTGGACTTTATTCTCTGTCATTCCTGTATCAGGTTTAAGTTTGGGCTTACTGTTGGTTTAAGTTTGGACTTAATTCTCTGCCATTCCTGTATCAGATTTAAGGTTGGGGTATATCCTCTGCCATTCCTGTATCAAGTTTAAGTTTTGGACTTTATTCTCTGTCATTCCTGTATCAGGTTTAAGTTTGGACTTTATTCTCTGTCATTCCTGTATCTGGTTTAAGTTTGGGCTTACTGTTGTTTAAGTTTGGATATATCCTCTGCCATTCCTGTATCAAGTTTAAGTTTGGGATATATCCTCTGCCATTTCTATATCAAGTTTAAGTTTGGGATATATCCTCTGCCATTCCTGTATCAAGTTTAAGTTTGGGATATATCCTCTGCCATTCCTGTATCAAGTTCAAGTTTGGGATTTATCCTCTGCCATTCCTGTATCAGGTTTTTGTTTGGGATATATCCTCTGCCATTTTTGTATCAAGTTTAAGTTGGGGATTTATCTTCTGCCATTCCTGTATCAAGTTTAAGTTTGGGATATATCCTCTGCCATTCCTGTATCAAGTTCAAGTTTGGGATTTATCCTCTGCCATTCCTGTATCAGGTTTTTGTTTGGGATATATCCTGTGCCATTCCTGTATCAGGTTTAAGTTGGGACTTTATCCTCTGCCATTCCTGTATCAGGTTTTTGTTTGGGATATATCCTCTGCCATTCCTGTATCAAGTTTAAGTTTGGGATTTTCCTCTGCCATTCCTGTATCAGGTTTAAGTTTGGACTTTATCCTCTGCCATTCCTGTATCAGGTTTAAGTTTGAACTTTATCCTCTGCCATTCCTGTATCAAGTTAAAGTTTGGGATTTATCCTCTGCCATTCCTGTATCAGGTTTAAGTTTGGGATATATCCTGTGCCATTCCTGTATCAGGTTTTTGTTTGGGATATATCCTGTGCCATTCCTGTATCAGGTTTAAGTTGGGACTTTATCCTCTGCCATTCCTGTATCAGGTTTTTGTTTGGGATATATCCTCTGCCATTCCTGTATCAAGTTTAAGTTCGGGATTTATCCTCTGCCATTCCTGTATCAGGTTTAAGTTTGGACTTTATCCTCTGCCATTCCTGTATCAGGTTTAAGTTTGAACTTTATCCTCTGCCATTCCTGTATCAAGTTAAAGTTTGGGATTTATCCTCTGCCATTCCTGTATCAGGTTTAAGTTTGGGATTTATCCTCTGCCATTCCTGTATCAGGTTTAAGTTTGGGCTTACAGTTGGTTTAAGTTTGGACTTAATTCTCTGCCATTCCTGTATCAGATTTAAGGTTGGGGTATATCCTCTGCCATTCTTGTATCAAGTTTAAGTTTTGGACTTTATTCTCTGTCATTCCTGTATCAGGTTTAAGTTTGGACTTTATTCTCTGTCATTCCTGTATCAGGTTTAAGTTTGGGCTTTCTGTTGGTTTAAGTTTGGACTTTATCCTCTGCCATTCCTGTATCAGGTTTAAGTTTGGACTTTATTCTCTGTCATTCCTGTATCAGGTTTAAGTTTGGGCTTACTGTTGGTTTAAGTTTGGACTTTATCCTCTGCCATTCCTGTATCAGGTTTAAGTTTGGGCTTACTGTTGGTTTAAGTTTGGACTTTATCCTCTGCCATTCCTGTATCAGGTTTAAGTTTGGGCTTACTGTAGGTTTAAGTTTGAACTTTATCCTCTGCCATTCCTGTATCAGGTTTAAGTTTGGGCTTACTGTAGGTTTAAGTTTGAACTTTATCCTCTGCCATTCCTGTATCAGGTTTAAGTTTGGGCTTACTGTTGGTTTAAGTTTGGACTTAATCCTCTGCCATTCCTGTATCAGGTTTAAGTTTGGACTTTATCCTCTGCCATTCCTGTATCAGGTTTAATTTTGGACTTTATTCTCTGTCATTCCTGTATCAGGTTTAAGTTTGGGCTTACTGTTGGTTTAAGTTTGGACTTTATCCTCTGCCATTCCTGTATCAGGTTTTTGTTTGGGATATATCCTCTGCCATTCCTGTATCAAGTTTAAGTTGGGGATTTATCTTCTGCCATTCCTGTATCAAGTTTAAGTTTGGGATATATCCTCTGCCATTCCTGTATCAAGTTCAAGTTTGGGATTTATCCTCTGCCATTCCTGTATCAGGTTTTTGTTTGGGATATATCCTGTGCCATTCCTGTATCAGGTTTAAGTTGGGACTTTATCCTCTGCCATTCCTGTATCAGGTTTTTGTTTGGGATATATCCTCTGCCATTCCTGTATCAAGTTTAAGTTTGGGATTTATCCTCTGCCATTCCTGTATCAGGTTTAAGTTTGGACTTTATCCTCTGCCATTCCTGTATCAGGTTTAAGTTTGAACTTTATCCTCTGTCATTCCTGTATCAAGTTAAAGTTTGGGATTTATCCACTGCCATTCCTGTATCAGGTTTAAGTTTGGGATTTATCCTCTGCCATTCCTGTATCAGGTTTAAGTTTGGGCTTACAGTTGATTTAAGTTTGGACTTAATTCTCTGCCATTCCTGTATCAGATTTAAGGTTGGGGTATATCCTCTGCCATTCCTGTATCAAGTTTAAGTTTTGGACTTTATTCTCTGTCATTCCTGTATCAGGTTTACGTTTGGGCTTACTGTTGGTTTAAGTTTGGACTTTATCTTCTGCCATTCCTGTATCAGGTTTAAGTTTGGGCTTTCTGTTGGTTTAAGTTTGGACTTTATCCTCTGCCATTCCTGTATCAGGTTTAAGTTTGGACTTTATTCTCTGTCATTCCTGTATCAGGTTTAAGTTTGGGCTTACTGTTGGTTTAAGTTTGGACTTTATCCTCTGCCATTCCTGTATCAAGTTTAAGTTTGGGCTTACTGTTGCTTTAAGTTTTGACTTTATTCTCTGCCATTCCTGTATCAGGTTTAAGTTTGGGCTTACTGTAGGTTTAAGTTTGAACTTTATTCTCTGCCATTCCTGTATCAGGTTTAAGTTTGGGCTTACTGTTGGTTTAAGTTTGGACTTTATCCTCTGCCATTCCTGTATCAGGTTTAAGTTTGGACTTTATCCTCTGCCATTCCTGTATCAGGTTTAATTTTGGACTTTATTCTCTGTCATTCCTGTATCAGGTTTAAGTTTGGGCTTACTGTTGGTTTAAGTTTGGACTTTATCCTCTGCCATTCCTGTATCAGGTTTAAGTTTGGGATATATCCTCTGCCATTCCTGTATCAGGTTTAAGTTTGGGATATATCCTCTGCCATTCCTGTATCAAGTTTAAGTTTTGGGCATTATCTTCTTCCACTCTGTTTCAGGTTTAAGTCTAGGTTTATCCTCTGCCATTCCTGTGTTAGGTTTTAGATTGAAACCTTATGAAGATATCAATTGCTGTATGTACCAGTAATTCAGAATAAAACCTGATGAAGAATGTTAACATGATTTATAGGAGTGAAGAGTATATGTCAATGAAACAGCAACAAAAAAACCCAGCTAATACCAAAAAAAATGAAAACACCTATAGGACATAAGTTAAGATAAATTCTTTATTCTTATTTTTCTTATGATTGTAAAATAATACTAATAAATAATAAAAACCATTATATTTTACAGTTACAACTCTGCCTCACATTCTGTACCAGTGGCTCAATTTATTGGTCCAAAGCCTTTCTCTGAAAACTTGAAGAAAATCAGTCTGAGTAAGTATAGATGTCAGTCTAAATAGGCACAGCTGAAGCGTGCCCTCCATGTGTGGGATTTCCTTGCTGTGTTTTTTCTGGAATTGAAAAGTTTTTAAGTAATTTTTTTCCATTTTTCCAGAGTTGGGAACTTTTTTAATTTTTAGCAAAACTTACAAAACATGATACAATTTTTATGTAATAAACTGAATCCCAGTTTTCAACTGAGATACCTGAAACTTCACAGATAGATTGTACATGTGTTGAAAGTGATGAAGTGATATTATGGGATTGTTCGATGAACTTTTTCTTAATTTTCTGTAACTTTTATTGTCAATTTCAGCAAAATTTTCAAAGCAGGGTACCAGTTTTGTTGTTTCATTCAACAATTTTATATCCAGGTTATCATGGTATTACTGACTATTAAGTGTGGGGTCCATTTAATTTCTAGAAAAGCAACCATGATTTAACTGCAATATGATAAAGCGGCTGATTATTTAACATTGATGTGATATAATTGTGGATTCATTAATACTTAAAGCAATTTTCATAGATTTTCAGTTACTAGTATAAAAAAAATTTTGACGCGTTACAATTTTGGTTATTTTGATAAAAAAATATGACAAAATCAGTTTGTAACAATAGAAACATATTAAGTTCACAGTTTATGCTTGTTGTACTGTCTAAAGATGCCTTAGTTTTATAGTACTGACAAATTTGTTTGTCTTTATTTTAAATGTGTATTTTTATGTATCCATTATTTGTAGAGATAATAGAATGTGGTGACAAGACTAACATAGGAATTGGTATCTGCCCAGGAAAGACTTATCCAGTGAACAGAATGCCTGGGTGGAATAGATGGTCTATAGCTTATCATGCTGATGATGGAGGGTGAGGAATCTCTTTAAACAGACAATTAAATTCACAATCTATTTAGAGAGACAATTAAAACTAAGTTTATGTATTGGGTCCGTCCCTATTCAGGGTTTAAAATTTTAGTCCACATTGACTCTATCATTAAGCCTGAACAATGAAAGAAAACTTAACATTTATCTTTACCACATTATTTTGCCATTAATTACAAAGATATGTTATTACAGTAAAGCATGTATAAATGGAACCTCTTCAGAACTTATATTTGTGTTTGGTTTGGCAGATGTTTGGTTAAATCAGGTTAACAAAACATAATGACTGGACTTAAAAACAAATTTGGTTTAGACTGGTTTTTGGTTTATGCAAGATTTGGTTAAGACAGGCTTTACTGACTGTGATTATGAGACTTGTCTTCACTGATGAGGTTTGAAATGGCATTTCAGAAAATTGTAAAGTTGAATTTTCAGGAGAATTGTTAATTTATTAAAAATACAGTCCATTATAATGTACAGCATGGTGGCAAAAAATGAATAAAATGATCCTTATATTGTTTAAGCAATAAAAGCAACATCAGGAATTGATTTTTTTTTCAGACTATTAAAACATATCCTATGATCTGACACATAACCCTGTCTTCAGATGTATGAATTCTATCACTAGAGGAAATAGTCTGTTAATTTGTTTATTGGTCTTTAGTCAGTATTACACAGTTCAATATCAAAGATAAACCCTAAAATATCACAGTTTCATGAAAATTTAATCTAAGAAATACTCAATAGTTTCATATTGATTGAAGTATGGATTTACTTGCTCAAATGCAAACCTTTTTTTTAGAATTTATTCCAAAAATTTAACAAGTATGCAGCAATTTTGATGAAATAAGGATTTAAGTTAAGGATTAAGATTCAACATGAAAACGTATACAATTTCTAAATTCACAAATTCTTGTGATATACACTAATTTAGATAGAGAAAATTATCAAATATTATGACTTTTGTCCACAACCTGTACAACTTGGATTGATCTTGGAACATGAAAGATAATTTTTTGCCTGTTTAGTAGGGTTCTTAAAACAAATAAATTTTCCAATAGGACTTAGAATATAGATTTTTTTTCAACCCAAAATAAGAGATATATTGATTTTCATTTGTATAAGTTGATTTTTATCTGACCCAGCTCTTATTATATTTCAGAATATTTATAGAACCCAGCTCATATTATATTTCAGAATATTTATAGAACCCAGCTCATATTATATTTCAGAATATTTATAGAACCCAGCTCATATTATATTTCAGAATATTTATAGAAGCTGGTGCAGCTAATTCTCATGTAGTAAAATGTACCAAAGGAGATGTGATGAGTATGTTCTGTGATGTGGTTTCTAAACAACTTGTTTTCTACAAGAATGATCAAGAGGTATGAATGTCTTCTACAAGAATAATCAAGAGATTTACATACCCAACAACCGTAAAGTTGGTTACATCTATATAAAACCCCAAGGTTGGAATGCTTTATAGAAATATGATTATCCCTTTGACTTTTTCCAAATGGGAGTAAAACTCTAACTTAAAGAGGTTTGTTTGTTTGACTGTGATGGATGTATGAATTGGCAGCCAAGTCTTGTCACAAAAAGAGATGTTAAATCAGATGCCTCCTGTAGAAAGAGTGGCAAGCTATCAGCATATTAAATAACCCTTGTAACAAATCTTTAAATAGTCCTTTTTAAATGTCTCCTGGTGCAATGCAAAATTTCAGTCCTTATCCATCATACCCTAATTTTTCAGTGGCAGTCCATATCCTGCCCTTCATCCCTATGAACCCAGATCTACTGTATGAAGTGTTTTAAAACTATTTTTCTTTCTGAACATGCAACAAATATTTTGCCACTGGCCATAAAGCAACCAACAATCAATCGTCAGACATCATTTCTAAGAATTATTACATTAGTCAGCAGATTCCTATCACCAATTAGGGTCAATATAAAAATAAAGAGAAGCAATATCAGGTCACTGATTTCTTATTATCATCAAAGTATTTTTGAAATATAATTGATACATCTTATCTTATTGTTTAAGGTGAAACAAATAAAAATCAATATCCCAAGAGGAGGATACTGGCCAATGATTGGTTTGCATTCTGTTGGAGAATGTGTTAAACTGTTGGAGAAAGATCCATGGACCCCTGATCCTGATGATGTAAGTAGAATACCTGATTGTTTTGTCATGGACAGGGTTAGTTGAAATATAAAGTCTAAACTGCCATATATCAGGTTTTTTTGTCGCATTGTCATAGGGACAGCCATCTGGCAGCAGTGTCATATACTAACTTCTTAAAGTTTTACATTATAGAAGGTGGAAAACCTGGATGCTTCACAAATCTGTCATACTTTGTTTATAGATGATTTATGATAAGAAGTTACATACAAAGAGCTTCTTTAAAGAGTAAGAAAGAGAGAGGATAAGTTATTGAAAAAAACTCCATTACAAAAAAAATAAATCATAAACATCCAATACCAACTGACTGTTCCTATCATTGGACATATTATGCTTTTTGTACAAAATGTGTATGTTACTTACACCTTGGCAATGTTTGTAATAAATAGTCTGTAAGTGTTTTCGTTCATTTGAGAACTTTTGTGTCTTTTAACTTTCTACAAACATATATAGTTTTCAAATGTTTTAACAGGTGTCAGTTTTCCTACTTAAGTTTGGTGGTTCTATCTGGACACTTTGGATTCCTCCAACAATAAAAAGTGACCACCACCAATTAGCACAATAGAGCTAAAAGTAGTGTTTAACACCAATGAATGAATGTAAACCTTTGGGGGATTTCTTTATCTCCTTTTATATGAAATAGTAATTTCTAATTTTGTATTTATATTTTACAGATACCACCTAAACCTGCATCATTTAAAACTTATAAATATGGAAATTTGTGGATAAGGTAATTTTTGTTTATATACTGTTATTTCAGAAATTAATGCCAAAAAAGCCACAGAGTTGTAAACGCAATAATTTAAACTCACATTTTGAATTTTTTATATGCATTAAACAGGATTTTTCTCAATATCGCAAAAATTAAAATCGCATTTTACCCTTAAATGACAAAAAAGCAATAATAAATGCACGCAATTATTTCTGAATTTACAGTTAAATACTGTCAAATCAATTTGATTGATACAATTTGATTGGTAATTTTTTTATTGCACTTTCTTTACAAAATACCTTTTAATTGACAACAACACTTATTAAAGTAAACTAAAACTTTTATTGGTTGGCGAGTTTTGCCAATAAGTTCAATGTCTTCACATCAAAGTTTACAGAAATAAGAATCCCTGAAGTACAGGGTGATGGCATCAGGCATGTCAGTTTTCCTATTGAAGGTCTATGGTTTTCTCAGGGCACTCTGACTTCCTCCACCAATAAAAACTGGCTGCCACAAAAAGCCTTAATGCGGTGCTTAAAAGTGGCGTTAAAACATCAAAATAGAAATTCAAATTCATTGTTCATGTTGTTATAGGACACTTTTTTTGTTTATTTAAGTTTGCACAAGAAATGAATAAAACAAAATACAATTATTGTAATTTTTATTGTAAGTTGTTTATTAAGGTTTATCTATTGAATAGATTTTTGTTTTAATCTAGTATAAAGAAAACTGAATGGAAATGAAAAAATATTCTGTATTCTTCTTTCTTTATTTACTTCATTAAGACATAAAAAATAATCCAAAATTTTAGTTTAAATTTTTTTATAGCAGTTGAAAGAAGGAATGTTTGAATGATGATATTATTGTTTATATGATTATTAAAGATAATATAAAATGTAAGATTTCAAGAATAAAAATCTCTACTTGAAATTATGGTTTTTATTTTACAAATTGTGACTTGGATGGAGAGTTCTCTCATTGTAACTCATACCACATCTTCTTATATCTATGAATCACACACTTTCACATGCATTCTATATTTAAAACCATCAGTAGGAAAATCAATGTCCTAAAAGTTCTATCCTATCAAAATAAATGTAACTGTGTTGCAATAGAATTTTGTATTATTGTATAGTTTGAAATAGAGTTGAATGAGAATTAATACTCTGATATGTTTACAGCCCAGCAAGAAATGTTAGTCTGACAAAGAAAGGTTATACAGCCAATCAATGTGGCTGGATGCTTCTTCACAATCCTACTAAAGTACTCATTGGATATAAGGTATATATGTCCCTTCTAGATGTCTCATCTAATTATATGGTAAAAAGTTATAATTTCCTTCCTAAATGTCTGATACTTTATACACCATCTAGCTTTTTTAAAGCTCTCATTGGATACAAAGTATAGGATTACAAACTTTTACAAAGGTATCTATTTCTTTATTTCTGTAATATAAAAAAATAATGAAAAATTAATAGGTGCATGGGGCTTAATGCTGAAACAGTAGTTTGCAATACTTGTTTCTCATTTCAGATCACTCCAGAATCATTGGTCAAACGCCCAGTAGGATCTATCTCACCAAATGATGCTAACACATTGTTTTTAACTAAGACATGTAAGTTTTTATGCCCCACCTAGGGGCATGATGTTTTTCAGTCTGTGCTTCTGTTGGTTTGTCTGTCTGTCTGTTCTGCTGTTCAGGGTAATGTTTTTGGTCAAGTTAGGTTTAGGTTGAAGTATCATCAACTTAAAACTTAGTACACATGTTCCCTATGATATGATCTTACTAATTTTATTGTAAAATAAGAGTTGCGACCAAATTTCTTGGTCAACTGAACATAGAAATTGATATTGCAAGTGGGGCATCCGTGTACTATAGACACATTCTTGTTTGGTGGCAGAGTGGTCTCTATGTAGTTCATCTACTGTATCTATAGCCTGAGGTTGTGAGTTTGAACTTATGGCAGGTGTGTATGACTTCAATCTTAGTATACTGAGATTGCTTCCTCTACCAATTAAAACTGACCACCAGTATTGCCTTAAACACTATCAATCATATACTGTTAATAAACCTTTTATGTTAAACTCATCATATATACATCTTTAACAAAAATAATCTATGAATATTACACAGTGGTAATACAAAAAGCTGTCAAAGTCCAACACAATATTTTTATGCCCCACCTACGATATTATTATGTTTTCTGGTCTGTGTGTCCGTCTGTCTGTCCGTCTGTTCTTTCGTCCGTTCGTTCTTCCGTCTGTCCCGCTTCAGGTTAAAGTTTTTGGTCAAGGTAGTTTTTGATGAAGTTGAAGTCCAATCAACTTGAAACTTAGTATACATGTGCCCTATGATATGATCTTTCTAATTTAAATGCCAAATTAGAGTTTTGACCCCAATTTTACGGTTCACTGAACATAGAAAATGATAGTGCAAATTTCAGGTTAAAGTTTTTGGTCAAGGTAGTTTTTGATAAAGTAGAAGTCCAATCAACTTGAAACTTTGTATACATGTTCCCTTTGATAAGATCATTCTAATTTTAATGCCAAATTAGAGAATATAATGTGTCCATAGTACACGGATGCCCCACTCGCACTATCATTTTCTATGTTTAGTGGACCGTGAAATTGGAATAAATTCTCTAATTTGGATTTGGCATTAAAATTAGAATGATCTTATCAAAGGGAACATGTATACTAAGTTTCAAGTTGATTGGACTTCTACTTTATATACGAATATGCAAAGTACCTTTGTTACGGTGACCGGTAACAACCGGAAGGAATATTTGCAATTGAAACATAGAGAAATTTATCGGGAACAACATAAAAGTGACTTTCTGTTATGACTGTTTATATTAACATTGACGGCAATGAGACGGATATTCGTTTTATTTCTATTGGTAAGTTTACTTTTAACATAAAATTTTAATTTTTAATTACTTTATAAAAAATATCACAAAAAATCTGATTAACATTTCAATAATTGTATATCCGGTCAGTTTATGACACCTCGGGTGTTTCCGTTCTTACTCGGGTATGTAATTAGGACAAAATCTCCCTCTGTGACAGAGTCGATCTCAACTAATTAACACCCACTTACAAAAAAGTCGGTAACATTTTATGTGTAATTATCGTCTTTCGTCCTCTCTCCTTCTAATATAACCTCCTTGGTTTGCAGTATCATTTTTGTCCATTTTTGCTTTATTGGGGCTTGAATAAAAGAAGTTCTCCATGGATATGACTCCTGTATAAAAAAAAATATATTAAAAAAGAATGCTAAGGTATTTCTTTGAACTGCACATTTTCTATTTGATATTAAAAAGTTATCTTTTAATGTTATACATAATATACCAACAACGTAAACCTTATAATAATAACTACAAATAATTCAGAAATAGTTTTATAACATATTTCAGCTATCATAAAGGAGGATGCTGTAACTATTCAGTGGATAGCTATAGAGCAGGTTAAAGAATACACAACAGACCAAATACTACAGCTGTTTGATGCTGCTAGTTCTAGTAGTACTTATACACACAGGTAATGGTATAGATTATAGAGATGTTAACATTGATGTGTAATAGATAACAGACACTACACCTGGTACCTGATACTGCTAGTGTCAGTAGTACTTATACACACAGGTAATGGTATAGATTATAGAGATGTTAATATTGATGTGTAATAGATAACAGACACTACCCCTGATACTGCAAGTGTCAGTAGTACATATACTCAGGTAATTGTGTAGAGTAAAGAGATGTTGACATTGATTTGTAATATATAACAGACACTACCCCTGATACTGCTAGTATCGGTTGTACTTATACACACAGGTAATTGTATAGAGTAAAGAGATGTTATCATTGATGTGTAATAGATAACAGACACAACACCTGGTACCTGATACTGCTAGGGTCAGTAGTACATTTACACACAGGTAATTGTATAAAGTAAAGAGATGCTTACATTGATGTGTAATAGATAACAGACACTAGGCCTGGTACCTAATACTGCTACTATCAGTAGTACATATAACACAGGTAATTGTATAGAGTAAAGAGATGCTTACATTGATGTGTAATAGATAACAGACACTAGGCCTGGTACCTGATACAGCTACTATCAGTAGTACATATAACACAGGTAATTGTATAGAGTAAAGAGATGCTAACATTGATGTGTAATAGATAACAGACACTAGGCCTGGTACCTGATACTGCTAGGGTCAGTAGTACATATAACACAGGTAATTGTATAGAGTAAAGAGATGTTATCATTGATGTGTAATAGATAACAGACACAACACCTGGTACCTGATACTGCTAGTGTCAGTAGTACATATACACTCAGGTAATTGTATAGACTAAAGAGATGCCTACATTGATGTGTAATAGATAACAGACACTACATCTGGTACTTGATACTGCTAGTGTCAGTAGTACATATACACAGGTAATTGTATAGAGTAAAGAGATGTTGACATTGATGTGTAATAGTTAACAGACACTTCACCTGGTACCTGATACTGCTAGTGTCAGTAGTACATATACATTCAGGTAACTGTATATATTATAGAGATGTTAATATTGATGTGTAATAGATAACAGACACTACTCCTGATACTGCTAGTGTCAGTAGTACATATACACAGGTAATTGTATAGATAATAGAGATGTTAAAATTGATGTGTAATAGATAACAGACACTACACTTGGTACCTGATACTGCTAGTGTCAGTAGTACTTATACACACAGGTAATTGTAGAGATTATAGAGATGTTAACATTAATTGTGTTATAGTTAACAGACACTACACCTGGTACCTGATACTGCTAGTGTCAGTAGTACATATACACAGGTAATTGTAGAGATTATAGAGATGTGTTAACATTGATGTGTAATAGATGACAGACAACACACTAGGGCTGCTACCTGATGCTTCATATAAATTTTAATGTTCTTTATTGTTAGTTTTCATGTGAAAAAAATCTTCTTTGATTGTATTAAATTTTGAGATAATTTTACAGAATGTGTTGAACTTTAAAAAATTCTGTATACAATAACTATATATTTATAGTCATTTGAAATTTTAAAACAATTACAATTGGTTTAAAAAGTTATCTTTAGTTGTTTGTGTCTTTAAATTGTAGTCTCATAGACATAACTATCATCTTCTTTTATATTAACCATATATTTCTTCATTTTAGGTTAGGATTACTGATAAAAGACACTGCTTTAGGGGATGTAGAAACTTTGCCAAAATTTCAAGATTTAGGATCAACATCAGGGGATGGCGCTGTAAGTTTTATTAACCTAGTTTACACAATGGAATTATGCAATATACACAAAACTGAATTTGAATTAAAAAATCTTTTGTTGGAAGAATAACATATCGTTATTTTCCCTTCCTTAAACTGTTTCCCTTCTATAGCCCCAAGTTCTCCATTCATCTTTAGTGACGTTTGCCTTGATTTAGTTTTAAGTTTTATTTAACTGCTGCTACTCTATCTTAATAGATAGCAATGAGGTTCCCTGATTTTGTTTGAATAATTACTGTCTTCATTTGGTCTCCATTTTTTAAACACACATCAGTATAAATCATAAATGCCAGCTAGGGGATACATACAATCAAACCTTTACATTTAATAATCATGGTGGATTGTCCTGTTATCCAGTCAGTATAATTGGTTGCCAGCCATGCCTTATTTTACCTTATATTAAATCATCTAAACAAAAAAATATAAATGGACATAATAGACAACATTACAAAAGAATCTTAACAGACCTACACAAAGTATTACTATTTTTGTACAAAAAATAAACATTGTGGTTTAATATGTCACTAATTTTCAGGCATAGTCAGCCTTTCTTACATAACAAATCTGTTGTAACTATTGTTGATGGTTTCTCATCCTGAATATGCATGACATAATTGCCACTTGATCTTTAGCAATCAATCATCAATCAATCAGTATTGTTTAGGTTTTAAGTTGGAAATTATAACAATGCAGTGCATACTGTGGATTCATTTGTTTTCGTGGTTCCCAATTTTCTTGGATTGAGAAAAAACTGACATTTTTGTGGATATTCAATTTCGTGGTTTTGACAAAGTCAGCATACAAGGCAATGGAAAATTTACAATTCGTTTAACATTTAAATTCATGAAAATTGGTAGCCAACGAATATTAATGAATCCACAGTAGTACAATTTTACATAAAATTCAAATATCACCAGAGATTTAGAAATAAATTTGGAAAAACTTTTACAAATCTGTCTCAAGGAAGTGCCAACAGTATATTCAATTTAGGACAAAATATGATAAATTTTAATGAATACCAAAAAAAAAGTTTGAAGCCGTCAACTTTTATTAATATTCATATTCAAAGTAAAAGATGAAAATGGAAAACATATTTACAAATCTAGAAGCAAATTACAAAGCAAAACATTATATTCTCTGTTAAAAAGATACATTATATTTTGTATGGGTCACAGGGAATAATCATCTATAAAATAGTTTATTGATCCCCAAATTTATGTTTTATTTTTTTTCAGAGTCCAGGAAAACAAGATGGCTATAAGCTGGAAGTATTTAAGAACTGTATTTTGGTTGACTCCTACCTACTGAAGAGAGGAAGGTATATCCTAGATTTGGTTGATCTAGACAAGACAAAACCGGATTACATCATTAAAAGACCAAAATGTCCAGTAAGTTTTAACAGTAACTTTTTAGTTCTATTTCATAAAACATAAAAAAAAAAATTTCTTAATTTTGCAATATACTGGTTATCTTTTGAAAATAACATTACAGTAAATAAAGGCAACAGTAGTATACTGCTGTTAGAAACTCATAAATCAATAGAAAAAAACCTAGGTTACAAACTAAAACTGAAGAAAACTCATTAAATATAAGAGGAGAACAACGACACAACAGAAACACAACATTAAAATGTAACAATTTTAATATGTATAGGCAGTTTAGTTATTCATTAGTTGTTAATTTTTTCTCAGAGACATGATTGTTTAAATTCTTATCCAATATCTTCCTTTTGTGATAGGGATATGTGAACTGAGAAATACAGTACCATACCTTTTTAATAGAACTATTTTAAATATCAAATATACATATAAATATAGTGTAAAAAAATACACCTGAATCTATTTAGGTTATGCTATTTCATGGAAAGATAGATAGATTTGACAAGGATCTGATGCGTTTATGATTGCTTTAAATAGCATCTGTTAACAATATGTGAATCTGATCAGTTTCAGATACCTATGATTTAATCAGCTTACTTGTAACATATTTCATCTTAATTTCTTGACCTTATATATCATATATGAGATATACATTCTTTTCTTTACATATATAGTAAGGGACCCCTGATATATCAATAATTGTTAACTGGGGTATAGAAATATGGTTGTGTGGGTTTCTGTTGGGCAATAAAACATAATTAAAGGACTTGTTCATTTCGTTTGGATGAATTTTAAATATCAGTTTTATTAAAATGTGCCTTCATTTATCTATTTCTAAAAATATATTTTCTGTATACATAGTTATATTGATTAATTATTTTATAGTCTTTCCTATATCCACCAAAACTACAAAAAGGAATGAAAGTTGTTGTCAAGCTGGATATTGACAGGTAAGGTAGTAGATGTATAAGCTGTAAACAATATGTCTTATTATGTATTCTCAAATTACATCCAATATTTGTCCAGCACAAAATACTATTATTAACTGGTGAAATTTTAGTTCAAACATTCCTCACATAGAAATTAGCATGTCTAGGACAGGAATTCATTCGTCTGTCATAAAGATGATTTATGATGAGCAGTTATAAGAAGTCGGGTATTAAATTTGCAAAAAACATTTTTTTTCACAATTTATCTTACTTGGAACTTTCATGTATTTGTAACTATGTTGTAAACATTCTACATTAATAAGTCACAAATATTGCAACCCAACCTTTTAGACTTAACAAATTTTTGCTATTACCAGGTACATTTTAGTGGATTGTATTTATTTTAATGATTGTTGATATTGAAGTGGATTTTGTAATGGGTTCTAAACTGGGTAATATAACTGCGAATATGGTGAATAGTTGTTTCATTATGCAATCATTATGCAATCATACCACATTATATTATTTGTAACTGCAACTTGAGGTCTCAAATGGTTATAAATAAATAAAAAAAACAACTAAACATGAATTGCATGAATTGAGATGGAAAAAAATTAAACAATTCAAATGAGAAAGCTAATGGTCTTATTTATAACTAAACAATTTACATATAAAAACAAATATAACAGACATAACCAACAAGAACCAATAAACTACATGCTCCTGACTTGGGACAGGCATATAAGGAAGTGGTGGGTTAACTATGTTTGTAAGTGCTCATCCCGCCTCCTAAACCTGGGACTGTGGTGTAACAGCAAAACATAAAATCACCTATAAAAATCGGTTGAAAAAGGCTTATAATGGTTTACTTTTATAAATTGTTAATTGGATGGAGAGTTGACTCTTTGGCACTCACACCACATCTTCCTACATCTATTAACTCATTAAATAGATACAAAGAAAAACATCAAACACAAATAGAATGTGCCAAGGTAGATATCAATTCCTCATCCTTTTAACAACAAAAAAGAGCAGTATGTTATGCTCATTATAAAATGTACACACAAATTACTAAAATAGTTGAGTAATGTTGAGTTACATGTATTACACATTACAAGTCAGCTTTTAATAAATATGTACAAAAACATAAACATTTCTAAGTTGAACTGCTTCCTATATATATTATCCTCAACCACAATGTATAACATGAGAGACTTAAATTGCACCTATTTTGACAATTTTTTTCATTTTTAAAATTTTCATTTTGATCCAGAACCATGTTGTTATCATGGTAAAGGTAAACAGTCAAAGATAAAGAAGTTTTCCATTCTTTTATTTTATACAATTATCTAAGCAGAACATTTGTATATATTTTCATAGTTCTGGAGATCAGTTTGCAGATGCTGTGATATCTGAAATATATGATGGTGGTGGATACTGTTTTGAGTACACTTCACCTGGTAAAGTTTACACAGGAAATGAGAAGATTTGTGTTGGAACAATGGATTGTGGGATAGAAGATGCAGATTGGGAAGCGATAGAGGGGAAAGGGAACAAGGAGGAAATGAAAATACAACTTCTTTCATGTAAGATTTTGTGTTGTCCACACTAGGTTAAGGAGAAACTTATAACTGCAAATTCAGAAATTATTGTGTGCATTTATTAATGCGATTTTTTGCGATGTTTCAAAAAATCCTGTTTAATTCATTTAAACAAAATTCAATATCCAAGTTTGAATTATTGCGATAATAGCACTGCCGCATTTTTCGCAATAATAAAAACTTTGCTATAATTTCTGAATTTACAGTAATAATTTCAAGAGCACATTCTTTCCATTCTTTGAATTCAATATGAATAAATTTAGATTATTGAGGTGTTGTTAAAGCTGGTGCCAAACACCTTGACTAAAACTTATTTGGCTTGTTTAATTTTCATAAAATGTTGACAAAATATTTACTTTGACCCTTTAACAAAAATTTCAAAATTTCAAAAAGTGAGTTCTCTCCCTTTTTAGCTCACCTGGCCCGAAGGGCCAAGTGAGCTTTTCTCATCACTTGGCGTCCATCCTCCGTTGTCATTGTAAACTTTTTACATTTTGAACTTCTTCTAGAGAACCACTGAATGGAATAAAACCAAACATGGCATGAATGTTCCTTATGAGGTGCTGACAAAGTGTTGTTACTTTGTAGCCGATCCATCATCCAAGATGGCCGCCAGCGGGGGACTTAGTTTAACATAGGACCCTATGGGAAATGCATACAAATGACTTCTTTTAGAGAACCACTGAATGGAATAAAACCAACCATGGCATGCATGTTCCTTATAAGGTGCTAATCAAGTGTTGTTACTTTGTAGCCGATCCATCATCCAAGATGACCACCAGCGGGGGACTTAGTTTAACATAGGACCCTATGGGAAATGCATTCAAATGAATTCTTTTAGAGAACCACTGAATGGAATAAAACCAAACATGGCATGAACGTTCCCTATGAGGTGCTGACCAAGTGTTGTTACTTTGTAGCCGATCCATCATCCAAGATGGCCGCCAGCGGGGGATTTAGTTTAACATGGGACCCTATGGGAAATGCATACAAATGAATTCTTTAAGAGAACTGCTGAATGGAATGAAACCAAACATGGCAGGAATGTACCTCATAAGGTGCTGACCAAGTGTTGTTACTTTGTAGCCGATCCATCATCAAAGATGGACGCCTGCGGAGGACTTAGTTTAACATAGGACCCTATGGGAAATGCATACAAATGACTTCTTTTAGAGAACCACTGAATAAAATGAAACCAAACATGGCATGAATGTTCCTTATAAGGTGCTGACCAAGTGTTGTTACTTTGTAGCCGATCCATTATTCAAGATGGCCGCCAGCGGGGGACTTAGTTTAACATAGGACCCTATGGGAAATGCATACAAATGACTTCTTTTAGAGAACCACTGAATGGAATAAAACCAAACATGGCATGAATGTTCCTTATGAGGTGCTGACCAAGTGTTGTTACTTTGTAGCCGATCCATCATCCAAGATGGCTGCCAGGGGGGGACTTAGTTTAACATAGGATCCAATGGGAAATACATACAAATGTCTTCTTTTAGAGAACCACTGGATGGAATGAAGTCAAACATAGCATGAATGTTCCTTATGACATGCTGACCAAGTGTTGTTACTTTGTAGCTAATCAATCAACCAAGGTGGCTTCCAGCAGGGGACTTGGTTTAACATAGGACCCTATGGGAAATACATACAAATGTCTTGTTTTAGAGAACCACTGAATTGAATGAAAGCAAACATAGCATAAATGTTCCTTTCTTAATGAGGTGCTGGTCAAGTGTTGTTACTTTGTAGCCAAATTTTATCTCTTTATATGATTTCAAAAACCCAAGTAGAATCAGGTGAGCGATACAGGCTTTTGAGAACCTCTAGTTATATTATGTACCACTTTCAGAGAAAATTATAGATGTTTGAAAAATATCTTTCATCTCAAATTTCCTCAAATTAGAAAATAACAAAGTTCTGTTAAAACATTTAAGTATAGTAAATGTAGAAAGTATGATTTTTGTTGAGCCTTTGACTGTGGTGGAAAAAGTTAGACATAGTGATCCAACATTTTGTTGGTGACGTTTTAGCCGCAGCAGCCACAAATATTCACTCTGTGGTTAAAGTTTTTAAATTTTAATAACTTTCTTAAACTATCCTCGATTTGTACCAAACTTGGACAGAAGCTTGTTTGTGATCAAAAGGTAGTAGTATCCAGAAGTAAATTTTGTAAAAAAAAATCATTTTTTTTTTCAGTATTTTACTCATAAATGGACATAGTTTTCTGCCAGATACCATACATTCACTCTGTGGTTAAAGTTTTTAAAATTTATAGTAACTTCCTTATACTCTCCTGGATTTGTACCAAAATAAGACATCAGCTTGATTATAAAACAAAAGCTAGTATCTAGAAGGAAATGTTAAAATTTTGTACCTGTTTATCTATATTATACTTATAAGTGGATTTTTTCTTCTGGTAAATATTACATACAGTCTGCAGTTAAAGTTTTGAATACATTTTTTAGATTCATCAACTATCCTAGGTTTTTACCAAACTTGGACAGAAGCTTCTTACAATCAAAAGATAGTATCTAGAGGAATATTTTGATTGATTTTTTCACCTTATTTTTGGTGAGTCTACAATTAACAGCAAAAGTAGACGAGACACTGGCTTTAAGAATTTTTATGCACAGACTTTATTTTTCATAAGCTGTCAGTAGAAAAAAATCTGTTTATAAAAAATAGAATTTGTGTTCTTTATTACTTAATCATAACCTGTTGTTCTGTTTTCAGCCCCCAGTAATATGTCCCTGCTGCATAAAACCTATGTCCCAGCACCACCACATCTAGTTACAAAGGTAAGGTATACAATGTGTAACACAGTCAGAACCTATGTCCCAGCACCACCCACCACACCTAGTTACAAAGGTAAGGTGTAATACAGTCAGAACCTATGTCCCAGCACCACCACATCTAGTTACAAAGGTAAGGTATACAATGTGTAACACAGTCAGAACCTATGTCCCAGCACCACCACATCTAGTTACAAAGGTAAGGTGTACAATGTGTAACACAGTCAGAACCTATGTCCAGCACCACCACATCTAGTTACAAAGGTAAGGTATACAATGTGTAACACAGTCAGAACCTATGTCCCAGCACCACCACATCTAGTTACAAAGGTAAGGTATACAATGTGTAACACAGTCAGAACCTATGTCCCAGCACCATCACATCTAGTTACAAAGGTAAGGTATACAATGTGTAACACAGTCAGAACCTATGTTCCAGCACCACCACATCTAATTACAAAGGTAAGGTATACAATGTGTAACACAGTCAGAACCTATGTCCCAGCACCACCACATCTAGTTACAAAGGTAAGGAATACAATGTGTAACACTGTCAGAACCTATGTCCCAGCACTACCCACCACACCTAGTTACAAAGGTAAGGTGTACAATGTGTAACACAGTCAGAACCAATGTCCTAGCACCACCACATCTAGTTACAAAGGTAAGGTATACAATGTGTAACACAGTCAGAACCTATGTTCCAGCACCACCCACCACACCTAGTTACAAAGGTAAGGTGTAACACAGTCAGAACCTATGTCCCAGCACCACCACATCTAGTTACAAAGGTAAGGAATACAATGTGTAACACAGTCAGAACCTATGTCCCAGCACTACCCACCACACCTAGTTACAAAGGTAAGGTGTACAATGTGTAACACAGTCAGAACCAATGTCCCAGCACCACCACATCTAGTTACAAAGGTAAGGTATACAATGTGTAACACAGTCAGAACCTATGTCCCAGCACCACCACATCTAGTTACAAAGGTAAGGTATACAATGTGTAACACAGTCAGAACCTATGTCCCAGCACCACCACATCTAGTTACAAAGGTAAGGTATACAATGTGTAACACAGTCAGAACCTATGTCCCAGCACCACCACATTTAGTTACAAAGGTAAGGTGTACAATGTGTAACACAGTCAGAACCTATGTCCCAGCACCACCACATCTAGTTACAAAGGTAAGGATACAATGTGTAACACAGTCAGAACCTATGTCCCAGCACCACCACATCTAGTTACAAAGGTAAGGTATACAATGTGTAACACAGTCAGAACCTATGTCCCAGCACCACCACATCTAGTTACAAAGGTAAGGTATACAATGTGTAACACAGTCAGAACCTATGTCCCAGCACCACCACATCTAGTTACAAAGGTAAGGTATACAATGTGTAACACAGTCAGAACCTATGTCCCAGCACCACCACATCTAGTTACAAAGGTAAGGTGTACAATGTGTAACACAGTCAGAACCTATGTCCCAGCACCACCACATCTAGTTACAAAGGTAAGGAATACAATGTGTAACACAGTCAGAACCTATGTCCCAGCACTACCCACCACACTAGTTACAAAGGTAAAGTGTACAATGTGTAACACAGTCAGAACCAATGTCCTAGCACCACACATCTAGTTACAAAGGTAAGGTATACAATGTGTACACAGTCAGAACCTATTTCCCAGCACCACCACATCTAGTTACAAAGGTAAGGTATACATGTGTAACACAGTCAGAACCTATGTCCCAGCACTACCCACCACACATAGTTACAAAGGTAAGGTGTACAATGTGTAACACAGTCAGAACCAATGTCCCAGCACCACCACATCTAGTTACAAAGGTAAGGTATACAATGTGTAACACAGTCAGAACCTATGTCCCAGCACCACCACATCTAGTTACAAAGGTAAGGTATACAATGTGTAACACAGTCAGAACCTATGTCCCAGCACCACCACATCTAGTTACAAAGGTAAGGAATACAATGTGTAACACAGTCAGAACCTATGTCCAGCACCACCACATCTAGTTACAAAGGTAAGGTATACAATGTGTAACACAGTCAGAACCTATGTCCCAGCACTACCCACCACACCTAGTTACAAAGGTAAAGTGTACAATGTGTAACACAGTCAGAACCAATGTCCTAGCACCACCACATCTAGTTACAAAGGTAAGGTTATACAATGTTTAACACAGGCAGAACCTATGTTCCAGCACCACCACATCTAATTACAAAGGTAAGGTATACAATGTGTAACACAGTCAGAACCTATGTCCCAGCACCACCACATCTAGTTACAAAGGTAAGGAATACAATGTGTAACACAGTCAGAACCTATGTCCCAGCACTACCCACCACCTAGTGACAAAGGTAAGGTGTACAATGTGTAACACAGTCAGAACCAATGTCCTAGCACCACCACATCTAGTTACAAAGGTAAGGTATACAATGTGTAACACAGTCAGAACCTATGTTCCAGCACCACCCACCACACCTAGTTACATAAGGTTAAGGTGTAACACAGTCAGAACCTATGTCCCAGCACCACCACATCTAGTTACAAAGGTAAGGAATACAATGTGTAACACAGTCAGAACCTATGTCCCAGCACTACCCACCACACCTAGTTACAAAGGTAAGGTGTACAATGTGTAACACAGTCAGAACCAATGTCCCAGCACCACCACATCTAGTTACAAAGGTAAGGTATACAATGTGTAACACAGTCAGAACCTATGTCCCAGCACCACCACATCTAGTTACAAAGGTAAGGTATACAATGTGTAACACAGTCAGAACCTATGTCCCAGCACTACCCACCACACCTAGTTACAAAGGTAAAGTGTACAATGTGTAACACAGTCAGAACCAATGTCCTAGCACCACCACATCTAGTTACAAAGGTAAGGTATACAATGTTTAACACAGGCAGAACCTATGTTCCAGCACCACCACATCTAATTACAAAGGTAAGGTATACAATGTGTAACACAGTCAGAACCTATGTCCCAGCACCACCACATCTAGTTACAAAGGTAAGGAATACAATGTGTAACACAGTCAGAACCTATGTCCCAGCACTACCCACCACACCTAGTGACAAAGGTAAGGTGTACAATGTGTAACACAGTCAGAACCAATGTCCTAGCACCACCACATCTAGTTACAAAGGTAAGGTATACAATGTGTAACACAGTCAGAACCTATGTTCCAGCACCACCCACCACACCTAGTTACAAAGGTAAGGTGTAACACAGTCAGAACCTATGTCCCAGCACCACCACATCTAGTTACAAAGGTAAGGAATACAATGTGTAACACAGTCAGAACCTATGTCCCAGCACTACCCACCACACCTAGTTACAAAGGTAAGGTGTACAATGTGTAACACAGTCAGAACCAATGTCCCAGCACCACCACATCTAGTTACAAAGGTAAGGTATACAATGTGTAACACAGTCAGAACCTATGTCCCAGCACCACCACATCTAGTTACAAAGGTAAGGTATACAATGTGTAACACAGTCAGAACCTATGTCCCAGCACCACCACATTTAGTTACAAAGGTAAGGAACTGTAAATTCAGAAATTATTGCGAGGTTTTTATTATTGCGAATAATGCGACAGAGTTGTAAACGCAATAATTAAAACTCGCATTATGTAATATCTTAACTGAATTAAGCATGACTTTTCTCAAAATCGTAATAATTAAAATCGCATTTAATTTAAAATGACAAAATCGCAATAATAAATGAACGCAATAATTTCTGAATTTACAGTATACAATGTGTAACACAGTCAGAACCTATGTCCCAGCACCACCACATCTAGTTACAAAGGTAAGGTGTACAATGTGTAACACAGTCAGAACCTATGTCCCAGCACCACCACATCTAGTTACAAAGGTAAGGAATACAATGTGTAACACAGTCAGAACCTATGTCCCAGCACTACCCACCACACCTAGTTACAAAGGTAAGGTGTACAATGTGTAACACAGTCAGAACCAATGTCCTAGCACCACCACATCTAGTTACAAAGGTAAGGTATACAATGTGTAACACAGTCAGAACCTATGTTCCAGCACCACCCACCACACCTAGTTACAAAGGTAAGGTGTAACACAGTCAGAACCTTTGTCCCAGCACCACCACACCTAGTTACCAAGGTAAGGTATACAATGTGTAACATTGTCAGAACCTATGTCCCAGCACCACCACACCTAGTTACCAAGGTAAGGTATACAAGGTGTAACACAGTCAGAACCTATGTCCCAGCACCACCACATCTAGTTACAAAGGTAAGGAATACAATGTGTAACACAGTTAGAACCAATGTTCCAGCACCACCACATCTAGTTACAAAGGTAAGGTATACAATGTGTAACACAGTCAGAACCTATGTCCCAGCACCACCACTTCTAGTTACAAAGGTAAGGTATACAATGTGTAACACAGTCAGAACCTATGTCCCAGCACCACCACATCTAGTTACAAAGGTAAGGTATACAATGTGTAACACAGTCAGAACCTATGTCCCAGCACCACCACATCTAGTTACAAAGGTAAGGTATACAATGTGTAACACAGTCAGAACCTATGTTCCAGCACTACCCACCACACCTAGTTACAAAGGTAAGGTATACAATGTGTAACACAGTCAGAACCTATGTCCCAGCACCATCACATCTAGTTACAAAGGTAAGGTATACAATGTGTAACACAGTCAGAACATATGTCCCAGCACCACCACATCTTGTTACAAAGGTAAGGTATACAATGTGTAACACAGTCAGAATCTATGTCCCAGCACCACCACACCTAGTTACCAAGGTAAGGTATACAATGTGTAACACAGTCAGAACCTTTGTCCCAGCACCACCACACCTAGTTACCAAGGTAAGGTATACAATGTGTAACACAGTCAGAACCTATGTCCCAGCACCATCACATCTAGTTACAAAGGTAAGGTATACAATGTGTAACACAGTCAGAACATATGTCCCAGCACCACCACATCTTGTTACAAAGGTAAGGTATACAATGTGTAACACTGTCAGAATCTATGTCCCAGCACCACCACACCTAGTTACCAAGGTAAGGTATACAATGTGTAACACAGTCAGAACCTTTGTCCCAGCACCACCACACCTAGTTACCAAGGTAAGGTATACAATGTGTAACACAGTCAGAACCTATGTCCCAGCACCACCACATCTAGTTACAAAGGTAAGGTATACAATGTGTAACACAGTCAGAACCTATGTCCCAGCACCACTACACCTAGTTACACTAGGTTTTTTAAACTATTTATTTCATAAACTTTCATCTCTTCATATTTTAAATGTAACCTAGTCAAGAAGGCACACATCATTCAACGCACTAGTAATCTCAAAAGAATATAAAGGGTATAAATCAAATAGATTTTATTGTCAATTAAGGTCTCCCATTACAGGCAGTATAATCACAAGACACACAATAATGCATAGTTTATATCTTAATATACAATAGAACAACTAGTTTCTCTCCTAATGACCTTTGAATTGTAGTAAGTCGTCTTTGTTTCTTATTATAACTGATCATTATTTCTCTGTTATTTAGTTTTAAACATGTTTTATATTGTTTACTATCAGATTACACATGTTGTAATAGAATATGTCCCTCATTTCCTCCTATTCTTATTTATAAAATATTTATGGTATTTATGTTAATTATATCAAGAAACACTTAATTTACTGGAACTGATTTTATTTTTCATGAAAGATGTTTATGGTAGAAGTATTATAGGTAACCAGTTTTCTCTGTTTGCAATTGTAATACAAATGACCACCATTGCCTAATGATGTAAGTCCTATAGTCTTCGCAGTTTTATACTGTTTACCATCAGATGACACATATTGTACTGATCCATTCTTACATGCCACATATAGACTGCCATCTTGTAGTGTTGTCATACTATTGGGATGTGATGGTAATGTTAGAGTGTGATGTCTGTGATCAGTGTAACTGTACCAGTACAGCTTGTTGTTTAATAAGTTGTTTTGACTGTAGAATATTCTGTCACCAGAACCATGTAACCTGACAGGTTGATAGTCAGTGTGTATTGTCTGTACCACCTCTCCTGTCTGATGATCTATGATCAGTAGTCTCGTGTTACCACGTACAACTAACTTGTTGTTTATAGTTGTAATTCCACTCCACCACCACATTCCAGGTGGTGATATTGATTTAAGTTTGAGTTTATTGTTTATGTCATACATCTCTATACACATACTATGCTCCACTGTAAAAGCTACTGTAGAGTTGTTGACTGCTGTAACACGACATGGTCCACCCTGTACATATATACTGTCTACCTGTGATCCATCTGTATTACAGATCAGTAGTCTGTACTGGTGAGGTAAACATACAACCAGTCTACCATCATCCATCATCACTATATCTCTTATATCACTTCTGTAGCCATTACCAACTACTGATGTCAGGTCTGTCTGATGATGTAGTTTGAAGATTGACTGTCCTAGTTGATAATTCTTTCTAGAAGGAAGTCTTTTGTCTGAAAAAAGTATGGACAGTTTATGTTGTAAACTAATAAGTGGTAAATTATAAGGACTTTTAAGTAAAAATGAAATGTTATATTCAAAGATAAAAGATTATAAAAACTAAATTGAAGAAAGATTTATTACAATTTCATTGGATATAAAATGGTGCACTATATTTAGCTTAGGGACACCATTAGACAGGCTTAAATTAAATTTTTAATGTAATTCAATATTTGTAAATACATGTACAAAATTAAATGTTTAATAAAGGAATTTAACCAACAATGCTTATAAAGTTGTTTTATCAACTGTAACATTTTTATGCAGTTATAAAGCCATGAAACAACAGTAATTATATTTATAAATTGTGATTACAAAAACATTGGACTGTTTGTCTTGCAAATATTGAGCAATATTGAGAATCCTGGTCCAAGAAGATTTTTCCTCTTTCAGTGTACCTTGTAATCATCTACCCTCTTTTATATAAAAGGGCAGTACTAGTGGCCTATTTTGATTTGGTCAAAATATCTCTAAGATTTAAGAAACTCCAATTGTGTCGGCGTAGGACATTTGAGCGAAAAAATTAAAACTACTAAGGGACATTTGAGTGCCAACATTAGAGCCCATTTAAGCGCCGGATTAATCCGCTTAACTGTATTTTCGATAGCCCATTTTAGCGAAAATTTACCTGGTTGAATAATGCACACCTTACTATATAACCCAGCAATTTATGTTTTCCTCTATACTATTATAAAAGTACAAACAACAACATATGAGCTGCGTCGGATAGAAATCGACCTTATGCAAACGAAAATCAATACCTCTGTTAACCTATTTTGGGTTAAAATAGTTTCTACGGAAAGTCTGTAATTGTTCCAAAAGTAGGTTTTCATAAGAAGACAACCCTTTTAAACGGACCAAAATGCAGCTTTTATATCTAAGTTATTCCAAAATCTTAGATATGTATATGTGTATATGTGTACATGCACTTGCATAAGGTTGATTTCTATCCGACGCAGCTCATATATAAAGATACGAAGTATAGAGGAATGTGCACCACAATTGAGAAAAGATAAAGAGAATGTTCCTAAAAGTTCCTAATGCAATTCTATGAACAGTATTGTACAGGGGGTATATCTAGAGCCTATTACGTACGTTCTCTCGGTTATAAATTCCAGTCTAGAACAGACTTTTAACATTTGATTTAACCTTTTAGACTTTTAGTGCTGTATTTCAATTGAAAAGTTTTATATTGTTTTATTTTGTGCTGTCTTGAGTCTATTAGTGCTGTATTTTAAAGGACATGTTTTATATTGTTTTATATTGTTTTATTTATTATATTATAATTATTTATTTACTAAAAAGGGTTAAATAATAATTCGCTAAGATGGGCTTTGACAATTTTTATTTTCGCTAAAATGGGTTAAAATTCTGGCGCTGAAATGGGTTCAACTTTTGCGTTCAAACGTCCTATTTTTTTCGCTCAAATGTCCTACTGATTGTGTCATCTAGCCACATTATAAAGTGTAAAAATAGCCATTTTAGCAGGAGTTTAAAAATATTCAAGACTGGTATGTGATATAACTAATCACAAATGTCCAAATGACATAGATCTAGCATTTTCCCCTTTTTATATACTGTACTGTAAATTTTGACAGTTGACATCAAATATGTAAAAAGACATGGAATTTTATATCAATGATGTCTAACAGTCTGATATATTATGGTCAGCCAATATTCTTTTTCTGATTAAAGGATCAACCCCTATATTTTAAGTTCCTTACCTTGATTGTCACTGCTCTCTGCATAACATTGACATGCCATACCTCTCCTGGCATAAAACAATAACTCCTGTAAACAATAAAACATAGTTTTTTACACCACAAGTAAAATTATCAAATCTTATCTGGCAATAGTACTAGTAAATGATTATTTCTCAATGTTCAACAACAAATATTTCCCTCAGTGTTCACAACCATTTTAATAATTATATTTTGTTTCTCGAGACAAAGTTAAAGCCAAGTAACATTTTAATCATTTCTACTTTTGACTTGTAGGAGCTATAATTTGGTTAGGTTTTTATATCTGTACTTAACATTAGATAACTTGAATATATAACTCTGCTTACCTGTAGGGATGTATCAATATTCCTCAGTGTACCCTGCATTGATGTTCCCATGTTATACAGTGAATTGTGTACTGAGTTACCAATAACCTGCATTGATGTTCCCATGTTCTGTAATGAACTTTGTACAGAGTTACCAATCACTTGCATGGATGATTCCATGTTTTGTAGTGAACTTTGAGCTGTTGTACCCATGTTTTGCAGTGAACTTTGAACTGTAGTATTCATGTTTTGGAGAGAACCCTGTACTGAGTTGTTCATGGTCTGGATTGCAGAGTTAATCTGTAAAGATTTTGAGAATATTTTTTAATACTTGCATGAACATAAGCATCTTCGCTAGCCAAGGGTTACGATCCACTTCCCTCCTCTCCACCATTGGTGGATTGAGATAGAATTTCGGAGACACAAGGTAATGATTTTCATTGGTTGCAGTTGAAACTCGCTGCATCCAATAAAAAATGTCTATAACATGATCACATGTAAATGTAGACAGTGTGTGTGTAAACAATTGCCACATGCTTATTGTGTAACAAGTTTTTACATCCCTCAACATACGACTATATTAAGTGACAATTTGAATGTTTTTTAATCAACTAAAAGAAGTTCCAATGTATGTTTCTTGCAAAAATGCATGAATGTCAACGTATATGTTCTTTCCTGCTTTTCCAAGTGTGTAGAATCTAGACACTACCGTGTTTTTATACGACCGCGTTGGTATGACGTTGGCGTCGTCGTCGTCCGATGACATTTGGTTTTCATACTCTAACTTTAGTATAAGTAAACAGAAATCTATGAAATCTAACCACAAGGTTTATGACCATAAAAGGAAGGTTTGGATTGATTTTGGGAGTTTAAGTCCCAACAGTTTAGAAATAAGGGGCCAAAAAAAAGGTCCCAAAATCAATCCCAACCTTCCTTTTGTGATCATAAACCTTGTGTTAAAATTTCATAGATTTCTATTAACTTATACTAAAGTTATTGTGCAAAAACCAAGAAAAATGCTTATTCAGGACCTTTTTTTGGCCCCTTATTCCTAAACTGTTGGGACCTCAACTCCCAAAATCAATCCCAACCTTTCTTTTGTGGTCATAAACCTTATGTTAAAATTTCATAGATTTCTGTTTACTTATACTATAGTTATTGTGCGAAAACCAAGAAAAATGCTTATTTGGGCCTTTTTTGGTCCCTTATTCCTAAACTGTTAGGACCAAAACTCCCAAAATCAATCCCAACCTTCCTTTTATGGTCATAAACCTTGTGTTATACTAAAGTTATAGTGCGAAAACCAAATGTCTTTGGACGTTGAAGACGTCATACCAATATACATTTTTGTACTACCAAAATCAAAATAAGCACCAGTCTGTGTCTGTCAATAAAATACACCTTCTTTACAGAACTCATCATAATAAACTATTAAAGAAACTTTGGATTGAATGTTTCCCTTGCTAATTTGATCATATTGAATTCAGAAGTCCTAACTATACACACTCATAGACAGGGGATTTTAGGGGGTTCTAATCAAATGAACCCCCTTGAAAACAAATAAGCACTGTTAAAGTCGACGGTCTGTTTGAATTGTAACTGTTAAAGTTGAAGATGATTGTATCTGTGAGTCCATGTAACCCCCCTCCCCCTTCCTTAGAATTTCCTGGCTAGGGACCTGATGTACATCTGTATATATATGCCCATTAGTGGCTTTTGAACAATGAATTTCAAACATTTATTTTTGAGGTTTGATAAGGTTGAATTATCTAATTTCGAAACAATGTTCCTCAGAATAACTGTAGAGAGATACCAGCTCCCTTTAGATCACTTTTATTAGAGAATCTTAACAGAGTGTGACAAATACATGACGTACCTCATCAAGTCTTTCATGGAGATCAAGAAGACTTGTACAATATCTGCTACATAAAGCTTCATCCAGTGGTCTGGCCTCTATCCTAGTCAGGTCATCTTGCTTACTGGGGTCCAGTTGTAAGATAAAGTTTGTCAGGTCTGCCCATAGTGTTCTGTACTCTCTTTTAGTTATTGCCCCTTTGATATTGTGACTGAGATAGTCGTTCTTATATTGTCGTAACTTTTTGATTGCAGCTTTTTCATCAGGTGTAAGGGTGCAGCAGTTAAGTAGTATCAGGCTGGCTAAGGTGATGTCTAGATCGTCTAGTTGTACAGGATTGGCGGAAAATTTACAGTGGCAGTCATGTGGATTAACGCCAGGATTAGTTTCTGTATACAGTAAATCCCATTGGCAATATTGGAGTGGGAGGGAACGGTTATTGGAACATTTTGTCTTGTCCTTACAGCACCAAGTGTTTCTGTGTCGTAGGTGGAACAGGACATGAATTGTGGATTGTTTATTTAAGAAATCCTGTAGTGATGCTAGGCTACAGCTTGCATAATCATGTTCAATTCTCTTCCAGAACAATGGAGTGACTACCTCTAGTATTACAGATCCCACTATAAAGTAACGATGACGATCTTCTCTGTCCATTCTATAAAATAAAAAATTAAAAAATCATAGTCATATTCTTAACTTACACAATTAAACTGATTGAGGCCAATGTGTCTCCACATGAAACCACAAACCCTTCAGGTGAAAATCTTGCACAGAAATAAACTTTTAAAAGAAGGGTAATAGTCATGCCTTAATTACGGATGTGTAAAACATGTAAAAAAGATTTCAGCCAGTAAACAAACAGTTTTTCATAAAGACTGGGTTTCACTAGCGCATCATAATAATTAGTTTTATTAGCATGGACCCCCCTTTTTTGGACCTCACTTAGTCACTAAAAAAAAAATTGTTTGGTGTTTTTTTTTTATTAATTTTCAATTTTCTACAATGTATAAACATATATCAAGTCTCAACAATCCATTGCTAGTCGATTGCAATAACTTTTTTTACTATCCATACAAGTTCTTTTTTCACTTGGGGCTCGTTTGGATAGTAAAAAAAGTTATTGCAATCGACTAGCAATGGATTGTTGAGACTTGATATATGTTTATACATTGTAGAAAATTGAAAATAAATAAAAAAACACCAAACAATTTTTTTTTTAGTGAGGTCCAAAAAAGGGGGGTCCAAGCCCCAAATACCTGTGATTATTTCCTTCAAAGGGGGTCTCATTGGGGTTTCCGATCCCGGATCCCGCTTACTGTTTTGTCAGATTCCCGTATCCCGCTTACACTATGTACGTAAGCAATTCTCATTTTTTTGTCATTTCCCGGGTCCCGCTAGACCTCATTTCCCGTTTTCACGACACAATAATTTGACTTTCCCGTGTCACGCTTACCAAAAATCTGCAATCCCGCATCACGCTTAGACCCCAATGAGACCCTCTTCAAAGGAGGGTTTGATTTATTTTTAATAACTGATTTGGTAATCTGTGAAAATTATGAACCATTTGTCTTCAGTTGATGTAAAGCTTGATATATATATTATAGACATTTATGTATTGGTTAGAAGTCTTCTTTTTGTGTGTGGTTGAGCTACTAGCTGTCTTATTGACAGATTAGTTGCATTTCAATGTTTTGAAAATTCAGTGTAAGTAGCACAAAATAATGAAAAGGGGTGAGGGTTTATCTCTCAATAGCTGTAGGTCCAAATTGTTTTTGTTTTATTAATTCTATTGAACACAAAATTGATTTTAGACCATACACATTTTTATTTCTAGCTTGTCTAGCTGTGACTCTCATTTTCATTTAATGACTGAGTATCTATTTTAGTAAATTCATAATACTCTCATAATTTCTCATCATAAATATTACCTTTCTGTTATATTTTCAAAAGATATAACCTTCTGAAAGATTAAATCAAATTACTTTCCTTTTAAGATTTATCATAATTTTCAATGAAGACCAAGTAGCAAACTGGAAAAACCCTGTGCTATATACAGTAACAAAAATGGGAGATAATTTGAACACTGTTTAAGAGGGTCTGCATGGGGTTTAAAGAATAGAAAAAAATAATAGCCAAAATTCAGAATAATGGACTAAAGAATTAAAGTACGGTATATAAATAAAAATAGGCAAAATATAAAGAAGAGAGAATAATTGGGGTGTAACAATGAAGGAGAAGGAATAAAGGAGTGCAACAATATAAGAATAAAGAAATAAAGGACACTTTGATTGGATCTATCTCACTGTGTTTACAATATTGTTATTATGATCTTCAAACTTATAAGTCAAATAGTTTTTATGCCTTTTAAAACCATACAAATGCTGATGTAAAAACTAATTATACATAGTTACAGAGCTGAATTTAATATAAAAAGCAAGTAATAAAATATGGGTGCTTCTAAGCAGCAACGGAAAACATGATCTCTCCATGCTCTCCTCACTGGCAGTTTCGACAAAATATTTCTTGAGGAATTTTGATCTTGTTATCAATGAAATAAATCTATTTACTTTAAATTGTTAGATCAAATATTTCATTTCCATTTTATATACTTGAAAAACCAAAAGTGAAATCAGCCAGTTGAATCAGTGATTTAATCATTTTGATATTCTTTGTTGAATAAATGTAAACATATCCTGCCCCAGCATTTTAATATTGATGTAAATTTACATCATACTTTATAAAAGCTAGAGGTATAGGGGGGGGGGGGGGGGGGGGGGGGAGATCTCATAAACATGTTTTAATACCTGCCTCAATTTTGCGTCTGTCCAAAGTCAGGAGCCTCTGGCCTTTGTTAGTCTTGTATTATTTTTAATTTTAGTTTCTTGTGTATAATTCCGAGTTAAGTATGACGTCCATTATCACTGTACTAGTATACATATTTTTTAAGGGGCCAGCTGAAAGACACCTACGGGTGCAGGAGTTTCTCGCTACATTGAAGACCCATTGATGGCCTTCGGCTGTTGTCTGCCTTATGGTCGGGTTGTTGTCGCTTTGACACATTCCCTATTTCCTTTCTCAATTTTATTTAATTTATTTCATTAAATATTAATTAAGATTTTGTTTTGTCTTTTTCAGGGTAGTAGTGGAGCCCTTGAGATGATCGACCCAGAATGGAAGAAGACTGCTTTATTTAGTTTCAGTTTCTGTTATCAGTCCATAACACGTCCAACTGTTCAGGAACAAACCATCACAAAACATTCAAGAAAACTACTGAAATGGCTGACATACCGTGACTCAAACTTACCTTTGTCCGTCATCCTACTTCCCTCTCACCTAGATGGCACCACTCTCAAATATCCTAATGCCAAGACAATGTTCAGTGACATCAGTGTACATAGACTCTGCTTTTTCCAAGGTATTTAACTTCATTTTGTAGTAAAGAAACTAAACTGATATGTTCCTTATTAATCCAAAGGAGGAGATCATTTCTTGCATTATGTTTTTTAACATTTTGTGACGAAAAAGAGAGGATGGTCGGGTAACTGGGGGAACTATAAATGCCTGAACCTGATGACAACGAATGAAAGTGATGGCAATTTCCTTATACCCCTGTGATACTCCGCTTTCTCTCAGCCTGCTTGAGTATTGTTAAGTTTCATGAATCAGGTAGCGTTGTACTGAGAATGTTCCTGGTCACATAAATTATAAGTGGATCATGAGTAGTGTATAACTAAAAGATACTCAAAGTCAATGATAAGTTCAACTTGTATTAAAAAGACATGTAGAATATACGCAATTTAACATTGCATAGTAAACGGACGGTATTACAATAAATTCACCCTACAGACTACAAAACTCTTGACTTCTTACTGACTAAAATAATGCCTAACCCCCCTATTTATACTCCCCCAATTAACCTGAATAATCATAAAACACTTAACTCCCTTAACCAATGAATAAGTGACACATAAACTGGTAGGGCTAGTAGGGCACCTGGTAGGGCACTACAGCTCCAGTGGTAGGGCTGGTAGGGGTTTGCAAACTAGGTCAACAAAATAGGAAATGTCTGTCATTGATAGTTAAATTACATTTATGAAACAAAGAACAACCTCTAAAAACAGTGGGCTGACTATTTATAACTGACAAACTTATATATGAATGATGAAACTAAATGTTAACCCCACCTTAAAAAGAGCAAAGCAAATGATAACACTATTGCTATAACTGTAAATACATACAAATACATATAAAATCTTGAAAAGGGGGATCGAGAATACCAAAATACAATATTCATTAATTACAATTTGAAAGACTTAAAAAAAAAATATTTCTCTTAATTTATTGATTTCATGAATATGAAGTTATGAATTTGAGTAAATTTTATGGCAGATTTTTGTTTTAAAAAAGTGAAACGAGATATAAATAAGGGCAGTTTGTATGTATATAATCTATTGAAAATATTTATGAAGACTTCTATTATACAGATGGATATATAGATATGAAGAAGATGCCAATGGTCTTCCCATCAAAGATTAAGAAATATCCTGAGGTCAGGTCAACCTATGATGATATCAACATACACGCCATCACTATAAATGGTACTCTTAAAATATATCATATGGTAGCATTTTAGTGAAATACATTTTTCATAAAACATTCAAATGTCAAAATGTCTTATCCAGTTGTTAATGTTAAACTATTCAATTTATTGAACACTAACATTATAAAATGAATACTAGTAGTAGCATCAAGACTCACACTGATGTACCAACAGGATGGTTAATTTTGATGTGGTATGATGTGGTATGATTGCCAATGACAAACTCTTGGCAAGAGACCCATATCACACAGTCAGCTATATATATCAATTATGTAAATTAAGAATTTCTAACCACAATTTACACATTGAAAAAGGCAGATATAATAATACGCCTTTGGATCAAAGAATATGTAAACATTGTATTGATAACAAAATTGAAGATGAGTTTCATTTTATATGTGAATGCAACCTCTATCAAGACGAGAGATAAATGCTTTATGATGACATTGTTAATATTATACCATGTTTTTGTAATTTAGATAATTTTGATAAATTTAAATATTTAATGAACTGTTTGGAGACTGATGTTCTCACCAGATTTCTTATATATATAGACAAATGTATTTTGATTAGACATTCATCAGTGGGAATATTTGCATAATATTGAAGTGTGAGTTTTGTCTCTTGCTTGTTATAAGTGTCAAAATTGTTGGCTGTTATGTTTTATTGTTGTTTTGTTTTGTATATGTTTTTATATGTGTTCATGTGTTTCAGTGATGATCCTTTTGTACTGGATTTTATACTGAATAAAATTAGTTAGTTAGTTAGTTATATAAAAGGCCCCAAAATGACAAATGTTAAACAATTTCAAACAAAAGTTTGCATGTCAGTGTATATCAGTCTTAATCTGTATGTCAGTCTGTGTAGTGTAGCAATTTAGATTTGGAATGTGCACAGACATGTAATATTTGACTGAGGATCATAACACATATAATCCATATTTGTGATAAATGTCAGTCATTATATGTTGATATTATATGAAAAGATTGTTTAAAGCTTTATACTGTTGAATGTTATTTATTTGTCTTTGTGTTAAAATGGCATCATATTTTCATACTTGTTTTTAGGAAACTTGCACGAACATGCACGAATGAACTTAATTATTTCTTTTTTGGGGGGGAGGGTTGGGGGGGGGGGGGGGGGAATGTGGAGCTCAAGTATTAAAAATTAGGATTTGTCTTCGTTGGATGTTAATAAATTGCATGCCTAAAGGATAGTAATGGGTGCATGTATGTGTTAAAATTTAATGTGACAGCATCCCAACAGTGCAAAAAAAAATTGAAAAAATCAAGATCTTGAGGTTAAAAATAGGGACTCTTAATTAATATAATTAATGTCAGTAACATTGTATAAAGCTCTAAAATGTCAGTGACTACCAAATATCTGTCATTTAATTCAATTCCTAAATGGATAAAGACTATATTAGTTTAGGAGACAAGGAACACTTTGACAAAATTCTAGGTTGAGGCAGTTACATTGTCATTAGGCTAGATTAAAACCATTGTTTAAGGAACGAAACCTCTCCTATTTCATCAACTTATGAACTAGCACAAAGTACAGAGAAAAAAACAGTATAAAGATGACAAGGCAATGGTATTTAGGAGATAACTGTATTGATATTTTAAGCTCTAATGACATCAATTTGTCGTTAGCAGAGCCAGTAAACAGGTATTTGTGACCATCAAATAAACAAATTAATGCAGTCAGAGCTTAAAATACAATATTGTTATCTCTATTCTGATGAAACTGACAGAAAATCATGTCATATCATACATTTAAAACCTGTCATACCTTGTCTGTCCTTGCACATACCTTTTGATAGCATCAATTGTGATTTGATGCCATGAAAATCTGGGACCTTATCCAATCAAAATGATTGTTACAAATGATGTTACATGGAAATGGTTCATATATTGATAAATAAATTGATATACCTTATTACAGATGGTAAAGAAGAGAAAACTTATCCATTAAAACAGCCACGAGAAGTTTGTTTACACATGATGGATTTACCTGGCTTTACTGTAAACAAGCCTGTACCAGAAGACCTGAGTTATGCTTGTCTTTATCAAGCCTGGACCTATGTAGCTTTATTGACTCACAAGGTAGGTAAAGGGTTGTGTCCCTGTAGACCCCAATTATGCTTGTCTTTATCAAGCCTGGACCTATCATGGCTATGTAGCTTTATTGACTCACAAGGTATGAAAAAGGGGTGATTTTTTTACCCAAGTTATGCATGAAACCATGAACTACATAGCTTTATTGATTTCTAGTCATGTATATGAAAATGTCTAGTTATATTTGATTGAGTGGGACCATGTCTTTGTTGATAACAAGATAAAAAGTAAGTTATCTAGCATACATATTCAATTGTTATTTTCTGATACATTTGTCCATTGAATTAAAAATGCTTTTACCACAATGTTATTTTCACATCTATTTATGTATTCTCATCTGTTTTTCAGTTACTGTTACCATCTTATACAAAAATATTTACTGGAGAACTGGGTAGTCTAGAGAGGAAACAGGTAAAATAAGAATGATTATACATGTAATACAATTGTTAAATATTGTTGACGTTATGCAAGTAAATGATTGAAATATTCAATCATGTAATTGTTCTAGAAATAAACATGCAACTCTGTGATAATTGTTTGAAAAAATGTTGTATAAAATTTTTGTAGTTCTAAACTAACTTTCACTACAGTTTTTAAAGTGTTAATTTGGATTGTAAACATAAGATTGAGAGGTTATTATTCCATTACTGTTTTATGACTATTTTTTTAAGGCTACATGTAACTGAATGCATTTTATTTCAGATTGAGAGCTTGCTATTCCAGTTGATACAGCCCTATGCTTCCCTCTGTAGTTTATATTCTGCCCAGTATGGTGGACTCTTAAACCAAGAGAATCCCACTTACCTGTCAGAGAAAATACAGGACCTCTGTGATGACAAGAAACAACCCATTCCAATAGAGCTGTTAGGGAAAGGAATGATTGAGAACAACCATACATTTGTGAGATTTCCACCATTTTTAGCTTGTAAGGCCCACAGTCACAGTCGAGTGGACAGAAACATTGTTAGAATACCAGATATGTCACTAGAAAGCAAATTTTATGAACCATACTCAGAAAAGATGGATATTCTAATCGTCAACGGATCACCAATGAAATCTTTACCATCAAATTTGTTCAACATTTTTGAGAATTTACAAGTACTAACAATTCTGAATGTTGATTTAATACAAACTCCAGAATTTCCCTCTGGTATATCTCGGTGTAATGATCTAGAAATAGTCTGTCTAAGTGGTTTGCCTGGAGTAAAGAAAATGCCAAAGGACATACTGAGGGCTCCAGCTTTATCTACATTTTATCTACACAATTGTCCAATCAGAAAGCTGGATATTGAATGGCCAGCAAGTACGACCTTGACATCATTAAGTTTAAAAGGTCTGCTGATTCAGAGAGTCCCTAAAGAGATAGCAAAGTTGTCTGAACTTAATGAACTCAACTTAGATTGCAATCCAATTTTGACATTACCAGATGAACTTGAACATTTAAAGAAGTTGAAGCATTTAAGTGCAAAAGGTAAACTTTAAAAAATTGTTTGTGTATAGAGGTGCAACCATTGCAAACAACATTTTATAGAAAGAAAATGATATTTTTGCAGTTTATAAAAAAAGAAAGATGAATTTGGCCACATATTTTAAAATCTTTATAGAAACCTACATTTTACCACTGAATCTCATACCTATGATATTTCTCTGCTCTTAGTAAGATTTTAAATATTTTGAATACTGGGTAACTCTAAATATACAGAGGGTTTTTCAGGGGGCCCATGCCCCCCCCCCCCTCTGGGGGGTAAAATTTGGTTGTTTATATAGCAAATCACTGAAGCTTGACTGGAGCTGGCCCCCTCTTAGGCACTCAGTGGGCAACCTCTTATGAAATTTTCTTGATACACCATTGATATATATAATATGAAAATTAAACTGACATCTTGAGGAGAGAAATATGGTTTACCTTTCAATACAGTTGTAGAATCTGTATGTTACATTTGGATAGTTATGTAAAGATTTTACTGAAGTTATTTATTATTTTAGGAATCCCCTGGATAGCCTTTGAGGGAAAATTTGATCAGATGCCAAAATCTATTTATGAAACGTGGCATGCTGAAAATCCATACATTATCAACTATCTGTCAGAAAAAGTAAGTCCACTCAATTATCTCACATTCAAACATCTAATGTGGAGAATATGTACTTTAAATCAGCTACTTTTAGGACATGTTACAAAAAAAAAAGAGAAATTCAATATTCCTAAATGAGACAGCAACTTAAGACAAATGTTAAAATTAAATCCAAATGTACATTGTGACCATTCTGGTTATGGTAAATTTGCTGATGTCAGAGCTTTTAAACAAATTGTAAATGATAAAACATGAAACTGGTCAGATGTATCAGAATTACCTTTCTGCTAACTCTTATAGCAGGTATCTACAGCATTGTTTATTATGGTATTTATACAAAGGGGCACTAATTAGGGCCACACATCTGTCCACAATTCTTATAAACACAAAAACTCCAAAAACGAAAAGCATAGGTAAGGGGCGGATGAAATTTTTCACAGTTGTCCATAATATGTAGAGATGCATATTTTATTTTGGAAGAATTCATCTTATTTTAAAACAAATTTTTACATCTTAAGCATATAAAAAGCAATCGGTCCAAACAGAATCTTTTATTAATATTACTCTTTTAATAGGAAGTGGAAGACTTGTTTGATAAGTTTGATGATAACAACAACAATATCTTAGATTCAACAGAGGTTGCTAAGCTCAATTTTGAGTTTCTAACTACCATACCACGCATTGGAATCCAGAAATTAGGTAAGATTTATTGTGTACTAACTTGAGACCACTATCCCCAATAGTTTGAATAATGAAGATATGAATAAAGGCAACAGTAGTATACCACTAATCAATAGTCATAAATCAATTAAGCAAAAAAGAATCTGGGCCACAAACCAAAACTGAGCGAAACCCATCAACTATAAAAGGTTAACAATGGTACAACAGAAACACTGAACTGCCACAAAAAACAAAGCCAACATACATACAATCAGATTTTTAGATAAACACTGCCATATTACTGACTTGGTACTGGACATTTTAAGAACAAATGGTGGGTTGAATTTTGTTTATGGCTAGCCAAACCTCACACTTATATGGCAATGTTAAAAATACCACTTATATGACAACATTACGTGAATACAGGAATAGAAAAAATAAATGCAAGAACACTCAGGACAGAGAAATACATAAATAAATGATATATAAGCAATTTCAAGTTACTGTACGGCCTTCAACAATGAATTAAAAGGCAATGCCAAGAACAGTGTGAAAAATTCAACACGAAAAATAACAGCTTAATTTAACAGTACAATGTAAAGAATCAAATAGGACAAACATGAACCAACGTATGTATAGAAAGAATATCATTAAACCAGACCTACAAAATGTTTTTTATGATCTCAGAAATATCATGGTTTGTGCTATGTTTTTGACTGGACAGTTTTCCCTATCACAGACATACTTGGTAATAATAGTGACATGGAGAGCCATATTTGTAAAAATAAGCTCTTGGCTGAATGACCAGTCATTGAATAGTTACAAACAAGGATTATATAATTGGCATTTCTGATAACCTACTTACCTGACCGGTAAACAAGAACTTGACATCAATCCATCTTTTTAAATTTGTTTTTCGTGATTTTTTTTATAGCTTAACACTTGAGATATATATAGAACCTGACTTTTAATTCTAATGTTTTATTACTTTTACCTTAGGGGACTCTCAATATGGAGGAGTTCCTCCTGTGATATTCAAACTGAAGGGATTAGAGAGTTTGGACCTGTCTTATACTGCAATCAACTGTATCCCTGATTTTGCTAGTGAACTGTTCACCTTACAAACTTTAAACTTAGAACATTGTCCTTTCTTAGAGAGTGTTTCTGGAAATGTTGGACTACTGCCTAACCTTAGAAGTAAGATTAATTAATCAAAATGTTTTAGAAAACATTAATACAAGTAATTTTGTAAAATGTATAACCATTATACTCTGCCAAAAGGAAAGTTGTAATTATTTAATGACAATATATAAAGAAAAATTCAAGATATCATTAAGTGCATCAAATATTCTGTAAAGTGCCCTTTTAACCTATTAGTAGTCAACAATTTAAAGGGTTGGGAGACAATTGAATATCTAGCCAGAAAAAAATATTTCTACAACACTTTATAATAATTTAAAAACAAATCAGAAATTTATATAGAAATAAGAAGATAGGGTATGATTGCCATTAGACAACTATCCACCAGAGACCAAATATTTTTTCCAATTCAATACAAAAATGTGGTAACTTCCACCCATATTAGAAAATTAACTGCTCTGTTACTTTCCAAATTTTTTTTTTTACAGAAAAGTTATTTATTTAATTATTGGTAGTATGTTTTCTTTTTAGGATTACATTAGGAAGTTATGCTAGATGTAACTCTCATCTTCTGATATTATTCAAACAAAAGTTTATCTAAATTACAACTTATTTTTCAATTGATAGTTTGCTCCCTTCCCCTATGAATGTTACCACAAAAGACTGTTTGTTTTCAGGTTTACATTTGAACAGTTGTGCAATGCTTGATTCCCCACCCCCTGATATTGTTGGGAGAGGATTCGACTCAGTCAGAGCTTTCCTAAAGAAGATGGCAGGAGGATTTACCGAGTGCCATAGAACTAAGTTAATGTTTATTGGTCTTGGTCAGGCAGGAAAAACTACGTAAGTCAAATGATTCAGTAGGACTCTTTTAGTTAAAAGTTATTTTAAATCTGTAATCTTTGATGTTATTTATTGTCACTTGACATTGAAGCTGTAGAGGGATCACATATATGTTGTTTTGCCTCATCCCAATGATTTTTGATAAAAGATTTAAGATAAAAAATAACATTTCCTGTTGTTTTGTTTGATTTATCTGCTTAGTCTATATGAAAATTGAAAGAAAATGAATCTCCCTAGAAACTAATGTTTCAATACAAACTTTGGAATTTTAAAGCTTTCATGTACATGTTTTGTATATTTTGTACAAGACTTTCATAAGATATAAAAATGTGTCAGATCCATTTGTCATCTTGAATAATATTTTTTTTTTGCAAGTGATCATATATCTTCTTATAGGTTGCTTCAAGCCTTGAAAAGTCCTACAAAGAAAACACAAGGAACACAGGATGCCAAACTGACAGATGGGATAGAAATAAAGCCATGGGTGGTACCTGTTCAGGATATGTTTGATATAACATATAGCTGTTGGGATTTTGCTGGACAAACAGTCTACTACAACACACATCAGGTAAGGTGATAGAAATAAAGCCATGGGTAGTACCAGTTCAGGATATGTTTGATATAACATATAGCTGTTAGGATTTTGCTGGACAAACAGTCAACTACAACACACACCAGGTTAGGTCTTCTTCAAAAAAGAGGAACTGTCAATGCATAGGATAGGATAAAAAATTATTCAAGATTGTGTTGGTCTTTCCTTTCTTGCTACATTTGTGAATATAAAATTGGATATTAGTTCAGCTTTGAACATTTTCATTTTATCAAAAACTACCTAACACCAGAATAGTCACAACACTAATTAATACATCAATTTGTTAAAATTTAAGATCTATTGTTTGATACCACAAAATAATATGAAAAAGGGATACTGTGGATTCCTTTATTTTTGTGGGTACCAGTTTTTTGTGGATTGAAGGTATTTAATTTGAGAAGATCACTTAAGCTTTTTGTATTACTGATATCATGTGACATTTCTTAATTGTTGTTTATATATTGCAGTTCTTCCTGTCCAAGCAAGCTGTGTATATGTTACTATGGAACATGAGAATGGGATTTGAACATGCAGGATTAGACTTCTGGCTCAGTTCTGTGGCCTGTCATTGTCCTAATGCACCAGTTGTTATTGTTGGAACACAGTTGGATCAGGTAACTTATTTATGATATGTTGTTCAGGTAGAAATAGATTTTTGGCTGACTCTCTGGCTGGACCGAGTCATAAACCAACAAGTACCACTAAACAATAGGATTAAGAATGTTAGAAAATTATTGGTCCATTTTTATTAATGAATGTATTTTGGTATTATTTTGTGGTGATTTTTATATTTTGAAAGATAAATGAAGTTTTAAGATTAATCATTTATGAATCAATATAATTTTTCAGAGTTGATTTCCTTTTTGTAAGTAAAAAAGGTCCTCCTTATCTGAAGTATGAAGTTGTAAAGTTGCAGGAGATAGATTTGTTAAATTTCTCAAAAATAATTTTCTGTTTATTTCAGATTCCAATGCCTGACATCCCAGAGAAAGAACTTATGAAGAAATATCCACAGATAAAGAAATTCTGTTATGTCAGCTCAACTGCTGGAACTGTAAGTCTATATAAGTTCAAGAAATTCTTTTTATACTAATTGTCAAGCCTGCGACTTTTGTTGTAGAAAGCTCGACATAGAGATAGCGATCTGGCGGTGGCTACGACAGCGGTGGGGGCGGCGTTAGCTAACTTCTTAAAATCTTCATGTTTTAGAAGGTGGAAGACCTGGATGCTTTATACTTTGTATATATATGCCTCATGTTTCGAAGTTTCTGTCAGTCACATGTCAAATGTCCTTGACCTCATTTTCGAGGTTCAATGACTACTTGAAAAAAAAAGTTAAGATTTTTTGTAATGTTAAATTTTCTCTTATTATAAATAAAATGATAACTATATTTGGTATGTGCGTACCTTGCTAGGTCCTCATGGCCATCAAACAGTTTTCACTTGACCTCGACCTCATTTCATGGATCAGTGAACAAGGTTAAGTTTTGGTGGTCAAGTCCATATCTCAGATACTATAAGCAATAGGTCTAGTATATTCGATGTGTGGAAGGGCTGTAAGGTGTACATGTCCAACTGGCAGGTGTCATCTGACCTTGACTTCATTTTCATGGTTTAGTGGTTATAGTTTAGTTTTTGTGTTTTGGTCTGTTTTTCTTATACTGTATACAATAGGTCTACTATATTTGGTGTATGGAATGATTATGAGATGTACATGTCTAGCTGGCAGGTGTCATCTGACCTTGACCTCATTTTCATGGTTCAGCGGTCAAAGTTAATTTTTTGAGTTTTGGAATTTTATTCTAATACTATATGCAATAGGTCAACTATATTTGGTGTATGGAAATATTTTATGATCTATATGTCAGTCACACAGGTTTTATTTGACCTTGACCTCATTTTCACAGCTCATTGCTCAGTGTTAAGATTTTGTGTTTTGGTTTATTTTTCTTAAACTATAAGCAATAGGTCAACTTTATTTGTTGTATGGAAGAATTGTTAGCTGTACATGTGTGCCTGGCAAGGTTTATCTGACCTTGACCTCATATTTATGGTTTATTGGTCAATGTTTCCTTTATTTGACAGTTGTATTAAAGCTTTATATTTAGGACTATCAACATAATATCAATAATTAGTAAAGAAGGCGAGACATTTCAGCGTGTGCACTCTTGTAGTTGAAATTCTGTTATGTGAACTCAATGAATGTAATTATATTTAAAAGTTGTCAGAGATCTATAAACAAAATGACTTAAGCACTTGTCATAAAAGATATAATTTCTTAAAGTGTTGACTTAAGCACTTGTTATAATAGATACAATTTCTCTCTGTGTTGAAGACCCATTGGTTGCCTTTGTCTGTTTTCTGCTCTTTGGTCGGGTTGTTGTCTATTTGACTCATTCCCCATTTCCATTCTCAATTCTATTAGACAATTGAAAGACTTATCAAAAATATAACCAAATAATTTAAGATAAGAACCCAAATAATTTTTTTGGGACAAAGTAAGTTCAACTTAAATCCTAATTTTATTTTTTTTAGAAATTATAGACCAAGTCAATAATTATTTTGCCTTACCATAGTTTTATTGTACAAATGTATTGATTAATATCAAAGACAAAAATTGCATTGAAAGGGTAAATGATTTTAATTAAATATTTTCTGTTTTTAGAACATTGCTGAATTAGAGGAAACTTTGATAGACGTAACTATGACCCATTGTTCCCAGATGAAACTAAAGATTCCCAAAGTCTGGCTTAACTTTGAAGAAAGTATCTTAGTGTAAGTTATTGTTCAATATATGCAATATAGATATAGTTGTAGAATATTGACTGAGAATATGCATGATGGAACAAAACCTAATCCTAGAGTACTGCCAATTTTTGAGGAAGCTAATGTGTGAGATTTAGCCTGAATAGTAAAGATCACGGTGGAAAAGCAATTGAGCAAAGTAAAATGCTGCCAATTTATCATTAAATGTGTGAGTCTCATGCTAACTGAGTCTCACGCTAATTACATGAGACTTGGCAGCTCTGATCCTGCATGTTTTAAAAATAAGGGGAGATAATTTAACTTACTTATTTCAATAATGCAATATATGATAAAAGTCTCTATTGAGTAAAACTCCTCCTTAACTACTGTGGAAATATTGATGAAACTTTAAAATGATATTGATACTTCTAGAGGATGTGAGAATATAGCCAAGTACAACATGAGAAAGGGGAGATAATAAAATTTGCAGAGCAGGGGTATCACTTGCAGTTCTAGTTAAAATTGGCACACCTTTTTACCTAATTTTAATATCTTCTGAAAACTTGTTTTTATTGCAGAAGTGCTAGCTTAGTTTGTTAGTTTGATAAAATCTCCTAGTAAAAACTTTCACTACATTTTCTAATCATTCTGCTTTCTAATGTGTTTACAGAGAAAGAAAGAGAGGAAAGAACATTCTAGAATGGGGAAAACTGAAGCAGTATGCTATTGACAATGGTATCTTTGATGACAAGGATGTAAGTAATTAAAGCTAGAAAACACTTCATTGCATGTATATCTAAGACAAATTATCTATTATTTATATTCATTCAAATGTTCACTTCTATATTAATCATATGATTGAAGACAGTACGTTTTATTTCTATTTCTTTCCTTGATGTTTGGAATATTGAAAAAGAATGAATAATAAGGATTTTTGTACATTTTATTGAATCTCAACTTTTGTTTGAACAAATTTGATACAGTTTTTTAGGGCATGCATAACAGAATAAATATAAAGACTGAGTCCCTTTTAATTTGGATGCTGTTCCATTTTTTATGCCCCACCTACGATAGTAGAGGAGCATTATGTTTTCTGGTATGTGGGTCTGTTTGTTCATCTGTTCGTTCATTTATCTGTTTGACCATCCGTTCATTCGTCTGTTCGTCCTGCTTCAGGTTAAAGTTTTTGATCGAGTTTTTGATGAAGTTGTAGAATGAGTTAAATATGTCCAATATCTTGTAGCATGTATTTATGATAATGTAGTAGTATGATACAGATAGATATATTGTATGATAAAAAAGGCTAATGGGATACTTGTTTTGCATTTCTGTTTGCATTGTGGACATTTAGTACCTTAAAAGTGGCCATGGGGGAAGTAAACTTTAGTTTTTCTTGTATCAATAGAAGACAGCAAGTGTTTTCCAAGAATGAAATTTTCTTATTTCTATGAATTATTTGTGTTATTTTACAGATCAGACTTGCTGTACAGTTTCTGGATGACCTTGGAACAGTCCAGTACTTTGATACAGAGGTGCTTAGAGATAGAGTTGTTATTAACCCACAGTGGATCGTAGATGTCATGGCTAAGGTTGTCTCTGTAAATGAGAAATATATTAAGGTAAGGAGATCACAAACATTAGCTGTCTGAAAACCTTGATTGGAACAAAATATATATGGGATATACATCTATGAGAATGCAACTATAATGACATTACATAAAAGAGACATATGGAGCTCACATAGTCAATAGTCAATAATTGATAAGGGATTTTCCCACTGTTGATTGTACATGTCATGGTCAAGGTCATCTGTGTCCAGACGGAAATACAAGAATGGAGTAATAAGGTTATCGAGCATGTCCACAGACATCAGTGTTGAAAATTGCAAATTATTAATTTTCTTTTTTTTTTTGAGGCTATAGAATTTTTATCAGTGATGTAAAGTGTCCAGATATCTGAAATTTGTAATTTTATTGGAATTATCATGGATGAATTTATATGTCTATTATAACAAACAATACATTAATTCTGAAAACAGGAGAGTATAGGGTCAATTCATATATCAGTTGATGTCATAATTTGTAATTTAATGTCATGATTTGTTATTTTATGTCATGTTTTGTTATTTAATGTCATGATTTGTAATTTAATGTCATGATTTGTTATTTAATGTTATGATTTTTAACCGGATTTTTGTGACAAAAATGTCGGTTATTGATTTGGGGATGTACGGCGGGCGGGCGGGCGGGCGGGTGGGCGGGCGGCAATCAAATGTTGTCCGTGCATTAACTCATGAACCGTTCAACCAAAGCTTTTAAAATTTTAATATGTTATTACTGACAACTATACGAAGGTCAAGTTCAATAATGGCGATTTTGACTTTTACCGTTCAGGAGTTATGGTTCTTGAAAGGCGGCAATCAAATGTTGTCCGTGCATTAACTCATGAACCAGTCAACCAAAGCTTTTAAAATTTTAATATGTTATTACTAACAACTATATGGAGGTCAAGTTAAATAATGGCGATTTTGACTTTTACCGTTCAGGGGTTATGGTTCTTGAATGATTGAAAAATGGAGTTTTCAGTCATGTCCGTGCATTTACTCATGAACTGTTCTACTAAAGCTTCCCAAATTTTAATATGTTGTTACTGATGACAGAATGGAGGTCAAGTTCAATAATGACGATTTTGACTTTTACCGTTCAGGAGTTATGGTTCTTGAAAGATTGAAAAATGGAGTTTCCAGTCGTGTCCGTGCATTTATGCATGAACTGTTCTACCAAAGCTTCCGAAATTTTAATATGCTGTTACTGATGACAAAATGGAGGTCAAGTTCAATAATGACGATTTTGACATTTACCGTTCAGGAGTTATGGTTCTTGAAAGATTGAAAAATGGTGTTTCCCGTCGTGTCCGTGCATTTTCTCATGAACCATTCAACTAAAGCTTTTGAAATTTTAATATGTTGTTACTGATGACAAAATAGAGGTCAAGTTCCATAATGACGATTTTGACTTTTACTGTTCAGGAGTTATGGTTCTTGAAAGATTGTAAAATGGCGTTTCCATTCACGTTGTTGCATTTACTCATGAACCATTCAATCTAAGCTTTTCAAATATTATTATTTCAAAATGTTGATACTGATGACAAAATGGAGGTCAAATTTGATATTGATGATTTTCACTTTCACCATTCATCAGTAATGGTTCTTGTGATATTGCCAGGACACAAATAAATGTAAATAAATCCGGTTTGCTGTCGTTGTGACAGCCTCTTGTTAATTTAATGTTATGATTTGTTATATGATGTCATGATTTGTTATTTAATGTCATGATTTCTTATTTAATATTATGATTTGTAATTTAATATTATGATTTGTAATTTAATGTTATGATTTGTAATTTAATGTCATTAGTCATGTGATGTTTACTATAAAAACATGTGCTTTATTTCTGAACAGGAAAGTAAAGGTCGATTCTTCCATAAATTTATATCTGAGATTTGGAAGGACTATGACCCAAATCTACATGAATGGATGTTAAAGTTAACTGAGAGATTTGATCTGACTTTCCCGTTACCAAAATCTGGAGAGGCTGTGAACGTTGTACCATGTCTTCTACCAGAGGAGGAGCCTGAAGATGTATGTACCCTTCCACTTATCTGAATCTATTGGAAATAATTGTCTGATAATAATCATATTGAGTATTTAAAGAAACTTTGAATGTTTGTCCTTTTCAATACATAGAATTGGTTTTGTTGCCTCAAACTTTGAAACAGGAAACAAGAACATACAAGTATCTATCACTTACTGTTTCATCAATAATTGTTCCCTTTTACTTATGAGAAAACATAATCTATACTCTTTATTCTTGTAAAAGTATTACTGTTATATTTACTCCAGTGGAAATGATATTACAGAGTGTTTTTTTTTCAATTTTGGAACTTGTATTATGAAGCAATTTCTATTTCATGCTAACTGTACTAGATAAGTTGAATTTTAAAAATGTTACCAAACTTTTGGATTTTGCTGTTATGAACCTGTAATTAAGTAAAGCTAGAAATTGCTAAATTTGAAGATAAGTTATGGAATATTTCTTTACTACCAGATAGCCGGATAAACCATTTTTTACTATTAAGGATTTTCGAATTAGTGCACTTTCCAGTAAATTTCCTATGTTTCAATGCTTATGTTATGACGTCACATGAAGTAAGGACCTATTGTTTAATAAAATAATGAAAACAACACGTTTATTAATTTCTTTTGTCCGAAGCACTTTTCTGGATTTACCTTCATCAGGAATGCTCAAAGCCAAACATTTGAAATCTGAAGATGTATAAGTACCGAAACCGTTGAAGAGCTTATAACCTTGCTTACACCAATCAACCAACTCATTCTTAAAACACAGCTTGAGATAGGTGTATTACATGATAAACTATCTTTTTATAAAATTTAAGCTTCCCTGGCCTAAGATTGAGGAAGAGGAGGGAATAAGAGAGAGTAAGATACAGTACAAGTTTACATACCTGCCGACCGGACTCTTCAATAGAGCTCAGGCTAGACTGTTCAGTCAGGGATTTACAGATACAAAGTTACTGGAGTTCCTATGGAAGAAAGGATCCATTCTAAAGAAGAACAACCATTATGCTTTGGTCAAACAAATCAGGTTGGTCTCAATTAGTTGATTAATTATGAATTGTGGAAAACTGTAATTTGAGAAATAATTGTAAAGTTTTTATTAGTGTTAATAATTCGACTGAGTGACTATTGCAATAATAAGAACACTCATTTGATACGATATCTGATTCATAAATCTGTATAAAGTTCTTCCTGAAATCGCCATTATTAATCTCCCAATTCTGTTCAATCTTCAAATTCGTAAAAAATTCTAATCTTACAGTACCTTTTACTTGTATACAATTTCATAGATGCAAGTTTTCAAAAAAAAAGAAGCTTTTCATTGACTGACGTTTAATTTTAATGCCCCGCAATAGCTTAAGGGGGAATTAAGTGTTACCCTTGTCTGTCGTGTCAGTATGTTCCCAAAATTAGTTTTAGTTTTGCCTCAACTAAATGTTATTTATCTTATACACATTGCTTTTTACCACAAAACAAAGATCAAGTTTGAAATAAGTGGTGTCACTTTTACTGTTAAAATTGCTAAATCTGTCGTTTCCATTCTCTAACTTTTATAGTTTGTCTCAACCAATATTAGGAAACTTATGCTTATAATCACAAAAGGGTCTTAACTTCGTGAATCATGTACCTGTATATTGAAGTTAACTCCTGCATATTTAGGATATAAACTGTTTTAAGACATTTTAGTCTATGAAAATATCTTATCAGGTAGTACATATGTGTATTGTGATCTTTGGCTGAAGAAAATTTTGTTCTTTGACTTGACATCACTTAAAAAGTTGTATATCTGAAAATCAATTATTTGTTAGCTGAAAATAAAATAACGAGAAATAGTGAAAATACAATATTTGTATAATGGTTTATTTTTACCAGGTGAAATATTCAGGTTCCTGGGAGTCACAGTTTATTATATACTAGTTATATTTTCGTACAAAAAGAAGATATGGTGCAAACTTTTTCTTAATCCTCTCTTTTTAGTGATTATGAGATGATTGTGACAGTACAGGGACCAAGACCAAAGAACATATTAGACCTAATCCATGAGACCATTAGTACACTGATAAAGGACTCCTTCACTGGTGTGGACTATGATTTTTATATACCATGTCCTGATTGTGTTGAAAAAGAAGTAAGTAAAAAATGTCATCACATCTTACATCTTAATCGGTATGATATATATTGGACATATTTCAAAATTTTTCATTACATATTATATAAATGCAGACTATTTTGATTTTAATATTTAAATATCAATCAGACAACAACCCAAAAACCTAGTGACCACGAAACAGTTTCATAGAAGACAATAGTAAAGCATTAGTGTAGATGATTAAAGTTTAACCAGTAACAACCGTAATAAATAAAAAAAAAATTAAAAAATTCTCCCTTTAAAACATTTAATTCCAATAATTAAAGGTATGCATAAACAATAAGAATTATGTTGAACTTCACAACATGTCAAATTCAAACATTGTAAAATTCATAAGGCACTTGAATTATGCCCCTGTAAAATTATTCATTGAATTTTGCAGATGACAAAAGATCCCTTCCTGTTTAGAGCAGAGTTAATCAGTAGAGCGCACAGTGTAAATGCTCCGTTTCTACAGTGTACCAAGTATTTCCATACAGTGTCCATAGGGGAACTTTTGAGTAAGTATTCCATTCCTACAGTATACCACATATTTCCATACAGTATCCATAGGAGAACTTTTGAGTAAGTATTCCATTCCTACAGTGTACCAAGTATTTCCATACAGTGTCCATAGGGGAACTTTTGAGTAAGTATTCCATTCCTACAGTATACCACATATTTCCATACAGTATCCATAGGAGAACTTTTGAGTAAGTATTCCATTCCTACAGTGTACCAAGTATTTCCATACAGTGTCCATAGGGGAACTTTTGAGTAAGTATTCCATTCCTACAGTAGACCAAGTATTTCCATACAGTATCCATAGGGGAACTTTTGAGTAAGTATTCCATTCCTACAGTAGACCAAGTATTTCCATACAGTATCCATAGGGGAACTTTTGAGTAAGTATTCCATTCCTACAGTAGACCAAGTATTTCCATACAGTATCCATAGAGGAACTTTTGAGTAAGTATTCCATTCCTACAGTAGACCAAGTATTTCCATACAGTGTCCATAGGAGAATTTTTGAGTAAGTATTCCATTCCTACAGTAGATCACATATTTCCATACAGTATCCATAGGGGAACTTTTGAGTAAGTATTCTATTTCTACAGTAGACCAAGTATTTCCATACAGTATCCAAAAGGGAACTTTTGAATAAGTATTTCATTCCTGCATTATATGTAAACCAAACATTGTTTTTTTTTCTAGGTAACATGCCAGACAACAGAGACACAGAGTTTGATGTCCAGATACAGGAAAGTATTGGTACACTACAGGAGATCAGAACAAACATGGCCCAGGATGTGGTTATACTATACAACCCTGAGGATATACCTACTAAAGAGAAAGAAGGACAGATGGTGGATCCCAGGAAAATACATGAAGACTTGAAAGAAGTGGGATTTAACTGGTAAAACAATTAGAGGCTTTTTATAGCTGACTATGCCGTATGGGCTTTGCTCATTGTTGAAGGTGATACAGTTGTTAATTTCTGTGTCATTTGGTCTCTTGTGGAGAGTTGTCGCATTGCCAATCATACCACATCTTCTTTTTTTATATAAATGAAAAAAGTTTATAAAATTGAACAAAAAAACAAACAAAATAAGAAGGTTCATTTGTTAGGTCCTGTGACATCTTGTTATAGTTTAGACATAGGTATTACACTTCAAACTACAATTCTAGCATGCACTACTTGTAGAAAGCATCAATACCTTATTCAAAATTTACCTAGGGTTAGAACAATTTTTATTGAAGTATTTCATGCATTTTATGAGATCTTATATGTGTTGTCATTGTATTTAATCCATACCCAATTACTCTTGGTGAAATAGGTTGATTCAGTTCCTCAGTAAAAGAGGGGTAAAAGATACCAGAGGGGTATTAAACTCTAAGATAGAAAAATAAAAACAACGCCATGGTAAAAAAAAAGAAAAAGACAAATATACAAATATAGTAGTATAGACATGACATAGAAAACTAAATACAAAGCATCTACATCTAACTATACATGATAGGTCAACAATATTTGGTATGGGGAAAGGTTATAAGATGTATAGGGCATATGTTCTCAACCTTATTCTCAGTGGTAAAGATGTATACGGCATACATTCTCAACCTTATTCTCAGTGGTAAAGATGGATACGGCATACGTTCTCAACTTTATTCTCTGTGGTAAAGATGTATACGGCATACGTTCTCAACCTTATTCTCTGTGGTAAAGATGTATACGGCATACGTTCTCAACCTTATTCTCAGTGGTAAAGATGTATACGGCATACGTTCTCAACCTTATTCTCAGTGGTAAAGATGTATACGGCATATGTCTCAACCTTATTCTCAGTGGTAAAGATGTATACGGCATACGTTCTCAACCTTATTCTCAGTGGTAAAGATGTATACGGCATACGTTCTCAACCTTATTCTCTGTGGTAAAGATGTATACGGCATACGTTCTCAACCTTATTCTCAGTGGTAAAGATGGATACGGCATATGTTCTCAACTTTATTCTCTGTGGTAAAGATGTATACGGCATACGTTCTCAACCTTATTCTCTGTGGTAAAGATGTATATGGCATACGTTCTCAACCTTATTCTCAGTGGTAAAGATGTATACGGCATACGTTCTCAACCTTATTCTCAGTGGTAAAGATGTATACGGCATACGTTCTCAACCTTATTCTCAGTGGTAAAGATGGGCATATGTTCTCAACCTTATTCTCAGTGGTAAAGATGTATACGGCATACATTCTCAACCTTATTCTCAGTGGTAAAGATGGATACGGCATACGTTCTCAACTTTATTCTCTGTGGTAAAGATGTATACGGCATACGTTCTCAACCTTATTCTCTGTGGTAAAGATGTATACGGCATACGTTCTCAACCTTATTCTCAGTGGTAAAGATGTATACGGCATACGTTCTCAACCTTATTCTCAGTGGTAAAGATGTATACGGCATACGTTCTCAACCTTATTCTCAGTGGTAAAGATGTATACGGCATACGTTCTCAACCTTATTCTCAGTGGTAAAGATGTATACGGCATACGTTCTCAACCTTATTCTCTGTGGTAAAGATGTATACGGCATACGTTCTCAACCTTATTCTCAGTGGTAAAGATGGATACGGCATACGTTCTCAACCTTATTCTTAGTGGTAAAGATGTATACGGCATACGTTCTCAACCTTATTCTTAGTGGTAAAGATGTATACGGCATACGTTCTCAACCTTATTCTTAGTGGTAAAGATGTATACGGCATACGTTCTCAACCTTATTCTCAGTGGTAAAGATGTATACGGCATACGTTCTCAACCTTATTCTCAGTGGTAAATTTTGTTTGGTGTTGACATCATTAGTTTCAATATACTGTACTATTGAAGGCTCAGGGTAACCAACAAATTACATTTTAATTTCCTAAATATTCTGTGCATTACAGCATCAAAATCTCTCTCCCATTCTCTCAACATGTGTTGTAAGTGATGATGCCTACATTTTTGTCATGTGGTAATAAAAGTCACATAACTGATATAACTAACTACATGCTGTTATTTGACTAAAATCATAAATATGTGAAAAAAATTAATAATTTCCATTAAAATTGTCTCACAAATTTAAAGTACACTTATGAAGATAAGATATTCCAGATCCTTTCACAAAAATCTGCTTGCTTTTACTTTTTGAACAAAAAAGCATAGAAATATCCAAGGAACTTAAAAGAGTAGGTCTGATAAGGGCCGATTTTGGCCTCAAATTTCACGTTCATCGAACAACAGATTTTGGACACTTTTCAAACACTTAAGTGTCTATTTAAGTTGATTCAAGTAGTTTCTGTAAAGAATTTTAACTGATTTAGTAATTAAAAACGCTCCAATTCAAGCTTAAATATGAAAAATCTAACAAATATGCCAAAAATGTCACTTTTCAGATGGTTTTTGTCAAAAATGAAAGTGGCCGCATCTGTGTTCATCCTCTACCTTTATATATGTTATGCATTTCAATATTATGAATGAACATGAATGTGGCCACTTTCATTTTAGACGGAAACTGTTTAGAATTTAACTAAAATGCTCAAATTGTGAAGATTTCCGTTATTTAGCATAACTTAATGATGCTAGTACCCGATATATGTGCATTGTTTTGTCAAAAACAGCCCATATTAATGTAGCAGAAGCATTCTACTTTCCAGTAAATAGCTAAAAGATTACTATTTCATACTTTTGTAAAACTGCTATATTTTGGGGCCAAAAAGGGGTCTTACTGAACCTACTCCTTTCTAGTAAATGTCTACAATTTCAACCCTGTTTATCTCTTAAAGTAGCACATGGGGGTGTGTTTTATGGCATGTTTAAGTTGACTGTGTGAAAAATAGCTTGTATGCAAACTTTCATAAAAATATCACCCATCGGATCAAATCTCTATTGTATGCCTTACACCTTTGAAGCATTATTTGTTTAGAAATGGTAACTGGTTGGTTGTATTGTATAGTATGAAATCTTCAGCAATCCATTTAATACAGCTATTGTTCATTTTAGTTGGTTCTCTGAAGATATGGAAAATGCAACAGAACTTGAGATTGCAGTAGCTATCATGAATGCTAAGGTACTTTCTCTCACATTCATAAGAATCTACAATAAATTATCATGGTACTTGCCTAAAAATAAATAGATAAAGTCTCTGCACATTTCTGATATCAGATTTGTTGCTTACACATTTTTAAAGAAGTCTCTGCATATTTCTGATATCAGATTTGTTGCTTACACATTTTTAAAGAAGTCTCTGCACATTTCTGATATCAGATTTGTTGCTTACACATTTTTAAAGAAGTCTCTGCATATTTCTGATATCAGATTTGTTGCTTACACATTTTTAAAGAAGTCTCTGCATATTTCTGATATCAGATTTGTTGCTTACACATTTTTAAAGAAGTCTCTGCACATTTCTGATATCAGATTTGTTGCTTACACATTTTTAAAGAAGTCTCTGCATATTTCTGATATCAGATTTGTTGCTTACACATTTTTAAAGAAGTCTCTGCATATTTCTGATATCAGATTTGTTGCTTACACATTTTTAAAGAAGTCTCTGCATATTTCTGATATCAGATTTGTTGCTTACACATTTTTAAAGAAGTCTCTGCACATTTCTGATATCAGATTTGTTGCTTACACATTTTTAAAGAAGTCTCTGCATATTTATGATATCAGATTTGTTGCTTACACATTTTTAAAGAAGTCATTGCATATTTCTGATATCAGATTTGTTGCTTACACATTTTTAAAGAAGTCTCTGCATATTTCTGATATCAGATTTGTTGCTTACTCATTTTTAAAGAAGTCTCTGCATATTTCTGATATCAGATTTGTTACTTACACATTTTTAAAGAAGTCTCTGCATATTTCTGATATCAGATTTGTTACTTACACATTTTTAAAGAAGTCTCTGCATATTTCTGATATCAGATTTGTTACTTACACATTTTTAAAGAAGTCTCTGCATATTTCTGATATCAGATTTGTTACTTACACATTTTTAAAGAAGTCTCTGCATATTTCTGATATCAGATTTGTTACTTACACATTTTTAAAGAAGTCTCTGCATATTTCTGATATCAGATTTGTTGCTTACACATTTTTAAAACACAAACAATGAAAATGAACAAATTATAAGGTTTATAACTATATATATATATAACTATTCTGTTAGTGCCTCAGTCATTACATTTGTACCTCTTTTTTCTTGCAGATCCTTTATTTGATAATAAGTCATGAAAACTGCAAATGAATTCAATGATAGAATATATTGGACTTTAATTGCATATCAACAATTCTCTAACTAACCTATGCATATTTGTGTCATCTGCTAACAAGCTTAAGTGTAAATGGCAATTTTGAATATATAATGGAGAGCATTTATGTACAAAACAAACAAAATAACACTTAATATTGTATTTGTATTTTGTCTATTGATCAAGTCTGCATGAAAACAATTTTCCATGTGTTTAAATAAAATTGAATTACTTTTAAAAAATAGTTTATAAAAAAGAAAATTGTTTTAATAAAAGAAATATCTATGCTTTGTCTTTTGTAGGTGGTAGTAGTGTGTATGTCAGAAAGATTTACAAGTTATCAAAAATGTCGTCAGATGTTCTTGTATGCTTTAGAACAGTTAAACAAACCGTTTGCTGTAGCTGTCATGGATGAATCACAAGAATGGCAGCAAACTGATGTCGGATTCAAGATTGGCAACCCAGTGAGTACAAATAAAATATGTCAATTAAGGCAATACTGTGGATTGATTATTATTTGTTGGATACCAGTTGTCGTGGTTTTCGTGGGAACAGACATTCCACGAAATTAAATCTTCAACGAATACCAAATTTTCTATAGGCTTGTATGCGAATTTCTCCAAAACCATGAAATTAAAAATCTACGAACATATAAGTTTTCCTCAATCCACGAAAATTGGTATCCATGAAAATAAATGAATCCACAGTTGTAGTATACCTGTGTTCAGAAGTCATAAATCAATTGAGAGAAAACAAATCTGGTTGACAAGGAAACACATCAACTATAAAAGGGCTATTATCCAGTATATAGAAAGTCAGATTGATTGATTTTTGAAATATGCTGACTCAGCACAAACAGCCTACCAATCCAGCACTGTTTATAATAGTACCTTTTTAAACAAATCAATATGGTTTTTTTTGTAAAAAATAATGATGATGAACAGTCTGAACATTGTAACTTGGATGGAGAGTTGTCCCATTTGGCACTCATACCACATCTTCTTATATCTATATGCAGTAAGAAGTAGTTCTTCGAGAAAGTAATACATTGAAAAGAGCTAAAGCAGACTACAAATGTTTTTTTATTTATTGAATTGTTTTGTAGAGAATGGCAATGATCAAGAGTGTTAAAAGATACGAGAAAAAAATGGAAGATCTGATCGATATCATCAAGAATCATATATTGGATATTGAAAAGGTAAATATGTTATAGACAGCGTTTCCCCTGGGTCAATTATTTATTTTGCCACCTCTATCGCCAAAACAATATATTTTTCGCCACTTTATTATTTTTTTCGCCAAATGGCATAAATAAATTTTTCGTTTAAAATTTACCTTTTTCTACCCCCCCTTTCCCTTAAGATGATTTTGCCCTATTGTGTCTTTGATTATTCTACATTTTAATGTTTAAACACTAATCATTTACTTTAAAACAACAGAATGTTTTAACTTAAAAAGGAAAAATATTCTTTGTATTTTAAACAACTTTTCTTAATAAGGGGACCACTATACTTTTATACTTTATTAATAAAGATATAAGTCCTGGAATATAACAAAATTAATGGACATGTTTTGATCATAAAACATGTAAAATACCAGTACTGTTCTTAAGGAAAGTTTCTTTAAAAGAAAAATACTGATGTGCCCTTTTGTATTAAGAAGTGCAGTGGTTTTTACAACAAAACAAAAGCTTTTATCACATTAAATTGATCCCTCATTTCATGTGTAGTCATTACATTGTGGGTTACTCTCATTCGAGGGGTTGTTCCCAACCTTTTTGGTAGATTTCTTCATAACGATAGTTTTCTTTTCTCGACCATCGTAAATGAAAAAGTTGAGACGTAAAACTATGCTTGAAACATGTGTCTCACTCAAACGACTTTAAAGTAGTCTCCCAAATCAATTACCTATATTAAAGTCAAAGGATAATTAAAGTCTTAAATCGTAGAGTTTTCTTGCTTTTGAACATTTTTCGTCACAAAAACAGCTTTCTTCTCTGAACTATCTTTAAAAGTTTGCTTCAAACACTTGCGTCGCAAAGTAGTAAATAAATTCTGTATGTGACATTTAGCAGAAGCCATTTAACCATATAATTTTGTCAAACAAACCAATCAACACTTTTATTAATTAGTCCTTTGTTATCGATATCACAAAATGCAATCAGCGGATTATTGATTTTCTGTCAAAATTTTAACGAGTTCAAGATAAATTCCGAGTATATTTTCTGATCAGGTAAAATCCGAGAAACCCGAAAAATGTAAATAAACAAGATGGCTACAAATAAATCGTATATATATTTCTTTCGCCAAATTCTTTCGCCAATGACAAATTTTAATCGCCACAATGATTATTGGTTTCTGTTTGTAGACATTGATTTCCAAATATCAAGTTTTGTTTTAGTGTTTTAGTTTTCTTGAAATTTATACAATGAACCTTACTAGTAAAGGAATATATAGAACAAAAAGTTCCCTAAACTGGACTGAGACTTATTCTTTATATCTCTGATATTTATATTTTTATGGTGTATATCAGTATCTATAGTTTTTGTCTCGCCTTGAGGGAGTCAAGAAGCGAGACATAGGTATGCTGTTTTCCGGCATCTGCGACGGTGGCGTCAACAATCTATTAGTTTGTGATTAGGTCTATTTTATGGTGAACCACAAGTGGTAGGTCAATCATATTTGTTATGCAGTTGTATAAGCATTGGCACATCTCATTTCCATGGAGATTATTGGGCCCTTCCCCCTCAGTCATGGTCTATTGACTTCAAAACATTTGCTTATTTTACATGTATTAGTTTGTGATTAGGTCAGTTTATTTGGAACCACAAGTGGTAGATCAATGGTATTTGGTATGTAGTTGTGTAAGCATCGACATATCTTATTTCCATCCTGATAATTTGGCTCCTCCCCCTTAGTCATGGTCTATTGACAATGAAAATTTTTCTGAGTTATCATGTATTAGTTTGTGATAGGTCAATTCAAGGGGATTCATAAGTGGTAGGTCAATTTTAATTGGTATTCAGTTGTTTAAGCATTGGCACATCTCATTTCCATGGATAATATTTGGCCTTGCCCCTCAATCACAGTCTAATGACTTTAAAACTTAGATTAGTTTACATGTATTAGTTTATGATTAGAACTGCTAATGAAAATATTTGGATGTTATTTTATAGTTATGAGACTTTAACAGTCAGATTCAAGATAGTTTGTTTATATAGAGGACAATAGAACAACTGCAATGGTCTTTTTGTATCACTCTGCCCAGCTTTTAATAAGCATGTCAAGGCTTTGTGGTGTAAATTATGCTTAACATGGCAATAATGACGTTCATCTGTGACTAATCACAAAGTTAGGGTTTGATCCAACATTAAGAAGATTAAGTTTAAAACAAACTTATTGAGAATTCATCCTGTTCCAGTTTGCTGGTGAATAACTGTCTTTCATGAAAAGCACACTACTATGATAAGATAGATTGATAATCAGGTATTGTAAGGTGTACATCTATCTGTCAGGCAGGCAGTGGATTTACTGTAGTGTAGCCCATAATTAATATAATAACAAATCATATTGAAAGTAATACTGTTACTTAAGGGTTGCATTCTAATGTTCATATATGACTAGGGGGGTAACTGTTAATGAAAACTCCATAATTGCTTAATATAAAAAAGAAGATGTGGTCACGATTGCCAATGAGACAACTATCCACAAAAGACCAGTATAAGAAATAGATCATTAATTATGATAATTGAATAAGTAGACAGCTCTCTTACAAGCAAAAAACACTAACTGTAAAAATATAAAGGCATACACTACAGGCACGGGGACACATAAGCATATTTTCATAAGTATAATTATTGCCTAACTAAATAATTCCATGTTTTTTTTTATTCAAACATTATTTATACTTACAGAATACCATGAGCAAACCAGCTATATTTATAAGTTACTGCTGGGCCAATTCTCATGAGGCTTGCAGTGTTACTACACAGGCTAAAGAAGGATCCCTAGGACATGGTGACCCCAGAGCTATCAAGAAACACATAGAGAAAGCTGGTCTCCCTTGCTGGTTAGATATCGAACAGATGGGCAAGGTAAAATGAGGGTTTTGATCATTTTGATTTTAATGTTTACTAGACTTAAGTTTCGGTAGATATTTGAAGTCTTGTATGGTATTCACTTGTCAGTAAAATCGGCATCAAAACATCCGGTAATTAGATAAGTGTAAAAGGTATTTCCAAAATACATGTATGTAGTAATATTTGTAGTAGTTTGAAGTTCAGTTTGAGTATTGTAGACTTAGGAATGAGCTTCAAAAACACCATTTATGAGTTAATACAGTGTAAACAATATTTACGAAATACATGAATGTAGATATATTATAGTTAAATCAGCATCAACAGAATGGGTTACCAGTTGCCAAAGTTCAGATTGAGTAGTTTGAAAACAAACTCATTTTGTTCACTTAAAATTACTGCATAATCATATTGTGTAAAATCATTAATTTATATGATTGTTAGAGGCTAGCTTGGAATAATCAATATAAAAATGGTTAACTTTTACAAATTGTGACTTGTATGGAGAGTTATCTCATCGGCACTCATACCACATCTTGTATCTATGAAAAACAAAAGTGATACAAAAAAGTAGAAGATTTTGTACAATTGATTTATTCTGTTCCTATAAAAGATTTTTAGTCGTGCTATTTTACAAGTTTTTTGTATAATTTTGTGTTGGTATTTTATCAGTTTATTGTATAATTTTGTATTTTAGTTTGGTATTTACCAAGATATCACGATTGGATTACAGAATTCTAAAGTTCTAGTTGTCTGTGTCTCTGATGAGGTGAGAATAGATACCTTTAAACAGTTCATAAGATGGCTGTCATCATTTCTACATGTTAATATGTAATGCTCAAGGGGTAAAAATTAGATTGTAAAGTTATATTCAATTTTTTACATAAATAAGGCCGTTAGTTTTCTCGTTTGAATTGTTTTACATTGTCTTATCGGGGCCTTTTATAGCTGACTATATGCGGTATGGGCTTTGCTCATTGTTGAAGGCTGTACGGTGACCTATAATTGTTAATGTTTGTGTCATTTTGGTCTTTTGTGGATAGTTGTCTCATTGGCAATCATACCACATCTTCTTTTTTATATTATTGTCTTTGTCTGAATGCGAGACACAAGGTTTACTAACTAGCAACAGCACAACATAAACTATTTGTTTAAAGCATTACAGTCAGAAGATAAAATACAGAGACACTTTATACCTTGAATTTAACTGTCATTTGTCCATTTTCATTGACCTCATTTTCCATGTTCAGCAACTACTTGAAAAAAAATTCCTGAGAAAAAAAAATCATCTGAAATACTTATTTTTTTAATTATAAGTAATGGGGTAACAATAATATTAAATTTACAAATCTAACATTATTGGGTTGATGTTAAGACGAGTTGTATATACATAATTATGAATGAATAGGTGTATTTTATTTTAAACATATTTGTTTATAGTGGATTGGGAAACAAGTTTTACAACTTATATTAATCCCTTTCCACTTTGCGGGTGCGAGTGCTGCCTTGTAGCTGCATTAGCCTACTCTTTTTCGAAATCTACAAGGGTGTCTTTAACGTGCAAGAGATATGGCTCTCTCTTAACACGGGTCAGCCATTTATCGTCCCCATCCGACGGACTACCATCGTTTCCTCAAGACCATACTCGCAAATGGTGTCAAGGGAGAGCCGAAAATTGAGTTCCTGAAATTTTCATCCCAAACGGGAATCGAACCAGGAACCTTTGTGTTAGTAGTCCGATGCACTAACCACTACACCATAGGTGTATGTTTAGTGTAATATTGTTTATATACTTGTAGTATCTGCAATCAGAAGCCTGTATGATGGAAGCCAGGTTTGGAGGTTATAATCTACACTTACCTTTGGTTGTTTGTGTGGTAGGCACAGGGAAAGATTGGAAAACATCAGAGGTTTGTGAACGATTATAATAGATAGTTTTATGCAACCTATTTGTGTAGAATGTTAAGTTAATACTCAGAGTGAAATATAAATAATAATATACTTGAAAATTCAAAAACAAGGAAATGAAAAGCCTAAAAATCTGTTGTTTCTTCTTAGACCACTTGGCCACCAAGGCCCAACAATAAAATACACATGAAAGTTACTGTTTTCAATACTTTTATAGCAATCACTGATTGGATTAAATTAAAATAAACACCCTTTTTATCATTTACAACTATTTTGACATGGCTTTTTTTTTTTTTTTTTTAGATTGCTTTAATGATACAGAAGCTTGGAGAGGGAGGAGCCACTGTTATTAAGATGCAGAGAGAAACTCCTGGTTGTTACGACAGAGTGTTAGAACAAGTGAAGAATTTTCTGAAACGTCCAGAAACAGAGAAACAGAAAAACATGAGAGAAAAACTAGAGAAAGTACAACAAAAACAGGAAAAGACCATGAAAGAAGAATTAGAAAAGACCCTTAAGCAGCAAGGAGACACAAAGTTCTCTTTCCAAGTAAATGTTCTTTTAATTCAATCTAAATCATTCTTTACAATCTTTATCCAAAATTTAAGATAAGACAAACTTGTCTATAATAAATTCAAAAACATTTTATAGTGATTTCAATGATAGCAGCATACAAACATATCTGCAAAAATTTTAAATTTAAAGTTGTTTTTTTTACCTTATTCATTCTGTTGCAATTGTGCAAAAATAATAATGATTCAAAGGTAAATGAATTGATTGTTTTATTTCTGATTTTTTTATGCATTTGCATATGTATGCATCCATTCACTGAAACCTGAATCTGAGACAACTCCTCTCATAATAGATGTGTAATATTGTATTATTGTCAGTATGACTTGTATTTTACAATTTAGCAATTTGAATATATATTATTTAAGTTTGAATCAAATATTTTGTTAAGCTTAAAATCATTAGAACTGATACAAAACTATGGAATAGTAAGACACTAAAGTCAAGTATAACTCAATTAACTTTTTTCCACGCCTCTTGAAATTGGTGTTGGTGACAACACAAAAAGGCTATTCTGAATAGCCTGATGATTCAACAATAGTTTGAATTAGTTTGTATTCAATTACTGAAAATTCAGAAATAATTGCATGCCTTTTAAAGTTTTATTTTTTAGACTACTTTTAAATGCAATTTTTTTTTTGAGATATTGAGAAAAATCCAGTTTAATACATATAAAATTTTCAAAATTTGAGTTACAAAATTATTGCAATAATACAACCCTGTCACAATTTTCACAATAATAAATAAATACATCTCAATAATTTCTGAATTTACAGTATCACAAAATATCTTTGTAGGAAGAGATAGAACTGATTCAGAGAAAGTTCATGAGACATATTTCCAAAATAACCAGAACTGACGACTTAGAAAATGAGCTTCCAAAACTTATGGTGTTTGACTTTGTTAAAAAAGGTAAATATTGTTATACATGTAATGTATGATTGTGTATTTAGTACGGGTCGGATCCAGCCATTTTAAAAGGGGGGGGGGGGGGGGGGTCCCAACCAAGGACATAGGGGGGGTTCCAACTATATGTCCCCATTCAAAGGCATTGATTGGCCCAAAAATAGGGGGATTCCAACCCCTGGAACCCCCCCTCTGGATCCGCCAATGTAGTATCAGTGAAATACTGAAGAAAAATCATGTCTTTTATTTCTAGATTTGTATAAACTGTATAAAGATTATAATATGTGGTATGCTTGACAAATAGAACAACCCTCCACCAGATACCAAAATGAAGTTGAATTATTGGACATCAATGATTTACATAATTCTTTATGGGTTGGAATTAACACATGACAAAAAAATTGGAACACAATAAGTTTGAATGTGCCTTGTTAAGGTGGTACCCAACACTACAGGGAGATAACTCTGTAAAATCAACAGAACGTTTTAATGACATTGTATTGATAAGGGAATATTAAGCTTTTCATGATCACAATAAGATTTTGTCAAATTGCTATATAACCAGTGTAATTTTTCTGAATAAAACTGTTGGTTCAATTTTTTCGAAATTTTCATATTTTTGACAAATGCTCAAAGTAAATACTTTGTCAAAATTTTAAGAAAATTAAACAAGCCAAATTAATTTTGGTTAAGGTGTTGGGTACCACCTTAAAATGCCAAGCTTAGCCTGAATTTGAATGTTCTGTACATTTCAGTTCCTGTCAAGAGGACAACCATATCTGAGAGGGAAAAAGACATGCAATCTCAGATGGAGGGAGAGAGGCCTTCAACTGCACATTCTCTGAGGGCCAGGACCAGTAAAATGTCACAAAGTAGAGATAAAATGAAGGTAGGTTTATATTTCATTCACTAAGGGCCAAGACAAGTAAAATGTCACAGAGTATATATATAGAGATAAGATAAAGGTAGGTTGTATTTCATTCACTAAGGGCTAGGACCAGTAAAATGTCACAAAGAAGAGATAAAATAAAGGTATGTTTATATTTATATACCTGGAGTTCAATGAATATTGCTCCAAAAGTGTAGATTAAGACTTGCAGTCAAACAACTTTTGAGCATGATTATTGTACTCAGACACAGAAATCAACCAATCAAAATACTGGATTTGATGTTTAGAGCACAATTTGCTACTCGAGTACTGAGTACTTAGTTAAGCTTTATGACTGATCATGGTTAATATAAGAGAATGGAGGATCAGAATTTAGGGCTAGAATAAGTAAAGTATATCATATGGAGTCTATATCTCCTAGTTGATATGATTATCCACTGCTTGCATTGCCTTACATGATTAAGATATAGTATTGCATTTACAAGTGATATCTTTTACATCACACAATAATAAAACCAGAATTCAAAAGCAATTACAAAAAGAAACCAGTAATCAACTGTCATGTACATATGTAATTATCAGAAAAGTTGTAACCATAACCATAGCCTTATTTTGCTGGTTATTTGATCTCTTAAGTTTTTTTGAGATAACTATATCAATGATTTTCACCATTATGAGTTAAGCTTGTGTGAGATTTTTTTTTGGTGTGTACAAAAAATCTACTTGTGATATCACAAAACTTTCTTATGAAAAATTTGGTCTTATTTATATTTATTGAAATTATGCTTACTCTTGCAGGCACTTTTTTCTATCCATTGGGAGGTCTTTTATCCATATATAATATAACAATAAGTTTTGTGTGACTGATGCTAGACTTACTATAAAAATATCACTACACTAGAAGATAATATTTATTACCTATTGTTGTAGGCTGTAACATTAGAAGAATTGGAGGATGACTGGCAGGGAGAAGATTTCTGTATACGAGTTCTGTGTGAAGATGAACAGGTCAGTGAACCAAAACTAAATGGTGTACATCAATGATTTGTATTTAACTTTCTATGATCATTGCTAGGCCCAAATTCAATGAGGTATCACAAATATTGTTTGCTGTATTCATTTAAAGATATTTTAAAAATAGTATTTGTTTGGGATGAATAATTTGTTTTTGATATTTCCACAACATTAACATTTGATGAGTAATGTTTTACCTATTCATTACGTTGTAATAATATTTACTGTAGGGATGGCATGTAGTAGGAGAACCTCTGTCTTTAATCAATAGAACATCTGAAGAAATCTACAAGGCTTTGAAAGATGCTGCACCCTTCCTGGCTAGGATATATGCTGTATTAAAGCAGAGTGCTATAAACTTGAACTGTCTCTCAAGTAAAAAGGGAGACAACTTCTTAAACTATATCAGAAAGGTATGAATTAATTTTTCCTATAAGGGAGATAATTTCAACTATCAGAAAGATATGAATTATTTTCTCTTCTCTATCAAAGATTGAACAAAGTAAAAAAAACCAGATTAAACAGTATATTAATCAATCAGTAAAAATTATATGGTCTTCATATCAAAAGTTCACCAAAAATTTAAAACCTTGAAAACAAAATGGTTGACTTACCTACAGGTTTATCTTCGGCACAATTTATATATTATGAAATTTACATACTCTTAGTCTCCTTTTATCCATTTTGAATAGGCCTCAAAGGTAAATGTTATACTTTAAACATGTGAGATGAATAAAAAAGAGGTTTAGAATATGTTAATATCATTATGTGATTGTGAAGAAGATTAACTTTTAGGCATGGTAACCATTTTGCTTTCAAGGTTTTCAAATGTTGATGAACTTTTGATATAAATAACACCTGATAGTAGTAACATTAATCATACCAAGTGCATATATGACATTCTATAAAAAACAAAACTGATTTATACTCGCTTCCAAACTTCCAATGTGTGAGGAGCTGTTATCAAGCTTGCTTTCATCAAGCATAAAACTGTCTTAGGGAGGGGAAAAAGACCAGTATTATAACAATAAATAGATACTGTCAATTCAGAAATTACTGCGAGGTTTTTATTATTGCGAAAAATGTGACCGAATTGTAAAGGGAATAATTGAAATACTTTATATGAATTACACAGGATTTTTCACAAAATCGTAAAAAATTAAAATCGCATATAAGTCTAAAATTACTAAATCTCAATAATAAATGCACTAAATAATTTCTGAATTTACCGTAATCAGGTTTTTCTTCATATAGATATCCTAAAAGCACTTTGATATAATCTTTTTGCTCATTTGCTCTGCTCACTCACCAAAAAATATATTTGCTGCTGATATTTTACAATATCAATGTGTACAAAACCAGATAATCTATTATAAGTTATATGGTTCGCTACGGATCCATAGAGGGTTAGTAAAATCCATAGGGGGTGAGGCCGGAGACCGAGTCCACTATGGATTTTATGCACCCTCTATGTATCCGTAGGGGGTCAGTAGTTAACAGTATAACAAATTTATTGCATGCAAAACTTTTTCTGCTGCGTTTTGTTGAAAAATAAACAATGAAACACAACAACATTAATAGATGACATCACCATTAACGCATCATGAACCCCCTATGAAATTTACTAACTCCCTACGGTCCATAGGGGGTCACCATGTGACGTTGTTAAACCAATCACAACGTGATAATTTACCAGCGGTGCGATAAACATGTATATTATGCTGCCTGCATTATCATTACGGTCTATCACTGATCATGTCATTATTTTGGTTTTTCTAGGAAGGTATAGATACCAAGAACTTCAGTGATGCCTACAAAGTGATACATAAACTGGTATCAGAAAGTGAAGATAGGGACCAGTTCATCAGTCCACTAAATAGGTAAATATGAAATAAATTAGCAAGAGTCTTTAAGAAAAAATATTGAACATCAAGGAGACCACATCAACTACAATACCTGACTTCTCCCTGATATGAATAAAAGTACAAGAAAAGACAAACAACTAGCCATCCCTGATTACTTAATGTGGTACAAATCAACCTAGCCTATTTATATCATAAAACCAACAAGGAATAGACTGCACAGTTCATTAAATAACAAAGTGGCCAATGGGTTGAATAGGAATATACATGAAGGCACATCATTTGGAAAACAGGTTTAAATTTGCTCCCTTCTAGAAGAAATTACAGCTTTTGGGGAAAACAATTTGTTTTGGATAGTATTTATGGTAATGTTGTGGATAGTATTTATGGTAGAGTTTTGTTTTATGTTTTTAGGTGCTATTTACAGAGTGGTAAGATTTCCTGGCTTTGTCCTGACCACAAAACAAGGCAGGTATAACTCAGCTGCAGATTGGTACAGCCAGTATACATGGCACGTCTCGGGTACTGATATTTGAGGAGGACAAGCTACTTAAAGATTTATCAGTAGCTTACAGGTTCTTGTCCTTGGAGAAACAAGGAGGAAAGGATGGCCCATCAGTTCAGAAGGAAAAGTCATTTGTTATAAAGAATTCAGGGCTAAAGAAAGAAAAGTCAGATGTTGGAAAAGTGAAAGTAAATAATACAAAAATTATTGAGGAAATGAATGAAGAAAGACAGACTCCACGTAAAAAGAAATCAGACAAAACTGTCAAAATTGCAGGTTTGTGTCTTATTCAGTGTTTTATTGTTGATCAATATGATTTCCTTGATATACTGTTGCAAAAGAAGTTGGATGGGGGGTAAATGAACAAATCATTGTGTGATGAGTGGTATTTCACCAAATATTTTTTCATTTCATAATTATACCCCTGCTTTAAAAAAGTTGTGTATACTGTTTTTCCTCTGTCTGTCAATTCATTCATCCATCAGTCCATCCACCTGTCAGTCCCATGAACATTTTCTCAGAAACTACTTGACAAGGATTTCTGGAATTTAGTTTCAGGGTTTATATTAGTCAGTTATAATGTGGATGCGTTTTTAGTTTCATCACTCAAAATCTTCCTGTTTACCAAGCACTTGTAATATTTACACATAAAAGCAAAGTTGAAAATTTTCATCACATTTTTCTCAGGAACTACAATACAAGGATTTCTAAAATTTGGTTTCAAGGTTTATATAAGTCAGCTATACTGTGTGATGGGTTTTTGGATTCATCACTCAATAAGTCCTGTTATCTGAACTCTTGTATCATTTTACACATAATATCCAAGTTGAAAACTTACATCACTTTTTTCATAAGAACTATTCTACAAGGATTTCTGAAATTTGGTTACAGGGTTTATATAAGTCACCTATACTGTGTGATGGGTTTTCAGATTCATTACTCAACAACTTCCTGTTTACCAAAATATTTGGGCAGGGTATCATCCGTAGCAGTAGCTCCAAGTTTTACCTGCTTGATAATGAGTCATCCTTCACATTTTGTGTAAAACTAATTGTTTTGTTTTAAATTGTGGACAAAATTGCTTTTTCAAAATTTACAATTCGGAGCCTCCATTGGCACAAGTAGTGCCAGTTAGCAGGTATGATGGTGTCAAATAATGATAATCAAAGACTTTAAAAAATCATTTCAAAGATGTGTAAATTAATAAAACAGATAAATTTTAAAGTGTGGCAAAATATAATCAATGAGGTTTTTAGCATTTGCAAAAAAATCCTATAAATCTTTCCTAAAAAAACCAACAAAATTTCAGTATCAACTGATGATAAATATATGTATAAAGTTTCAGTACAAGTTGGCCTTCCTAATTCTTATTAAACCTGGTGTGTCTTGCAGACTGATTTAATTTTTATATTTTTATGCACCTCAGAAATTTCCACAAGCATTTCAAGTAGACCAAACTCACCATCCACATCAAATACTGAGGATGGTCAAAAGAAAATGTCCTTGAAGACTGTTAGCACAATAGTTGGTGGACTGGCCAATGCTAAGACAAGAAAACAAAGCAGCAATATCTGCTCTCTACAGTAATCTTTGTACGTGTTAAGAATTTTTCTGAAAAAAAGTTCTCATTAGTAAGATTTCCTCTAAATTAAACCAAATCAAACCAATCAAATCACTAAAGTTTAAAGGGCACTAGCTGTCAAATTCATGTCCACCCATTTGACTTATATTCTCCTATTTGATTTTTAACAATGTAAAACATCTATCCAAAATATAAAAAGTATAGAATATTCAATTTACAGGGCATGGGCTCAATGATATGTAGCTTTGTTTCTTGTGTATTTTAATCTAGACTCCATCTAATTAACAAACATAAAAACAGATATAGATAGAAACTGGACTCATGCAATTTGATTTTTCTAGAACTGTTTGATTTGATATTATAGATTAACAATTTATGTTTATGTTTTTTTTTTATCAAATCAATCAATCAAATGATTTACCTTTGGTTCACTTTCAATGTTGACATTCTTTCCCTTTGAATAACTCAGCAGCATAATTCATGAGTTATTCATTTCAAGTTCAGGGGTTGAATTGAATTTCACATGAATACAGATTCAATGAGGTCGAATTATTGACTTGCAAGTGAATAATTCTTCAACAATGTTTCTTAGCTTATTTTGATAAAATGGAACCATTCTGGCTGTAAAACTGAATTTTTATTTGATTATTTCACTTCATTTAATGATTGAAAAGAAAGAAATCATATTTTGTATTTTTGATATGTCTCATAGCTAGTGCCCCTTTAAAAGTTTGAATAAGACCCACTGATTGGAGGAAATGCTCAATTTGAGAGTTTTCTAGGAAATAGTTTATATTCACTGCTCTTATGATATATAATGTACTTCTGTTGGTGGTTTTGTGTTTTGCATTTTGCTACTAACCCATTAAATGAGAAAAGGGCACTTTGAAGTGTACTTACTACGACTTAATAAAGCTTACACAGCATTTGATCAGGACTTACTTGTGTAACTAATGGGCGATTATATTTAAGTGTGCATATAGTGTTGGCATGATATATATGTATGTTGGTCATAAGAAAGGAAATCAAACTTGTAGGGAAAATGGTTGTCCTAAAGTGTGAACAAACTTAAGAAACATTTTTAAATCTAATATTGGTTCTTTTCTTTGTCAAAAGTCTTGAATTGTGATCTTCATACAGTGTACAAAAAAAAAACACCAGCTCATAGACTCTGAAAGTCTAAACCCGTATTTATGAATGCCTCTTTAAATGATTTTTTTTCTTCATATAACCCCAAAAAATAAAAATTCTTCATGGATTTAAAAAATAATTGAGCAAGTGTTTAGTGTTCATTTAGTGGAGCATTACAAATATGATCAGAGTAAAATGCCTAAAAATAGAGCATAAAATAACCATTCTTGGATAAATTGATATCTACATTACCCTTATGGAACCCCTTCTTTAAATTATTTTGATGTTTACCCTGTCATATAAGATTGTATTGTATTAAAGTGGTACCCAACACATGCAACACTTTCACTAAAATTAATTTGGCTCGTTTAATTTTCATAAAAATTGAACTTTGACCCTTTAACCAAAATACATGTATATAAATTTCAAAAATTTTGAACCAACCATTATATCAGAAAAAATTACACTGGTTATATTGCAGTTTGACAAACACTAATTTTGACCATTGAGAAGCTCAATATTCCCTTTACAACACAATGTAATTAAAATGTTTAGCTTTTTATACAGAGTTATCTCCCTGTAGTGTTAGGTACCACCTTAATTGTATTTTATCACCACATTAATCTTGTACAATATTTCTGTCTCTGCAGCCTACATTTTATGGTTGATTAACTTCAGATATTTACATAATTTAAAAAGGTCTAGCTTTTCCTTTTCATCCAAAAACTGGTAAATGATAGTACAATTTCAATGATTAAAAGTATTAAGACAATCGTAAACATCATTTAAATCAGTATGACTTATATTCTTGAACAACTTTAATTATGTTATGATTTGGAGTTATCTGTTTTGCAATATTTACCAACTTCAGTTTTGTGCCAAATACAACTAGGTTCTGCATGGTTTGTTTCTAGTGCTGTGTGGATTCAGTAGAATGTGTCCCCGTGCCTGTAGTGTATGCCCTTATATTTTTACAGTTAGGGGTTTTTTGCTTGTGAGAGAGCTGTCTACTTATCTTTTTATCATGATAAATAGTCTTTTGTTGATAGTTGTCTCATTGGCAATCATACCACATCTTCTTTTTTAACACAAATAATCAAAATACATCTTCAGGCAACATAAATTATCCAGATAATGATAAAAAAAAGTATTTTGAAATTGTCATATTATTATTGACCTAATAAAAATGAAATTCTCCAAATAACCAAATTTTATGATATGACACAAGACATACATAATCTATATTCCATGCTGGATCAACATAAGGTTTTGTTTGGGATTTAGATTCATTTCATAGAAACCTGTTGTGAATCAATACCGGTGATATCTCCCACCACAGGTTGCCTGTATAAATTACAATAAAAAGAAGGAGATTATGTCAAAGGGTAATAAAAAAACAGCATTAACTCTTTACCATTCGGCAAAAATTGCACTATTTTTGACGCAGAGGAACGATCAAATTTCAATCATTCTCAACTTTCTTATTACTGTTAGTAGACTTATGAACTAAGACTTTTTATAGAAAATAGTTTTTCAGTAATATTAATGACAGGTTTTTTATATTTCTTTTATCATGTTTGGTCACGTGATAATCAGTCCAATGTCACGTGACAACAACAAAAAAATCGGAAAGTTGTAAAATTTCGATTCAAAATGGCCTTTTTTGAAGTTTATTTATGGAAATAGTATCAGCTGAGCATTCAAATACAATGTCAGGAATAACATCTCCACGAATAAGAACCCTCAACGGTCTATTTGTGTTAGAAACAGCAATTTTTATAGCCAAACATGCTATGTGGTGATTTGGGTCAAAATTGCGATTTTTTTTGCTTTCTGGGTAAAAAACGTAGCTTAAACTGTGCAACTGAAGTGAATCCACACGTTTATCCCTACAATCATTTAAAAGACAAAAAAAAACAAAAGTCTGGCAGCCTCAGCATCCCTTAGTTACCAATTTGTAATAGATTATCTGAACATGTATGTCTCTATTATTCTATAAACGGCTATAGCCAAAAGACAGACAATTAACTTTGTCACAAGGAAAAAAAGCATTTTCAATTTGAAATTAGAATTAAATTAAAGTCAAGTCAAGATATTTAATATTGGTATTGGTTTTTTTCAACTGTACATTCACCCTTGCGGGATGCGAACCCGGATCGCTTGATTACTAGCCTTAGATGCATCCCCTCAGCTACGGAAGCAGAGGGTTAAATTTGATTAAATTCATACTTATTTTCAATGTTGTTTATGATATTTATTTTTAAGTTGACCATTAACATACAAATATTAGATTATAATAAGGAACTTAAAAGACGTAAAAACTGCATTTTTTACATTTTTAAAGGAACACACAATGTGGAATGGTGTGTAAACCAGGGGAAAATAGGGGAGAGGGTGGAAAGGGGGGGGAGGGGTATTTACGATTTAATGTCAAAACCAAGTAACACAAGTAGTAAGAAATGCATTTTATTTATACTATTTGGTCTCTGGAACCACAATATGCACGTTTTTACTGGTATGGGCAGAAATTCTAAGAAATAGTTGCTGAAAGTTACTGACATGTTGACAATGTTCACTGTTTGTATTCGTTTTTCGTAGAAATTAATAATAGGAAAGCTTATTGAACCTACATTTTATAAAGCTCAACACATAACTGAAAGAAAAAAATCCACAATGAACCGATTGTTGCAGTTTATAGAAACCAAACAGTATGATTTGATAATTTAAGATTTACACAATTCTAAAGTTTTTTCTGTTAAATTTTAGCTGATTTTTTTTAAAAACGTTGATATTTTAATTGCTTTATTTTACCAAAAAGATCAACCCAAAAATACACAACTGGCAATTTAACGTGTAGCTGAAACTCACAGGTTTCATTTAAGCCCTTGGTGAAATCTGTTGATAGTCAAATGACAGAGAACTTAAGGTTTGAATCCAAATTTTACACAAAAAAGTGCTTATGACCCGAATTCGGGTCATAGGAACGGTAAAGAGTTAAAGAAAGATGGATAACTTCAAATAAAAAAATAGAATAAAAAAAACATTGACAACTCCATGTACGGTACAAAAGAATAAAGAAAAAAAAGTCTTCAATTGATGTACACAAATACAAAACTAAGACAAAGCAACACAAACTTCACCTAACACCTAGGTAGCTCTGTAACTGGTTAGTAGCTAACACATATGATTTTTATGAGTTATTGTCAACAGGGCAAAGGTGTGTTGCTATCAGGATGTCATGTTCATATATAAATATGTGTTTCGCTGTTAAGGAACTAATTTAAGTAATTCATTCATTTATATGTTTTTGCAATTAGATAAGTAAGGCAAAAAATGAGTTCAATAAATTAAAAAGCAGGGAAAGTTACAGTTTTTCATGTTTCTACAATGTTCCTATACTCTTTTAATACATGATTAAAAGTTTTTTACTTTATAATTTGCAGATACATCTATTAATATACCTAGTCCGTCAACCTCACGTCCTGTATCAAGTTCTAGTAGTACTGCAATCAGCAGTAAAAGTGGCACTTCAACACTCTCTCGGAGGAAGTCACAAAGAAAAACCACCAGTCAAGCTTGTAGTATTCAGTGATTAACTAAATCAATTTTTATACTAGACTTTCAACACGCTCTTGGAAGAAGTCACAAAGACAGTCAAGCTAGTAGAATTCAGTGATAAAATAAACCATTGCTAACACTAGACTAGTCAATCTTGTAGTTTATTATCTATGGTAGTTTAATGCTTAAGATCAACTGTTAAAAGAGATGATTATTTGTTATTGATATGTGTCATTTATTGCTTTTTGTATGTGACATATTGAATTTCTTGTGATATCTGACATATTGAATGTCATGTGATATGTGATAAATTAAATGTCATGTGATATATGACAGATTGAATGTCATTTGATATGTGACATATTGAATGTCTTATGATATGTGACAGATTAAATGTTGTGATATGTGACATATTGAATGTCATGTGATATGTGATAAATTAAATGTCATGTGATCTGCGACAGATGAAATGTCATGTGATAGTTGAATTTCAGGGACCAAACAACCAACCATATAATACCTTCTCTGTGTTATAATATTTATATTTAATTTATTTATTTATAGAATAATTATTGGTGATTAAGTTGTTGTAACATTTTTATAGGATTTTTACATTTAAAAAAATATTTATATGAAAATAGAAGATTTTAAACATGTGATAGAAAATTTGGGTAAACACAATGAAATCACCTTTCTTTCAATCTAATAAAGATTCATTTGTTTAAAACATAAATACCTTTTTTATATGGTAACAGAATCACATTGCTTTTTGGATTTTATTTTTATAAAATTGGTAATAATGAAATAAAAAACCCAAAAAAACTTTAAAACTAAAAAGTCTTAAATGTGTCAAAAAATATATCTTTCAAATTGATGGATGGTTGACCATTGTCCAGATGGTACAGGTACATATATTTTGACACATACAGAGAAGACACATTTTATGTTTACTAGTAAATTTTGTTGTTTTTTATAACAAACCATTTTTTCAGCTTATATACTTGTGTAATAATATTTTTTATACAAAACTAATGGAAAGTAAATGTCTTTGCATTCTATGAAAAATTACTTTCTCCAGAACTTCAGGTAAAATGATCAATTACAATGTACCTTGGGACATGGTTTTGTTTAATCACTTTTCATATGATCAGTGAAAATATGGTTAGAGTTAGATGCCAAATTATTGAGAAAGTTGCTTATAGATGAATATATTATCCTATTTATAAATATGAATTTTTAGCATAAAGTTATATAATCCTTGCTTGTCCTATTCTTCTCTTAATTAAAGGGTAAATAAAATGCCAGTTTCTCAGCATACTCACTCTCACTGATCTCTTATGATTTTTATGTGCCTGGACTATCTTACACTTCTGTCTCAAATAATTTGAGGTCTTGTTGCTCATTTTTATCAACACTATGTGTTATGTTTCATATTTTTTGTTGATGTTTATGACTCATTTAATGCATCTGATATTTGCATCTGTCCATTTCATGTATTTTGCAATATTTCTACAATTTATTACATATTTTGTTATTTTTTACATTATTTTCTACCAGTACTGTACCGTATACTGTTTGAGGATCGAGGAAAGTGAGTGTTTTTTTTGTAAAAATATCAACATACTCAATGAAGCTAGTTAATAGTAAATCTAGTTACTGTGTTTTTTTTAATAATACTTATATACCCTGTGATACAAAAGTTTAATCATCTTCAAGCTGACAGTGCACCATGGTCTAATATCAAACTTAAACTTTTATTATTTTAAATCACAAACAATGTATTTTGTATATCAAATTATATGACAAACTGTCAGTAACAGATATTTTTATAATGTAGTAATTGTTAGTGTAGTAATCTTTGTTTACTGTATTTTCACAATGTATATATATCATATCTGTCAAACAAGTGGTTTGGCATTATTCAAAGAGAAAGAATTCCAACAGCACACAGGATATAACTTATATTTTTGACAATGTCTATGTTGTTTTATTTTACTTTTATAGTGAAAGACAACTGTGAATACCTTTAGGTATCCACCCACTATTACCCAACCACACGATAACCACTTCAGGTGTCAGTTCACCTTGTCCAAATTGAATGTTTTAAAAGTAAAAAATTTAAGAAAGAGGAAACACTCTAATGAGCTATGATATAGAATATGTATCCAATGTAATCCTTAAAGAAAATATCTAGATGGTTACAAGAAGAATTATTTGAAATTTCACCTTATTACCAGACAATATAAAAAAAAACTGTTAACAGCAAAAAACAACATAGAATACAATTATATAATTTACACTGAATCTGAAATAACAAAAATAACAGTGAGTTTAGTCACATATGGGTAACATTATGTTGTAACAAAAGTTTAATTTAGAATTTACTATTTTACATTTCCTTGCTTAGGGATTGATATAATATTCATATTATTTGTATCATTTTGGTACATTGTTACACATTCTTGTGATATAATTTAGATATATGTTTTCTATTTGCATGCTACTTTTTCATTCTGGAACAATGAGAAGCTACAACCATTGAAATTAAGATCTGATTTTGTCAAAAACCTTTTATATATGTTATTAATGTGTTTGCATACAGTGCAGTTGACTTGTTATTTTAATGATAATTGGACGGACAAAAATCTAATTTGATTGGCAAACTGAAATTGTGTTAAAGTTGTAGATTAATAATTTTATTTTGATTTGTAATGAAACTTTCAGTCATATAGATTTATACTGAAAAAAATGTAAGTGTATTCTAAAATATATCCAAGACATAATTGAACAGTATCTTATGGGTCAAATGGAAAATAACTATCATTTTTCGAAATAATCTCAAGGATCTAATAGCAGTTTTGCACTGTTCTATTTAAACGGACCAAAATGTTAAAAATGTTAGATATAGAATAACTTTGTATTATTTGATAAACTAATATTTAAAAGGCAATTAATGTATGTGTAAAATCTTATTATTTTTAATATATATAGTAATTGAAGTAATCCAAAAATATTATATTTTGAACATGTAGAATTTATAAACAGGGAACATGTATCCTGTAGTTACATGTACATTATAGTGCAGCTAAATCATATGTGAAGCTGGGATCTAGACTTCTGGTGAAAGTAACATAGAAAAGAAGGAGATAGTTACAATTATATAACATTGCATTTACTATATAAGAGGGTAATTCCACTTTGATATTTTAAAAATAGTTATATCCTTATTTTTGTCTTATCTATATAGTAGCAATATAATAAAAAAAAATAATACTATTATATCCAGTCCTATATACAGATGTTGTTCCTCTAAGGGATTTTATTCCAGTTCAATTGGAGGCCTTCATTAAACTGCATTCCTTTCTTTGAATTTAACTGGTCAATCATGTACCATACTTGATTCAGGAATTTTCTTTTACTGAGTCACAAAATTTTCTTTCTCTAAGTTGATAAATTGAAACTGTCTATGGTATATTATGTTAATTTTATTTTATTGTTTGCCTCCGTCCATTTATTACCGGTAATATTTTATGACAATCATATATCAATACTACCTTTTGGAAAAATCAGGTTTTATATTTTGTATCATGCTTTTTGACTACTTTATGTCTCATGCTTTCCATTTAAAAAGAAATATTTGCCTTATAGCTAGTCTTGTAACTAGGTCATTATTATTTTATGGATGTTAATGAAAACAAATATCAATGTATTCTTGTTAATAATTTATGCTTTTGATTGTTGACTGCATTTAACATTTAGGAGTAATTAACTAATTTCAATTCAATTTTCAATTGAACAAAGATTTTTTAATATTTACATGTCATATAATATCCATAATTTTTTTTACTTTTAATGCAATTTTCTGATTATTATACATACAACACACCTTGTAGTGTAACTATTTTTTCTGTTGATCAATAAATAGATAAACTAAATATGTGCTTTGTATAATTTTGAAAATATGAGTTGTACAACTCATTTGACCCAAACATATTACTAGTATAAAAGAATTATTATAACCACCAGAAATATTGGACAATACAACAGAACCACATCAACCAATATACTGTTTTACATTTGATTTTAAATAGTTGGCTTGAATGATTGTGCACCCTCTATTGAATGTTCATGGTGAGTTTATTAGTGAGTTGGAATATAATGGAATGAAATCACAAGTAAAAACATGTTTAGATTGAAACAAGATGTTGTTTTCTGCTAAATGAAGTCTACTTAGATCCACTCACTTATTATAATATGGAAGTTGTGATATTCATCAGACATTACTTTGAAATTGTGCCTTATAATATTGATGAAAGAAACAAAATATACTGAATCTATACTTCAATTTACACCAATACACATAATTTATTTTGTAGACCCTCCCTCCTGATATAAATGGCCAGGGTTTAACCCAGATTTATTTTTATGCCCCACCTACGATTGTAGAGGGGCATTATATTTTCTGGTCAGTGGCTCCTTTCGTTTGTCTGTCCATTCTGGTTAAAGTTTTTGGTCTTGTTGCTTATGATATGTTTTTTTCTAGTTTTAAAGCCAAATTAGACTTTTGACCCCAATTTCACTGTCCATTGAACATTGAAAATGAAAGTGGGAGTTTCAGGTTGAAGTTTTTGGTCAAGGTATTTTTTTATGAAGCTGAAGTACAATCAACTTGAAACTTAAATAGTACACTTGTTGCTTATGATATGATCTTTCTAATTTTAAAGCCAAATTAGACTTTTGACCCAATTTCACGGTCCACTGAACATTGAAAATGAAAGTGTGAGTTTCAGGTTAAAGATTTTGGTCAAGGTAATTTTTGATGGAGCTGAAGTCCATTCAACTTGAAACTTAGTACAAATGATGCTTATGATATAATCTTTCTTATTTAAAAGCCAAATTAGACTTTTGATCACAATTTCAAGGTCTATAACATAGAAAATGAAAGTGGGAGTTTTAGGTTAAAGTTTTGGGTCAAGGTAGTTTTTGATGAAGCTGGAGTCCAAACAACTTAAAACTTGGTACACTTGTTGCTTATGATATGATCTTTCTAATTTTAAAGGCAATTTGGACTTTTGACGCCAATTCACGGTCCACTAAACATATAAAATGAAAGTGGGAGTTTCAGGTTAAAGTTTTTGGTCAAGGTAGTTTTTGATGAAATTAAAGTCCAATCAACTTGAAACTTAGTACATATATAGATATAGGAAGATGTGGTGTGAGTGCCAATGAGACAACTCTCCATCCAAATAACAATTTTTAAAAAGGTAAACCATTATAGGTCAATGTACGGCCTTCAACACGGAGCCTTGGCTCACACCAAACAATAAGCTTTAAAGGGCCCCAAAATTACTAGTGTAAAACCATTCAAACGAGAAAATCAACGGTCTAATCTATATAAAAAAATTGAAAACAAGAAACACGTATATATTACATAAACAAACGACAACTACTGAACATCAGATTCCTGAATTTTGACAGGTGCAAACATTTGCAATGTGATTAAACGTTTTAATGGATCCATACCTTCTCCCTTTTTCTGAAACAATAGCATAACATGACAACATAGAAAAACACACTATAAAATATCAATTGGCAGACTTAACTCAATCAAAAACGTAAATTAATACACAATGAACTTTGGACACATTGTTGTTTCTATATGTTCATTATAGTATAATCTTTCTAATTTTAATGCCAAATAAGTTTATAACCCAATTTCACGGTCCACGGAACATGGAAAAGGATAGTGATAGTGGGGCATCCGTATACTTTGGACACATTCTTGTTTCTATATCTATTTATGAATTTCGAACAGCGGTATACTACTGTTGCCTTTTTTTTTTATTTATCCTTACCCAGTTGTTTCAAGAACATTTACCTACAAGTCGTTCTGCTTATAAAATCTTTTAAGTTCAGTTGTTCACTAAACATAATATTCATAAAAATTAGAATACATTCGAATAATATTTAGGAATTCAGCTAAATATCTATTATTCATTTTTTGTCTTTTTATGCCCCGCCATAGAGAAAGGGGCGTTAAGTTTTACCCTTTTCCATTTATATGTACATCTGTCCGTCTGTATGTACTTTCCGAAATTGGTTTCCATTCTGTAACTTTAGTTTGCCTCAAGCAAATATGAAATTATGAAACTTATACAAGCCTCATTACCACAAAACTTAGATAAAGTTGGAGATTTGGTGGTGTTTTTTTGTCGTTCTTGAATTTACTCCCTTTATACATTTATATGCAAGCTTTGGGAATTCACAAACATGCTTAAGGGCATACAATACAGTTTTGATCCCGAAATTTCAGTTTGATGAAAATTTTTGCCTGATTACCTCAAATATGTAATAAAATATATACTTTCAGGTGCTATTTTTTTAATTAAAAGAGTTCGAATTTTTTTATATCTGCTAAAAATTCGGATTTGTGGCCATATTTTCGCTTTCCAAAGAAAGCCATAACTTTTTTGTTTTAAAAGATTAACACAAACTGTTTTTTGTTAAATAGTTTGTAATTTCTGTATTTTATAAGTATCCCAAATAATTATGCATTTTTTTATTTACAATTAACTCATATTTATCAAATGGTCATGAATTAATAGCAAAACGTATTTTTGCTGTATATTTATCAAAATAGGGGTCCATGTACTCGTTTTCAAATTAAATCAGTTTGAATGATAAAAATTAGTCGAAAAATGCATCTGTTCCCGATATGTCATAGTTTGACGTCGAGAATATAACATTTTACGTTAGCAACGTCATTACCTCCCCTGTATCTGAATCGTATTCCCTTAAACTACTGTCACAGATGACGGTAGATTTGAGCATTTACGAGCCTGTTTGTATGTATATCATTTCATTCTGGTATCACCTAAGTTGGACAAAGGTATACAGAAAAACCACTGAAAGGTAAGGGGATATTTGAGCATTCACAAACATGTTTAAACCACTGAAAGGTTAGGGGATAATTGAGCATTCACTAATATGTTTAAACCATTGAAAGGTTGGGGGAAGATGTGAGCATTCAAAAATGCTTAAACAACTAAAAGGTTTGGGGAGATTTGATTCAAAAACATGATAACACCACAGTGACAAGTAAGAGTGGATTTAAGCATTTACAATCATATGCATGTTAAAACCACTGTGAAAGGTTAAGAGAGTTTAGGAATTAACAAGCATTTTAAAACCACCATGACAGGTTTAGGTGAGAAATAAGCGTGTACAAACATGTTAAAACCACTGTCAGATTAGCTGATATTTGAGCATTCACAAACCTTTTATAACTACTGTGACAGGTTATGAGAGAATTTAGCATTCACAAGCATGTTAAAACCACTGTGACAGGTTAGGAGAACTGAAATGCAATCAAAACCCGATATGTTACTGTCTTGATATTTAAATCGTAAAAGGCAGATCATTATCTTCTTGATACACAAAAAATAGTGCATTGATCACAACATTCTATATATTCTTTCGATGAACATTTCCAGAAATTTATCAATGTAATATATGCTCAGTCTCTCTAGTGACAAAATAAAGTTACACGTGTTATGTAATATAAAATTGAGAATGGAAATGGGGAATGTGTCAAAGAGACAACATCCCGACCAAATAAAAAAACAACAGCAGAAGGTCACCAACAGGTCTTCAATGTAGCGATAAATTACCGCACCGGAAGGCGTCCTTCAGCTGACCCCTAAGCAAATATATACTAGTTCAGTGACAATGAACGCCATACTAATTTCCAAATTGTACACAAGAAACTAAAATTAAAATAATACAAGACTAACAAAGGCCAGAGGCTCCTGACTAAGGACAGGCGCGAAAATGCGGCGGGGTTAAACATGTTAGTGAGATCTCAACCCTCCCCCTATACCTCTAACCATACATTACTTTTACAAAGTGTAGGAATCTAATATCTGTTCTTAAAATTTAATGATGTCATTGTTAAAGTAATGTTTAAAAAAAATGGAGTTACATTCAAATATCCTGCATTGTATTTGAATCAACTACAACCAATACTTTTTTCAATGCAATATTTAATTTTACTTCCCACTATAAAAAGCAATCTTTAGCCTTCATTGCTTGCAAGCACTTTGATTCATTCTTATGTATTTTACTTATGGATTTACGTACTCAGTTTTGGATTACTAGATTGTTGCGTAAGTATATTAATCTACAAGAAAATGTTATGAAACCTACACATTGCAAAAGCAGATACAAGAATAAGAAAACGCATTTATTTTTATGATCCCTTTAGTTTACTAATAAATGATCTTGTAATATTATATATCAAGATTATGTTTGGCCAAATATGAAAAACTTCAAACCAGGTTTAATTAATTATTCCATATCAGGTTAAATCAGGACAACAGAGATTTGAAATACACATCAATTGTTTGCCAAATAATTAATTTCCGCAAGAAAAATCCATTCTTTTATTTGGGGGAATTAGAATATACACAATATCCTGTGATAAGGATAGCTGACGTAGGTGAACATTTATATCATCATATCTTTAGCCCTAAACACTGCTATTGGTAATTCAATTTCATTTCTCTTCAGCGTCATAGTCATATAATTCATCCAGAAATGAAGGTCACAAAATAAAATGTCTGATGATTTCGTTACAACTTTTGTCCACATCAAAAGTCATCATACATAATGAGTCTTAGCAACACAAACCCTAGTTTGTTATCATTTTCATATTTACCTCTTGTACTCAAATTATATGTATAGGTCATCGTAAGGCCTGTAACAAAGTTACCCCATAAGTAATAAAAGTCTCGACAAAGCAATGCAAAACAAGCAAAACGAATAAATTAACGAGCTGATGCATGTACTAAACAATAAACGAAAATATGATAAACAGCAATAAAGAATACTCACTGAATGAGAAGCTCATGACTTTCGACAGGCACATACAGAATGCAGCGGGGTTAAACATATTAGCCGACGACCAAACCTGATTTTACATGGGACAGTGATGTAACAGTTTACCATAAGAATAGACTATAGAAACCAGTTAAACACATTTATGTTTTAGTTGTTTCGTTGTCCTCTTATATACTGAGCCAAAAAAAATTAGCAACACTTTTTTTTCAAATTGTCTCTTTTTTTTTTCTTCTTTTTTTATTAAACATCATTGATATAATCCTTAGTTTTACCTGTAATTTAAAACAGTCGTACTTTTTTCCTGGTGATTGATTTTGAACCATTTCAGTTTTGAACGTGTAATTGATGTTTTACCTTCTGTACCTGTAGTTTTAAAACGAAATTTAATTATTTTTTGCACTAACGTTTAGAAACACACCATTGGTAAGAAAAACACATAAAAGTTTGAAAAGAAAATGCATGGAGCGTCTACCACGCCTCTCCGAAAATGACCGTTAAATGGCTCTTGGAATGGGTGATGTTTCTGACGTCGTGGCTCGATTTAATATGCATAAGTCAACAGTTAAGAGACTTACAAACAGATGTCAACAAATTGCAACAGCACAGGATATGTCGATATGTCGTAGACCAAAACAACCATCGTCAAATGAGGAGCGCTACCTTCGCTTTACGTCAACATATTGACAAGTTTTTTTTTCCAGCCCAAAGAGAAGTGCATTGACTAAGGGCAGCTGCTGGTGTGCCTGCCAATCCTTCATTGATGCACCGAGTGCATGACCGAGAAATTGATTTTGAATATCACTATACTCATCCTGCATTTTGACCCTCCCGCGCTCCATACAAAAAATATCCTAATGAATATGAGTGTTAAACATTTATGTTGCTTCTGACATGTCATATTTTTTTTTTGCATTATTAAAAGTATATGTTATTATGATTTTGTAATAAAATAAAATTTCATATTTTTGTTGCTAAGCATTTTTGGCTCAGTATAGTTGATGTGGTTTGGTTTTAGTTTGTAACCCGGATTTGTTTTCTCTCAATAGATTTATGACTTTTGCGGTATACTACTGTTGCCATTACTTGTTTGGGCACATATTTACTTTTCGGACGGATCACAGCGCATTGAGATGGCATTACAATTTTCAAGACCTTGATGGACAGGCAGCAATATGGCTTGAAGTCTTTGGTTGTTATAATTTCGAAATAAAACATCGACCAGGTGTAAAACACAAAAGTGCAGACGCTTTGACTCGAAAAAAGTCAAGCAAGCGTAAAGTCTTCATTCCGATCGGTCAAGTTAGAAAGTTGCAATATGTTTTTAGATAATTAGACGAGAAATATATCTGTTGTTTACGGAATTTGTTGGCCGCGATTAAGTGGTGGTGTGTAAAGCTGTGTAAGCATGGAAAAGTCTTCCTTCTTAAAAAAACGTTTAAATATGACTTTTTTTTATGAATTTTCATCTGGAATGTCAAAACTCCAGGGGGTTCAGAAGGTTCATGTTATTAGACAGTCCTATATTATGACTACGGTCTATTCAAACCATCTACCGACACAAGTGTTTACCCTCTAAATAGAACAATAAGCAGTATAATAAAAAATTGAAATGCTGAATTATTTAGTTAAAAAATTCAAAAGTTCAAAATAAAAAACTTCTTGAAAACTACTAACATTATGGCCCTTGAACAACTAACTTTAAGTATATTGATTTGAGACTAAAGTCACACTGTGCAGTCAAATATCAATACAAATATACAACACTCATCTTAAAGTGTAATGCCAATGCTGATAGTGATATTAATTTCCGTTATTTAATATCCCTCCAAGTGCGGTATAAACAAATTTCAAATTATTTTTAAATTAATTTCATAACACAAGTGGACAGTTTATGAAAAGCTATATGCATCTGCATCAGTTGTTATCTGGTTGAGTAGTATATCATAGTGGGGAAGCCGATCATAGTTATTTTGATACAATTTAGTTTTGTAATCGATTCAGTGTCTTTAATATAATTTTGGTCATCTTAGATAAATTTATCAATGTTTGTGAATTTATCAGCTGTATTAACGTTGAAAGACTCACACGATGATTAACTTATAGTTATAAACCTCTTTTCGATTGAGAAGGTCGTAATAATTAACTTTTAAAACAACTTTGATCAAAGAAAACTTCAAGGAGAGCTAAATAAGGTGGAGAAAATACCAAGTTTGCAACGAAACTCTTTTGCACAAGTAGACGACATGGTGTACCTAGTACCTATGCAATATCTGCATGTGTACAAAGTACAACTATCTATCTATTGTGAAATAATCATGATATTATTGTTCCATTTTGTAGACATCCCACTACTGAAAAGTAAAATAACAAAAACTTATTCCTTCTCCAATACTTACTTGAGTAAAATAAGATTGATCCAAAAATTCGCAGGATCAACTCTATGTCTAAATAAACTGAGAATGAAAATGGGGAATGTGTTAAAGAGACAACAACCCGACCATATAACAGACAACAGCAGAAGGTCATTGATAGGCCTTCAATGCAGCAAGAAACTCCCGCACCAGAGGCTTCCTTCAGATGACCCATAAACAAATACATATACTAGTTAAGTGATAATGGACGTCATACTTAACTCCAAATTATACACAAGAAACGTAAATGTATTAAAGAATTAAACGATAGTCTTCAAAGTATAATTGAAATTTTTATTTTTACGGTTGGAGGAAATTATATATTATTTTAGCTTAATTGCAACTTTCTGCTTCAGTCTGAAACTTTAACCATTATTTTTTATCTCTCTTAATATTGTGGATCAGATATTAAAGATGTTTTTCTTACTTTTTCGTCCATTCAAAATACCCCTTACAGAAATTAATAGTTTGCTGCATAAATTGTAGCAAACAAATTTGTTTGAAAGAAAGTTGCAGATTGTTTCTTATAGTTTATGTTTTTTAGGAATAAATATTCGCACCAGTATATCAGTATTACAAGAAACCTTTCTTTTCAAATGTCAAACATGATAGTTTGCAAGGATGTTTCATGCACTTTTCTTTTAAAATATTCAACAAGATGATTTTTAAAAGATTGGGTTCATTAGACGACATTCATCTTTGAATTATTATTATGATTCCATAACATATTTATTTGTGTTTTTTTATCCTTAATGACTCATGCTTCATGTATCATTTGCTTTCAATTATTAAATAGTTATCAAAAGTACCAGGATTATAATTTCATACGCCAGACGCGCGTTTCGTCTACATAAGACTCATCAGTGACGCTCAGATCAAAATAGTGAAAAAGCCAAAACATATACAAAGTTGAAGAGCATTGAGGACCAAAAATTCCAAAAAGTTGTGCCAAATACGGCTAAGGTAATCTACTCCTGGTGTAAGAAAATCCTTAGTTTTTCGAAAAGTTCAAAGTTTTGTAGACATCCCACTACTGAAAATTTATAAAAATGACCATATAATTGATATTCATGTCAACACCGAAGTGCTGACTACTAAAAAAAGGATCTACAAATAAGAAAAACAATGTTATTTGCGGAAACTTCCAATTAGTATTCCACTGCCACAGACACTTCCACGTTATCATCATCATTTTCATCTCTACTGTCATTACTTATACCACTGCCATCGTCCTTGAATATATTTGTTTTAAATGTTGAAATTTGGGTTTCTGGTTGTTCATTCCAAATCTATTACTATAATAAAACATCATATGAAACTGTTCTTGTTTTAACAAAACAAATTGTTATTTTCGGAAGAAAAATCGCACATCTTGTTGTTGAGAGTTTTTCACGACCTTGACCGGCTATAATTCCATGGCACGGTCGGTGGCACATCTTTGTTGCTAACGCCACTTACATAAGCAGAGGCTATATCTAGTACAAAAGATATATCTAGTATTCATTGTTAAATACGAGGGGACAATATCTAGTATTCATTGTTATAAATGAGAGGATCGGCAGGTTTCACATATAGTTTTAGGTTACACTTTGTAAATACAGCTGTTTCATAAAACACACCTCTTTTTTGGGGAGATCTCGAATATTCATAGAAAATTAATTTTGTTTTCATATTGCTTCCCAGTTATGCTCTCTGTGTTCCATCTCACAGAGACATAACTTGGGAATGTAACCAGTAAATATATATGTGCATATTGTTTACATTGAAATCTGTGGTAACCTTTCATGCGAGGTAGGGGTAGTTAGTGTTTGTTTAAACTCTGAGAATTCAGGGCATATAAACGTTAAAAATATGCCGCACAGCCCTATAGGTACCAGTCTTGTATTACAACTCCAGTTTCCGGTGCGTGTCAAAACATGGAGGGAAAAATTAGTGCATTTTTTTCTGAATTTTTGTTTGAACTCAATTTTTTCTGTTTGATTATAGGTTTATGCTGAATTAAAACATATATAAAGACTTGCATCTTTTGGGGATATCAATCAAGGAAAGTGGAAGGATATCATGTTTACTGGAAGTGGTGCGGCCTAGTAAAAAAAGCAAACAGAAAGTAGAAAAAAATTGTTTTGACTTCAGGATTGCGTAACTTTTTATTCTTCGTGGCAACACCCCTTTTTTTTTTGGTTTAAATCACAATTTCACATTAGTACATACATGACATGAACATGAAATTATTTTTCTATGTAGCATTTTTTATTTTTTTATTTTCAAAGATCAGCTGTTTTGCATGTAAGCCTATGGAGCAGTCAATTACAAGACTGCAACCTATATTTCGACCTTTGAAAAAAATTGTGGTGCATATGAAATTTCAATTCTAGGATCAGATTTTTTTCAGAACTTCATAGTAAAAGTGGTACAGTTTTAATCGTTCCTATGGGAAATTGCATTGTCAATATTTACAGAAATGCAACCTATAGTACTGAAATTTTATTATAAGACTTAGAAATGAATGATATTTAAAAAAAAACTGTCTAATGTTAAAAGTAGTATATCTTCCATTACTGAAAAAATTATTTATAGATCATAACTCATATAATTGAATTATTTTTGTTACTGGTGAATCATATGATGCACCTGTGTCTTCCTCCACATTTCATAAATTGCCTGCTTTATTATATAAAGATGATGATGATTAGGTTTTTTAACGACCTTCCCTCGGTCATATAGATTTCATATATGGTATGAAACGATAAAATCTAGATACAGGGAAAGGCAAAGTAAATATACATGTCTATAAAGACATTTTAATTTATAACCAGGATTAAAGAATTAATGGAAATCTTAAATGATACAACAACCTATAGGATATACATATTTTACTTGTGTATCGAGAATTGAAATAAGTAGTTTTTGTAGTAAAAATTTTTAGCCAGATACAATTATCGAAATATATATAGAAAAGCGGTATGCAAGATAGCAGAGGGACAGTCAAACTCATAAATCGAATATAGAATGGACGTAAAAAAAATGTGAACATTTCCCTTCGAATTACGTTTCTGAAAAAGACGTTATTGCTGTAAACATTTCCGTTGTAATGATAAAAATATAATAGAGCAGGGTTTCCCCTGGGTCAATTATTTTTTTCGCCACCTCTTTCGCCAGAACAATATATTTTTCGCCACTTAAGTATTTTTTTCGCCAAGTAACAAACATATTTTTCTTTTAAAATATTCCTTTTTTAACCCCCCCCCCTAAATAAGACGTGGTTTTTTACAACAAAACGATGCATCTTATCACTTGGAATTGATCCCTCATGTAAGGTGTAATCATGAAATTGAAGGGTCACTCTCATGCCAACCTTTTGAATAGATTTCTTCATAACGACAGTTTTCTTTTCTAGATCATCGTAAATAAGTAAAACTATATGCTTGAAACGACTTTGAAGTAAACACTCAAATAAATGATCTATATGAAAGTTAAATGATGACTTTTCTTGCTTTTCAACATTTTCCGTCATAACAACAATTTTCTTTTCTGGACTATCATAAAAAGAAGGAGAGGAAGCGTAAAAACTTTGCTTCAAACACGTGCGTCGCAAAATGGTAAATAAATCCCGTTTGTGACATGTGACAGAAGCCATATAACCATATCATTTTGTTATAAAATACAATCAACACCTTTATTAATTAGTCCTTTGGTGTCGATAGCTATGAATGCAATCAGCTGATTATTGATTTTCTGTCAAAATCTTAACGAGTTCAAGGTGAATTCCGAGCATTGTCCGATCGGTAAAGTCAGAGAAACCCGAAAAAAGTAAATAAACAAGATGGCTGAAAATAAATCGTGATATATATTTCTTTCGCCAAATTCTTTCGCCAATGACGAATTTTAATCGCCACAATTAATATTTTTTCGCAAATTGCGAAAATGGCGACCGCCAGCGGAAACCCTGATAGAGGTCACTGGATCCGTTTTTAGTAGAACTGATTTAGTCTCGGTATCTCACTTAAATCAAGGGTTAAAAACGACAAGTTAATCGTATCTTAATTTCGTGACTACGTCACAAGTTGCCAAATATCATTTGTTGATGTTTATGTTTGTGTTATCATTATCACTCATTAAAAAACTAAAAACTTATTGATACCAGAATTGTAACTTTATATTTGCGCCATAGCGCGTTTCGTCTACAATAGTTATCAAAGGTACCAGGATTATAATTTAGTACGCCAGACGCGCGTTTCGTCTACATAAGACTCATCAGTGACGCTCATATCAAAATATTTATTCAGCCAAATAATTAAAAGTTGAGGAGCATTGAGGATCCAAAATTCCAAAAAGTTGTGCCAAATACGTCTAAGGTAATCTATGCCTGGGATAAGAAAATCCTTAGTTTTTCGAAACATTCATAGTTTTGTAATCAGGAAATTTGTAAAAATGACCACATTATTGATATTCATGTCTACACCGGAGTGTTGACAAAAGACTCATCAGTGACGTTCAATGGCCAAATAATGACGAAGTTGAAAAGCATTGCGGACCAAAAACTCCTCAAAGTTTTGCCAAATACAGCTGCTCAGGTAATTTATTCCTAAGGTAAAAAACCTTAGTATTTCAAAAATTCAAAAGTTTTGTAAACGGTTAATTAATAATATATGAACATATCCAAGAGAACAGGTTTAAAAGTACAGTCACAAAAATATTGAACTCCAATTAAAATTTCAAGCGGAAAGGATCCAAAATTTCAAAAAAATGTGCCAAATACGGCTCAGGTAATCTTTGTCTGGGATAAAAAAAAATCCTTAGTTTTTTATTAAAATATTCAATGTTTTGTTAACAGGAAATTTATATAAAAAAAACAAATGACCACATTATTGATATTCATATCAACACCGAAGTGTTGACTACTGGGCTGATGATACCCCGGGGACGAAACTGATGCGAGTACTCGGCCTTCCGAGCGAGTACACGAGTTATAAATGTGATAAAATACATCTATTTCATATTTAAGTTTCTGATTCATTCCAAATCCATAACCATGATAACACTTTCCCTAAAGGTGTAATTGTTCTTCTTTTAACAAAGCAAATTTTATTTTAAGAAGAAAAAATCACACATCGTCTTTGCTAACGCCACTCATATGGGAGTAGCCCAGGGTTTCCGCTGGCAATTTGCGAAAAAATATTAATTGTGGCGATTAAAATTCGTCATTGGCGAAAGAATTTGGCGAAAGAAATATATATCACGATTTATTTTCAGCCATCTTGTTTATTTACTTTTTTCGGGTTTCTCTGACTTTACCGATCGGACAATGCTCGGAATTCACCTTGAACTCGTTAAGATTTTGACAGAAAATCAATAATCAGCTGATTGCATTCATAGCTATCGACACCAAAGGACTAATTAATAAAGGTGTTGATTGTATTTTATAACAAAATGATATGGTTATATGGCTTCTGTCACATGTCACAAACGGGATTTATTTACCATTTTGCGACGCACGTGTTTGAAGCAAAGTTTTTACGCTTCCTCTCCTTCTTTTTATGATAGTCCAGAAAAGAAAATTGTTGTTATGACGGAAAATGTTGAAAAGCAAGAAAAGTCATCATTTAACTTTCATATAGATCATTTATTTGAGTGTTTACTTCAAAGTCGTTTCAAGCATATAGTTTTACTTATTTACGATGATCTAGAAAAGAAAACTGTCGTTATGAAGAAATCTATTCAAAAGGTTGGCATGAGAGTGACCCTTCAATTTCATGATTACACCTTACATGAGGGATCAATTCCAAGTGATAAGATGCATCGTTTTGTTGTAAAAAACCACGTCTTATTTAGGGGGGGGGGTTAAAAAAAAGGAATATTTTAAAAGAAAAATATGTTTGTTACTTGGCGAAAAAATACTTAAGTGGCGAAAAATATATTGTTCTGGCGAAAGAGGTGGCGAAAAAAATAATTGACCCAGGGGAAACCCTGGAGTAGCCTATATCTTGTACAAAAGGAAATGCATTCTTTGTTAAATTTCATATACCTGAGGATCGGCAGGTATTACTTATAGTTTGAGGACTGAGATTTTATTAAAAGACAAATGAATGGATGATATTTTAAAAATGCGTTTTGTTATTTAAAGTTGTTAATCTACCATTACTGACAAAGGAATACAAAGATCCCAACTCATATAATTAATTTGTTTTTACTGGTGCATCGAAAAATGCAACTGTGTCTACCTCCTTATTTCAAAAATTGTCTGCAATATCAAATATGTAGGATGAAGAGTGGGATTTTAATGACCTTTGACTGGCTATAAAGTCTCCAAATGTCTAGATGTCATGGTCTGAATAAATAAATCTAATTAAGGGAGAGTCAAAGTGATAATATTAAAAGTAATATCACACAAATACTGAACTCCGAGGCATTTTTTTATGTGTATTTTAAGACATTGTACTTTTTTACCAAGATAGGAACATTAGTGGAAATCTGATTTTGGATTCTTACTTAATAAAATTCAGGTTTCTTTCTTAAAAAAAAAAGAGAAAAGAATACGTGAGTTCTAGACCGTTGACTTCGCACCTAACAAAATATGATCCTAAATTTGGGTTTGCTTTTGGTTTGAAATAATTGATTGTGAAAAGTATACGATAATGATGATGTTAAAGCACCTTTATTTAACATATGCAATCGTGTGCAGACTCTTATATAATTCGGTTGAAAGCAATAGTTGATGGTTCAACCGTTGTAAATATAACAGCAGGGGAAGTCTAGTGACAGAATATTACTACCCCTCCTGTAAACACTGAAAACTTTATCCTTTCAATGTCTGTCTAATCAACACAAGGACGCTATCAATTATAAGTTGAATTAAAAACAGAACCTTCATTTTAGGATATCATTCTTCTCCATAAACGGAAAACGACGAGTACAGTAGTCTAAACGAACTTGGTCTAACTATTGTTTTAAAATATTGCTATGCTGATAAATTTTTGGATTATAAGTGCCTGCTGGTCTACTGAGCGAGTACACAGAAATGTGCTATATTGTAGGTCCGGAAATCAATTTGATTTGCTTATATTTTTGTTATTTTATGCTGAACTATGAATTTTACTGTGAAAGTCGGTTAATGAGCTCACCAAATCCCATGTTTTAACTTTTGATAATGTAACTAAACGCCGACTTAAAATATAACTTACCTCATAATTGATTTTCAGCAAGTGTTATTATTTATCTATAAAAAGTTCAGGTTTCGGGAATTCTACCAATTTGGTAACATGAAACTGAAGCAATTTAGATTTTATTATGAATTAATAACTACAATAAAACATCTTCAAACGTGCAAATATCCTGTTTCATCAAACAAATTTCTGTTCTACAAATTCTAGGAATGAAAGAAAAAATAGATTAATTATTTCAAATCTTTTTAAAAAGAAGATGTGGCATGATTGCCAATCTATAGAAGGCCCCGGAATGAAAAATGTGAAGCAATTCAAACGAGAAAACTAAAAGCCTAATGTTTGTACAAAATAACGTGAAAAGGAAAAACAAATATAAAAGTAAAAGTTATAAAGGACAACTACACAGCTACTTTTGCATAGGTACTATTTTTGTACTAAAATATGTAGTACTGGAAATTTACTTTAATATTTATTACTATTTCTTTACTTTAAAATTATTATGATATTAAGGTACTTGTAATTTACAGCAGTTGATTTTTACTAAATATTTTGGTACAGAAATAAAAATTATAATTTTAAGAGATTTGAAATAGAAAAACTTTCAAAATGCTGAAAATGTAACGGAAGTAACCAAAAATCTGTAGTACTTAAATTTCAAGTACAAATTAGGTACTATAAAATACAGGTACCTAAATATAACCATAATTTAAAAGTAACAAAATAGTACTGAACATTTAAAGTAAATTCCAGTACTACAGATTTTTAGTACATAAATATTACCTATGCAAAAGTAGCTGTGTACCGAATTACAAGCCCCTGACTGATATGCACATACAGAATGATAGGGGTGGGGATAAACTAGTGCAAAAGGGAAAAGTATTCAATGTTATTCCATTACAGGCCCCTGACTTGGGATATGCACAAACATAATGATGGGGGTTGGGGTAAACTAGTGCAAAAGGGAAAGGTATTCACTGTTATTCCATGTGTACCCGAGTATCGGCAGGTATTCATTATAGTTTGAGCACTGCGATTTTATTAGAAAACTAAGGAATTGATAATGTTCACAAAAATTTGTTTGAAGTTAAAAGTAATAAATCTACCATTAATGAAAAAGTAATTAATAGAAAACTCGAATAGTTGTTGTTATCGATGTATCAACGTGGTGCACCTGAGACTATCTCCATATTTCACAAACATTGCCTACTACATCAAACAGATGTTACAACATGCATCAATAAATATTAGAATACATCGCAAATCAAAGTGAATAAATATTTCTATCAAGACTATTTATATTATATAACTCGGGTAGAAACATTAAGGGAAATCTCAATTGAGACATCAATCTATGAAATATACATATGTAACTCGTCGAACTGGATATGATCATCGAAAAATGAAACAGTCAGTTTTTATATTTTAAATTTCATGAAATATGCATGAACGTAATAAGCGGTGAAACAAATTTCTTCGAAAGGCGTTTCTAGAAATCCGTCCAGGGAATTGAAATACAAAATGTTATTGCTGTAAAATTCTCGTTTTAATGATAATAAATAATAGCCATCTCCGGATCCGTATTTAGTAGAACTGATTTAGTCTAGATATGTTACGAATTGTTATTGATATGGTTATATTTATAAATTTACTGTTTACAATTTTTTTTTGAATTTTTTGAAGTACTAAGGCTTTTCTACCTTAGCTGTATTTGGCAAAACGTTTAGGAATTTGGTCCTCAATGCTCTTCAACTTCGTACTTTATTTGGCCTTTTTAACCTTTTTGGAGTCTTTTGTAGACAAACGCGCGTCTGGCATATATACTAAATTTAGTCCTGGTATCTATGATGAGTTTATTTACAACCACTGGGTCGATGCCTCTGCTGGTGGAGATTTATTTCCTCGAGGGTATCACAAGCCCAGTAGTCAGCACTTTTTGTGCTGACATGAATTGTCATTAATATGGTTATATTTAAAAATTTACTGTTGACAAATTTCTTTTGAATATTTTGAAATAGTAAGGCTTTTCTACCTCAGGCATAGATTACCTTAGCTGTATTTGGCAAAACTTTTAGGAATTTAGGTCCTCAATGCTCTTCAACTTCGTACTTTATTTGGCCTTTTTAACGTTTTTGGATTTGAGCGTCACTGATGAGTCTTTTGTAGACGAAACGCGCGTCTGGCGTATATACTAAATTTAGTCCTGGTATCTATGATGAGTTTATTTACATAAAACAAGTGTTAAAAAAACCCAAAAATAATGGTAACAAAAATTCGTGACACGTCACACTGCAAAATTTTTTTTTTTAAATATCAATCATTAAATAAATGAGGCATAAAACATCAATACGATGACCGCCTTATATATAAGTGCATTTTTATAGTATTCATTAATTCAGGGATAACCATAATATAGCGATCTTATTCGGAGTTTTGTTTAAAGAGCAAACTTATGACACCTGAATATATTCAAACTCTGGCTAAAGTAGAAACGTCTTCATTATTTTATGAAAAGCTTTCCAGAAATTTGGATGTGTTTTAATACGCATGGATAGTAGGTTAACTCAAAATTGTCAAGTTAATAATTACCGTGGATTCATTATTATTCGTTGGATATCAATTTTCGTGGATTTCGTGGGTCAATTTTACCACGAAATTAAATGTTCAACGAATGACAAATTTTCTATAGGATTGTATGGAGACTACGGCATAACCACGAAATCAAATATCCACGAACATGTAAGTTTTCTTCAATCCACGAAAATTGGTACCCACGAAAATAAATGAATCCACAGTATTCAGTTGCCCAGAATGCAGATTTCGGATCCGCGTTTACAATTTATTCAATTTTAAATTGATGACAGACAAAATTTAAACACCAACTCGTGTCTGATCAGCAGTAACATCACAAAATATGTGTTTTCGTTTTCATTTGACTTAAAAACTTGTGGGGGGAAATTCAGTCTGTTGGGTTAAGAACAGAGTGATATACTGTGAATTCATTAACATTCGTTGGATACCAATTTTAGTGCATTTCGTGGATACAGTGGAACTACGAATTTAAATGTTCAACGAACTACAAATTTTCTAAAGGAATGAATGCAGACTTTGCAAAACCACGGAATCAAATATTCATCAAATAATAAGAAATCGAAGAATTCAAATACAGAAAAATATTGAAGTGCCCAAACAACACATTAATTCACGAATGCGCATATTATCCGTGTTGTTCGGTCACGAGTTCTCAAGTTTCTCTATGTAATAAGTAATAAAATAAAAACCGTCATTTTGACCGTCTAATCATGTCGATTTGGTATTTTGATCAACTATAAAAGTGTATGCAAGTTACGTATTTATCAGATTGGGTTACACACACAGTATTCACATATCGTTCGACACTGAAATCGTTTTTGCTCTGAACTCGTTCTTATAATTAAAAATAGTTACACCATTACATTACATAAAAAGATAACTGAACCCCATAAATACCGAACAGTACGAAAGACCACCCACGCATCCGATTACCTCTGAACAACAGACACACAAACAAAGACAAACATCACATGGTTTGTTATGTGACTTGGTAAAGACACAACATGTCGTATTAATTTTTTTACTTATTACATAGAAAAACTTGAGAACTTTTAATTTTAAAAGCTAAAAAATCAAATGATGCAAATCAGCTTAAGTTTAAAAATTTCTCTCATGCTATATATTTTAATGCATATTGTGTTATCAAACTGAATACCATGAGATAACTACCTTTGTTGAGACTGTTTTATACTGGGATATAAAATTGTTCTTGAAAATATTTGTTTCGTATGTTGATATTGTATAGCAATTTGAAATTTAAGTTTCTGGTTCATTTCTATTCCATAACTGTAATAAACCCTCTTCTGAAAATGTAACTGTTCTTGTTTCAAAAAAACAAATTGACTTTTCTAGGAAGAAAATCCCACATCTTCTTTCTAATGCCATTGTTATACGAGAAGGCTATATCTAGTACAAAAGGGAAAGATAGTCATTGTTATTCTTTATATCTTCAGATGATCGGCAGGTATTACTTATAGTTTGCGGACTTTGATTTTATTATACGACTAAGGAATGAAAGAAGGAAAAAGCTATTTAATGTTAAAAGTAATAAATCTAGCATCACTGATAAAGAAATATATAGATCATAACTTGTACAATTGAATATTTTTTTACTGGTGAATCAAATTCTTACACCTGTGACTGTTTTCACAAACATTGCCTACTATATAATATAGATTTTATGGTTTTTATCTATCAATCTAAAATATAAGGTAACCTAAAGAGATAATACATTTTTATTACGACATTTTAATTTATAACTAGAATAGGAAAATTAATGGAAATCTTAATAGGAACACCAATTTATAAGATAAACAAATTTTACTCGTTAATCGATAATTGTAAAAGGAAGCTATTATATTACAGGCACTTGTCTCAGAAAAAAATCCTATAAAGCTTTTGATATAACAAAATTATATTTATGAACGTTTCGACAACAAAGTTGATCGACAGGCTGTAGGTATCCTTATGGGCACTAATTGCGCCCCTTTAATAGCATACTTGATTTAGTACTATATGATCACAGTTTATGACCAAACTTAGTAAAGATAAATATAAATATGAACTGTTTAGATATGTAATTTTCACTAAGACCCGTCGAAATTGCATTTAATTAATAAATTCGATTATACTTACCGTTATCTTAATAATTTGTTTTCGTTAAATAATAATGAATTTTCTCAATATACTGCTGAAATTTACATAAAAGAACATACTTGAAATAAATCAAATTGAAACGGTAATAACTGTCCTTTCATGGATTTAGATATTTTGATCTTAACCCGGAAACTCCACATTAAAATTTACGACAAAAGGGATGATTTTTCGTTCCCTATTGTTTAATTTCCATTTTTAGATGGTGATGTTTCTTTGGCACCATCTTACGGTGTTTATATATTTTACAGCTCGTTCGCTATGCCGGTGTCTGTTGTTATTAAGCCAAAGATTTCGTTACCATAAGTAACTTAAAATCTTTACTAAATTTTTTATTATATATAAAGATTTAGTTTTTAAGTTTAGTTTTACCTGTAAAAATCTTATTTCTAACGGGATAGCACGTCCTCATTTTTACGGGAGATGCATGATTCTTTTTATTGGTTGTAATTTGCTTTGAACTAGCTGTCAATAACTGCGAGTACTCTCAAATCTGTACTGAGTGTCTTTTTGTTGTAAATGTCTTAACTTTTGCATAATATTTTGTTTCAGTGGAATTTATGCTTTTGCATCTTAAAATAGGTAGGAGCAATATTATACCAAAAGCTCCCATAGCTCGTCGGTGGGTTTAAAAGTGGATCAAAGTCCGTCAAAACATGAGTTAAAACCTTCGTTCATTCCAATAAAGTTATTGATATTTTATTGTGGATTTTACCACTTACTGCAACAGGAAATCTTTCAGAATCTAATGCAAAAAAGGTTTATAAGGCTTTAACCCAAGAATAATGATTTTTCTTCTTATCATATGTATACCTCCATGCAATCTCAATCCCATTATGATAAATAAATTGAACTGTAAAATACTACACAGTATCTTTCACTTGACTTTATTATTTCTGGTGTAAAAATATGTATGACAATGCATGCTGTGAGCACAAGATTAACAGCACAGTTTCAAAGTTCTGTTAAACCAAAAATTAAAATGTCAACTTTAAGTTTGATGTTTGATGTGTACCGAATGACAATTTAATCCAAGAGAACATGGTTTATCTTTTAGTTTTAAATGTAGCTTTGAATTAGCTTTCAGTAGCTGCGAGTACTCTTGATTCAATGATTTGAATTTATGTTATCATTTTGTGTTGTTACACCACTGGAACAAGGATGTTGAAAGTGGGAGTGATAACGTCGATGGAGGTGGAGAAGGGGTTGGGTAGAGCAAATAAAAATGATAAGCCCTTCCACAAAATCAGTGGCTGTCGCTAGCTAATATCTAGCTGTCATATTTGTTTTTGTTCAAATGTTTTTTAAATAGGCCTAAGAATTTCAATTGTTAATCGTTCTTATTTCATAGCTAGTTTCTGACAAATTGTTATAGTTTTTGGTCTTTGTTGAAGGTCATACTTTGACTTGCAATTGTTCACATCTTGTTTTATTCATATTTAACTTGATAAACTGAATCAAACATTTACTATCGTTATAGATGTAGCTTTACCCTAAACACCTTTTAATACTTTTTTTTGTTAGCAAATTATGAAATATCTGACTTAAGGTCAAGAAACAGTAAATGGGCTATATCGCTGTTTTTGCTCAAATTTTGCATACAATCTTGGCTCGGTGAACTACAACTGACAATCGAAAAAATAATGCATTTATCTCTTTTATTATCTGAAATATTGCAGAGTGACTTCTTTTAATGTGGGTGAATATTTGTATAGAAAGCACATACAATCAGCGAAAAAATCGCCAAATCTTTTATTCTACTCCATAGATTTTTCTTTAAAAACTGTATGTTGTTGACACATAAAATTCCGTATAATGATGCAAAATAAAGATAGGGTCACCGACTTCGTTTGTTGTCTAATAATCATTTGTTCACCTTGTTGGTAGTGAAAAACGTCAAAAATCAACGTTTTACGGCCTGCAACACGGCGACGTTACGATCATTTTGACGTTATATGGGATTTTTTCACAAAGAACACAACATTGAATGATGTTTACCGTAAAAGCGAAGTCGGTGACCCTATCTTTATTTTGCATCATTATAACGGTAATTTATGTATCAACATCATATAGTTTTTTAAGAAAAATCTATGGAGTAGAATTAGAGATTTGGCGATTTTAAGACAAATTTAAGAAGGTTTTATGCCGATTTTTTGTGCTTTCTTTACAAATGCTCACCAATTTTGTAAGAATTCAATCAGTAATATTTTAAATGTTTAATAAGATAAATGCATTATTTTTTCGATTTTCAGTTGAAGTTCATCGAGCCATAGTTGTATGCAAAATTTTACTGAAATCTGTGACATAGCCCATTTACTGTAACTTGACCTTAAAAAAAACCAATCTTTCATCTGATATTGGACGGAAGTTGTTGCGCTTTTACGTTATATGAATTACGATTATTTAACAGGCTAATGGATGCACAATTGTAAAAATAGACCAATGTTATTGATTATGTAACGTTTATTTTAAATACGATAAACGTTTTACCAAAAATCACCGGCATCATATCAGGACCCACCAGCATTGAATCAGGAATGTCTAAACTGAGAAAATGCACAATTTTAATAAATTGCACAATCTAATTTTGGCATCAGTCAGTCTGAACCAAATAATCACCAGCATAGAACGTTTGTTTGTTCGTTATCCGTTTACTGATTTGCTTAGTTTGTCTTAATGTTGTGTCGTTACAACACTGTTCCAGGTTAGGGAGAGGGTGTGGTGCCAACAAACTAGTTTAAATCCCGCCTTATTCAGAGTTTTCCTGTCCAAAGTCAGGAGCCTGTAATTTGGTTGGTGTCATTTGTTGTTGTATCTCATATTTATCTTTTGATCAATATTTCTACATAAGTCAGGTCGTTAATTACTCGTTTTACATTTGTATTTTCAGTGCCTTTTATAGCTTTTAACACTTAAAACACTATATCTAAACCATATGTTTTTTATGATTTCATAAACGAGCTTGCATTTCACAACAAAATATTACGGCTCAAATCAATCGTATACAGCGATTAATCTTACAAACAAAATATACTCACAAGTCAAGCACATTTCAGATACATTAAGTTACGACCAATTATTGTCATACTATTTTTTTTGGTGAAAAGAGTCCCAGTTAAATATTTCCACAAATTACACGATTAGTTAAATTTGTAGCATTTTTTGGTGAACTGAGGGTCTAAACATATGCCACAATGACATAGTCAGCTATGAAAACCATTCGACATGAAAAAATGTAAAACAATTAAAAGAAGAAATCATGACAAAACAGTCAACGTATGATCGTCTCCTATGATAACCACTAAATCGCAAGGTTATGGTTAGTCAATTTTATATATGAAGTTGAAATGATTTTTCCGTAAAGTGCTGGGCCATTAGCTATACATGAAAATTTATTAATGTCGATCAAAATTGATAAGTTGATCATATAAAATAAAACAAAATAAATAAATTTTAATGTGTAGATAACGCACATTGCTTCAAATAGATATCCATATATAACATTAAGTATATTATTTCTCTGTAAAACCGATGCAATTGGCAGGTTAATAGGTGTTAACAAATACAATTTGTTACATTGTCAATTCTATACAAAAAAATGTAAAAACATAAATGTTCAAATATCGATAAAAATTAATACATATATTATAACAAGCTTTAAAATATCGGTCCCGGTTATCATCCCGAGACTCCTATACCAGTCCAGGGCACCAGTCGAGTCTCTGATTCGGGTCGCGGTATGATAACTGACTAAACAAGGAAAAGGGCTCTTATGACATAGTATATCAATCTGTTTATTAAGTACTTACGTTTTGGACTTGATTAATTGTAAGCCCTGTGTCTGCTGACCTGGGCTGCTTCGTTTCGACAATACTACTCATGCAAAATGCGATATAAATCATATCATTGCAATTCGGAAACTTAACTAAGGTTTAATCTACTAAATTGTTAAACATTTCTCGAACTGTCTACAAATCTCTACTTTAACCAAAAATAATACACAAACATATAAACTATTATACAAATCATTGTGATTAATTACTTTGCTCTTCATGGGCCCTTTAATTGGAATAAAATACCTTGTATCTTATCTTATCTTATCTCTTATAAATGAATAATCTATTTAATAAAAAAATATAATCTAAATACTTTATATTTTCTACCTATAAATAATACGTCCTTTTTTACTTTATAGATTCTCATGTATTTATTTTACATTTTCATTGATATTCTTATACATTTGGTTTAAATCACATGGAATACAAATCAAGAACGCTATATTCAAAGTAAGGTCTGTATATTTTACAGGACGTTTCATCTACATAAGGTGGGTTAACCCCATGGTTACACATATATATATATATATATGATTGTCGCAAGCGTCAAAACTTTGGAGCCAGCATTTATATATGTGCATCAGAAGATATTGAGTTAACATTAGGTCCGAGAACACAATTAATTCGTAGTGCATTTCTTTTAGAACATAAATGAAAATAAAAAAAATCCCACCTGCGCTTTCCCAATGAAAATTTTACAGTGTGTTGTACTACTTTTGGGACAAATCATATCAAAATTATAGAAAACTTCATCGCCTCTAACTCAAAATATGGACAATTTTGTGTTTAGGGTGTCTTGAAATCTTTTGACAGCTTCCGAAGTGCTAATTTTTAACCTTTTTCAGCTAGACCAAATCACTACTTTCCTGTAAAATTCTGGACCCAAATTTTTTTACAGTGTAATTTCACCCCCCTACTTACAATTTGAGGCATTAAACTCGGAGAAATAAATTTGGAAGGGGTATAAAAATTATTGGCAAGTAGCCCACTGTTAACACTAGGGACTATATTCGTGAACAACGAAAATCAAGGGACGACAATTGTGGTCTCGGACCTAATAGGATAGAAAGAGTTGACAAATCTTAAAAAAACTTGGTATGACCAAAGCTTAATTAATTATAACACTGCTTGCAAAGTTTCATAACAATAGGATATATATTATAGACACTATGTTAAATTCTATACTCATCTTTGCGTGTTAAATTTTGACGTTAAAATTGAAAAATTTCAACTATCAACATTTTGGGCTTTGAAAATTAAAATGTTGCAAAAAAATACTTTTCAAATGCCCTAATATATCATTTATTATGTACTAAAAGCAATAGAGTACTCATTTGATTTATCAGACTTAGCATAATTATTCAAAAGTCAAATTTATATCAGCCTGGGCCTAAAATTTGAGGTTTTTCAATGAAAGGGGGCCTTACATGAAGATGTAATATATTCCAGCAATTTTAAATTTGTGAAGCTTTTTGGTTATAAATAATCCTTACATATGTATTGAATGTACTTTAAATAGAAAGAAAAGTTACAAATAGCATATCATATTACTTTAAAAGGGTCTTAAGCCAAGCAAGACTGGAAAAAAATAAGGGTCAATTTAAGCCGTGCCACATATTTACATTAAAAAATGCATATTGAGGCTATAAGAAATAAAAAATTGTGCCCTTTTTATCATTTCTATACTCATGTGACATGATACAACAAATCTGAGCACAAAAAGGCTCTTGCAATTAACTTTTCTTACAGACAGTATGGTCTGATACAAAGATTTTTGCCTTTTTAATGAAAAACTTGAATGCAATTTTAGTCTCAACAGGCTTATATTTAAACCACTTGCTATCCTACAGAAGAAAAGAAAGATATTATGTGAAATGGAACAGGTACATTACACATTGTAAAGTGCTTTTGATACAAATTTAGTGAGGTCTTTATTATAGACTTCAAATTTTATGTACCAAGAACCCCACTTTTGACTTCATCCAAACAGGGCGTTAGACAAGGGTCATTTATACAACACATTTTGTACATATTATCTGAAATATCCTTCTTTTCTGTAGATTCTGAGTTCATAAACAAGTAAAAGTACTAGATAAAGGCATATAAACACAAGTATTGACACATGAAAACCTGTCAGATAGAAAGTCAGGATGCCATGTATGCATCAATATTGAAAAAACCTTGAAATGCCTATTTTGACCATAAAATGTCAAAGTTGGTCATTTTTGCAGAAATTCTATAAAATAAAAGTTTAAATCCTTTAGTTTCATGCTATTTGACAAAGTGACACCACCAAATCATTTAGGGAAGTTGCCAAAGTACAGATTCTATATTTACAGACTTCACCTCTTAGGTCCGAGAACACAATTAATTCGTAGTGCATTTCTTTTAGAACATAAATGAAAATAAAAAAAATCCCACCTGCGCTTTCCCAATGAAAATTTTACAGTGTGTTGTACTACTTTGGGGACAAATTATATCAAAATTATAGAAAACTTCATCGCCTCTAACTCAAAATATGGACAATTTTGTGTTTAGGGTGTCTTGAAATCTTTGACAGCTTCCGAAGTGCTAATTTTTAACCTTTTTCAGCTAGACCAAATCACTACTTTCCTGTAAAATTCTGGACCCAAATTTTTTTACAGTGTAATTTCACCCCCCTACTTACAATTTGAGGCATTAAACTCGGAGAAATAAATTTGGAAGGGGTATAAAAATTATTGGCAAGTAGCCCACTGTTAACACTAGGGACTATATTCGTGAACAACGAAAATCAAGGGACGACAATTGTGGTCTCGGACCATTAATGGAATAGCAAGCCTTACAAAACAAACAATCGCAGAAATCTTATATCAAGGATCAAGTGCCAAAGCATATACAAATGGGCAACACACACTAATTGACCAAAGCGCAGACTTTTGGCCCGTACATGTTTAAGGCCGTACGTAGACCCATAATTGTTTACTTTAATGGAATAGTTATTTTCTATCGATTAATGAGCTTCGAACAGCGGTATACTACTGTTACCTCTATTTTATACATTGTGACTTGGATTGAGAGTTCTCTCTTTGGCACTTATACCTCACTTTCTTATTTATAATATCTCAAACTTATGGACCAAAGTACAGACTAATTGACCTAAGCACAAATTAATGCACCAAAGTACAAACTAAGGAGCCAAGGCACAGACTTAAGATCCAAATCACAGACTGATGCGTCATATGACAGACTACGTGTAACAGCAGGGATAGTTCATAAAAATATAGACCGATGATAAAAAAAAATATGTTGAAATCATTATCAAACCAGGAACGCTAAGAGCGAAAAATCGAAAAGCCAAAGATGTACATTGATACACGTACGTGTTAAATTTGTTCACCTACATTCTCATTACATTTTTGGGAAACCTTAACGGTGTTTACTTCATAATATAAAGATCACTCTTTTCACACAAGTATTCATGTAAAACACTTAATTAAAATTTAAAGTTAAGACTATCTGACGGGCATGCATAAATTGGGATTGTTATACATGTATTGTTAAGAATCAGTACAGTGCATTGTCGGCATTCCACACAATCGACAAGTTCTAAACAACTATGTTATTCGTTACATCAGATGTGTTAGTCGTCACTGCAACGGTGTAAGGCTTAACTCCAACTTTTAGAGTCGTTGATGCAGATATGTTAGGCGCTATTGCTGATATGTAAGGCGTTTCTGCAGATGAGTTTGGCTTTATAGCATCTGTGTTAGTCGTTACCGCCGATATGTTAAGCGTTACTGTAGATATGTTAGACGTTACAGTAGATATGTTAGGCGTTACTGCCGATGTGTTTGGCTTTTTATCATCTGTGTGAGTCGTTACTGCACCCGCGGTAGGTGTCACCGAATGTTCCTCTTTTACTTTAGAGACTCCAAATGATTTTATGCATGGAATCATTTCTGAAAAGTTTTTCCTAAATCTCGTACTGTTGTATGCGTACAGAAATGGATTCATGGCTGCTTTGGACCATAGAACCCAGTTAAAAATTTCATATATATTTTCGTTGACACATTCCTCACAGAATGCTATGATGATAGTGGTGATAGTATATGGTACCCATGTAACAAAGAACACTACAACCAAGGCTGCTAAAAACCGGACAGCTTTAACTTCACGCTTAGGCTTGCTTTTGTTGTGATTTGAGGTGTTGCTGTTGTTGTGATTTGAGGACTTGCTTGGATTAACACCAACCTTACTTCTCTTTCTTATCTCGTTATATATAAGACCGTTTACTATAACAATACAACAAAACGGAATCCCAAATTCTATAAATGCTGTTGCAGTGGTAAATGCTGTGTCGTAGGCAAATTGTACATCACAATCTTCCTCTTCAACAATATTCTCACCCGTCCAAATGTCCCATCCGATAATAGCCGGTCCATATAACAAGAATGCCAATACCCACGTGACACCGATCTGTATACCGGCCTTTTTCATTGTGACTTTCGAAGAGTAATGAGGTCCAAATTTTAGCAACAATAACCGATCTATACTGATAACCATCATCATTAATACAGATTCTAGACATAGGGTAAAATCTATAAGCATGTACACTTTACAGAAATGGTAACCAAAGGGCCATGTGTATGTTCCCAGTGTATACACGGCGTAAAACGGCATGCTAATGGTACTCAGTAGAATGTCAGTTATCGCGAGATTTAATAAAAACGCGTTGTAGACGGAGTGGAGTTGTTTATCACGAATGTAGGCTAGAATTGTCAATAGGTTTCCAACAAAGCCAAAAAATACGCATAGTGATATAATGATACCGAATATAACCACTAAATATAACGGAAATAGAATATCCTCTTCTTCCTCCTCCGTTTCTGTTGTATTGATCATTCTGTAGGATTTATTACACTAAAATGAGAAATTACAGGCAAATTGCATTTGTCATTATCAATATTTTCAAATCAAATGAATAATAATCGGCTTTGCTTTTCGGTGAAATTTTATGACATTAAAATATTTTTCTAAGGGACATACTCGAAATAATAAATATTGGTTTGTGCACTTATTTTCTCTCTCACTGTAAGGTGTTTCCTGTACATGTACATAATAAGTGTCTTACAAATATAAGGATTGATTTGGAATGTGTCTGTTGGAAATAAACATTTGGTCTGAGGCGTACATGATAACGTTTTCTCTATTTTTTTTGGTGCTATTTTCACATTTCCTGACCGGTGTGAAAAAAATATTTCTCGTCACTAGTGAAAACCCGGTTTTCGGCAAATGATTAGTTGAAATTTGATTGTGACTTTGAATTTTTTTGTTTTCTTTTTGAATTTTCTTATTGAAAAAAGGTGACTATGCCTGATGACGTCACATCAAAAGTACACAACTTTTCTCAAAATTTTGAAAAGGAAGGATAAAATCATTACAGAAACAGATACTTCCACTGTAACTCGTGTATATTTCTCCACTCTCAACAGTTACATATTAATTATATAAAAAGCTCGACAAGGCTCAATTACCTTAGCCGTATTTGGCATAACTTTTTGGAATTTTGGATCCTCAATGCTCTTCAACTTTGTACTTGTTTGGCTTTATAAATATTTTGATATGAACTATTTACACTACTGGGTCGATGCCACTGCTGGTGGACGTTTCGTCCCCGACGGTATCGCCAGCCCAGTAGTCAACATTTCGGTGTTGACATGAATATCAATAATGTGGTCGTTTTTATAAATTTCCTGTTTACAAAACATTGAATTTTGCGAAATACTAAGGATTTTCTTATCCCAGGCCTAGATTACCTTAGCCGTAATTGGCACAACTTTATGGAATTTTGGATCCTCAATGCTCTTCAACTTTGTACTTGTTTGACTTTATAAATATTTTGATATGAGCGTCACTGATGAGTCTTATGTAGACGAAACGCGCGTCTGGCGTACTAAATTATAATCCTGGTACCTTTGATAACTATTTGAATATTAAAATTTAACTGTCTCGAGTGAAGAAATATCGTAATACACTTGTTGCAGTTGTGTACTCTATCATTCTCCTGGAACACGTGTCAAGTGCATGGATAATTTTGCCCTGCGTTATTTATCTTTTTAAATTGTGTTTTTTTTTCTTCACATTTCATGATCAGTGTTAGAAAAACATTTCTCCTCACTAGTGACAATTTTGTTCTTGGCAAATGATTGGTCGAAATTATTACGTCAAACTATCTTGGATTTTTCCTAAAGTGGCGTTATGAAAAAAGGCCATATCTGATGACGTCAAATACATAAAACACAACTTTCTTCAAATTTTATAAAAGGAAGGATAAAATCATTTGAGAAAAAGATAACACCACTATAACACGTGTAATACGATATTCCTCCCCTTTCAACAGTAAAATTCTAATTATTTAAAAAAGGTACGAGGATGGTTTTAAACACACACGAAATCAAATATCTCGAACAACAGGAATAACTGAATTCATGAATAAAAAATCTCTGGATTACAATAATTAAAAATTATGGAAGCAAATTGACAATGCGATTTGAGGACAGGGGCGGCACTTTTCGTTGATTTTGGATCAATTCATAGATACTGTCACGGCCACTAACTATCACTAAGTGTTGGAGAGGTGACATCGGCTCATTGTTTTGGCAAAAAACTCAGGTCAATATTCGTAAATTGGACGTTAAGGTACACAAACTGAAATTAATAAAAATGCTATTGGGGTCGGGACACCGTACGATTGATAACGCAACATCACTCCAAGGTAAATACAATTCGTTTTTAGCAAAATTATCATTCAAGGTACAAAATTTACTAAATAAGTATATCAAATGGGGCGGTTTAAAGAATATCAAAAGTAAACTAAACTATTATACTAAAACTATACTCAAATTTAAACCAAATGTCAAAGAAAAAAATATATTCACATGTCAGGTAATTTGTCAATTTTAGTCGTGATAAAGGAAAACAAAAAATCTCTACAGAATTAACCATTCTATAAACAATGGAGGTATCATAACGGAAATCATAAAAACATACAAAATAAAATATGATATTGTGTAAAGTTAATCAGTTTCTAAATTAGTCAATATGTATGCATAGTAAAGTCTATCATCTATCAAGCGTTCATTAAATGATTAAATAGACGTCATTTATCTTTGATAACTAATTATAATCATCTCATCCGTATTAAATAAGGGTCATTTTATCTGGTCAACTTACCTGAGGGAGTTGGAGCCTTGGTTTTATAGTAATTTCTACATTTATCATCGAAGATATGTAAATAAATCGTGAAAGAAATGATTACTTAGATGATATTTCTTTTTGTGAACTAAAAGACCAACAGCAACGGTATCGAAATGTAATCCGTGAAGGTTATACTGTTCAAACACAGAGCATTAAAGTTATTATATATTACGGCTGAAGGTGATTGTCAAATCATGTTGATATCTAACAATTTGGATAGAAATTATCAAACAAATAAGTATGCTAAAATTAATAAAGCATTTCGGTTTTTTTAAAGCCTCGAATAGGGGAATGAGATTGGCAATTTGTCATTATTATCAAAACAAACTAACATCCGAGCAAATGAAATTAACAAAAGTGGTAAATAAACTCATCATAGATACCAGAATTGAAATTTTGTATTTGCTACAGACGCAAGTTTAGTCTATAAAAACTCAACAGTTTATACTATAGAATAAAAACAGTTAAAAAGGCGGAAGGGAAACCAAATATTCCTTATAGTTTTGCCAAATTTAGCTAATGAAGTCTATCCCTGAGGAAAAAATACCTAGTATTTCAAAAATGCAATGTTTGGTAAATAGTCAATTTATAGTAATGACAATATCAATAGAGTTGAAATTAAAACCTATACATATATATATATATATATATATTTTGTCTTACCTATCATACAGGTATACGATGCACAAGTTCTAATTTACTTACAAGTAAATTTATTATAGAATTAGTCCTAGCTTTTATATCAAATTAACAACCAATGAATCTTTGAAGACATCAATGCACTTTTCAAAACGTAATGATTGACATTTTCAGCCTCTTGAATATATAGAAATTTACCATAAAGATCAATATTTAAAGCCATTTAATGTATACATATAACTAATGTTTCCACAAATATCACTGTCGATATTTTCAAACAGTATAATATAATAGAATCGTTTGAAGATCATTTTATTTAAAAGATACAATCTGTACCTAATTAGTCGATGTTTAAAACATGAAAATATCAGCTGGCTAAACCCATCTGTACTTCTACAATAACATTCAAGACTCATGACTGAGACGAAACTTAACTGGATAAAGTGTGGTGCATTGACAAGATATTGGTAATAGAATAAGAATCAGTTGTTTTTATAAAGATTAGACATGTGTTTTCACGTTCGAATGGTTTTACACTAGTCATGTCGGGGGCCCTGTTATAGCTTGGTGTTCCGTGTGATCACAAGCTCCGTGTTGAAGGCCGTACCTTGACCTTTAATGATTAACTTTTATAAATGTTACATGGATGGAGAGTGGTCTCATTGCCAATCAAACCACATCTTCCTATATCCATTACATATTTTGTAGCTGGTACATCGAAATAAGAAGATGTGGTATGAGTGCCAATGAGACAACTCTCCACCCAAGCCAAAATTTGTAAACAGTAAACCTTTATAGGATAAAGTACGGCATTCAACACAGAGTATTGGCTCACACTTAACAGGAAGCTATTTTAGCCCCAAAATGAAAAGTATAAAACCGTTAAAACACGATAACTACATATATAATCAAAAGGGAAAAAAAAACGACAAACACTCATGAACCACATCACTAAACGACAACCACTGAACATCAGGTTCATGACGTAGGACAGGTTAAAAAAAGTATGTAGCGGGTCTTAATAATTCATGTTCACATATCTTTATAAAAATATATTCAATACTCACTTCTCTCACTTGTAAATTAGAGGTAGATGCAAAATTGCATTTAATGATATTTGAAAAAGAAATTTGTTGAAAAAAATAACGATTATGTTTCTGCCCTTATTAGGAAAACCAAATATATATATATACGATTAAATGGCAATGACAAGAAATGACAAACTGACAATTATTGTAGTGTCTTATATACGTTTTTGGATAGTGATGTACCTTTGGCATAATCTTACAGTTTATATTTCACAACCGGTTCGCTCTGTCCGTATCTATTATTGGTAAATTAAATAGTAAATGATGGGATTTCTTTACCACAAATTACTTAAAATCCTTGCTAAATATTCCATAGATACAAACAAAGATTGGTTTATAAGTCTGTACGTGTAGATTACGTTTTTCAAATTGGATAGCCCATATGTATGTATGTATTAAGTAGGTTGGTGAACTATAATGTACTTTAAATGTCTGTATTTAACAGAATCACTGCATGTGTATAAAGAAGCGTAAGGATTGCATATTTTGTTCCAGGTTATTTGCAGGAAAAAATACAAAAACACTTTTACAATAAGAAAAAATGCAAAACTACTTCGTCAAATATATTTTCTGCATGTAGTTTCTATTATTATAGAAAGAATGAGATGTGGTGTACTTTTTTAAAAGACCCACTATGAATTAATATATGCGTAAATATGTAAATGAATATTTCTTACTAGGAGTTTAAACACTGGAAATCGAAGTTACAAATGAAACAACATAATTCTAATTAAGTAATACAGAAAAAAATCATTTTTTTCAACATTATAAATAGATGAGCACGTTTTCGAATGACCTGTCGAATTTTTAAAGGTGTATCAAAGGTTTTTTTAAAAGCACAAATGCCCATAGTCTTTAGAGCGCAAATGTGCTTCCGTATTAAGGTATAATTGCGCAAACGTCCTTCGCCCTTATATTTTAGGGTGTGCTTGTTACCAATACAAAGTTTCAAAACTAAATACCATTCCGTTGCTGTACATTCGTTTGACGTGTTTTATCATTTGATTTTGCTTTTTGATTAGGCACTTTCCGTTTTGAATATTCCTCGCAGTTCCGTATTTTTGTAATTTCCCTTTTTGCCCTTTTTAACTTTACAAAATTACACATACCTGTATTCTTAACAATCTTAATCGGGTAAACCAGACACATAATGAACAGAAAAATAGTATTTGTTTCTGAATACACGACAGGGAAAAAAAGAAACATTTATTGAAGGAACATTTGAATTTTGCCGTATTTTTTAAATTTTTGAATTTGTTAATCATATTCATCTGGTGCACACTCTTAAGCATGAGTAGTCCGACGAATTATACCCCCTAGTTTTAATATGTGAAGACCAATATTGTTTTAAACATCTGCTGTACATTTTTACTTTTATAAAGACTTATGTTCATCATAAGGATTTACTTTCATTCACCTCGTATATATAATTTTTTTATCTGACACAAGCGCTTAAAATCATTTCGTGTTCATCTGACACAAGCATAATGGGGACAAAATAGATGCAGAATATTGATATATGTATATGAGTTTTTGCATAACATGATTTTTTTTATAACATTTTTATCATAATAATTCAGTCTTTAGCGCAAATGTGTTGTCAAAGAGCGCAAACGTCCCGCGCCGAAATATGTTATATCCGCTCATGTTCAGTATTTTTCATAACACCAGAAAGAATCCACCCCTTAAACTCATTGATTACATTCATTTGTTTTAATGTTTCCACTTTCTGTAGTAGAAACTCAAAATGGATGCCAGAATTATTGTTTTATGAATAACTGTATCAAGGATGTCAATAGCGTAAGTATCAAAAAAGTGGGACGAAAGATACCAGAGGGACAGTCAAACTCATAAACCGAAAATAAACTGACAAATGCGTACATCGGAAATTGTCATACAGATAGTAATATAATAATATTATAATATATACGTAACTTTTAAAACACAATAACGTGACTTTCGCGAAAAATATTAGTTAGAATATGCTAAATTATTGCTCTTCTCTGTAACAAACAGGTAAAGAACAAAATGTACAAAAACAAAATATAAGATTGATATCAGAAGCCTAACTATAATGATCTTGACAACTGTTTGATTTCAGAATTACTAAAAGGCGGAGGGATGACTTGGTGGCGGAAACGTTAAAATAAAATAACTTGACTTACATAAATGCAGTAAGTCTCTTTTGAAAGTTGTCCAAGATTGTCTAAGCTTTCAATCTCAAAAGGAAAATATTAAATGCTTGTTTTTGTAGCAAAAACAAGAATTTAATGGCGAATCTAAATATTGCTGACTGTCAAATCGTGTACTTCGAATATATAGAATATAAGATGGTGTATCAATGAGAAAGCAACCCAAGGAAATACACACAAGATACAATGTGTTTAAAATGTATTGAATCTTTTTATTTAAAATTTGACCTATCAATTAATGAACTCACAAGTATGGTAATTGATAAATAGGACTATTTTTTCCTATAAAACTAATAATTGCATGGTTTCTTTCATTTTACTTCAGCTAAGCTAGGATATATAGTTAATTAAGATCATATTAAAAAGTTTTTAATATTACAGACTATTGTTCTATTATTTTTGTAAAAAATATGTCGTTTAAATTATATTGTAACTTATCGCTTACATTTTCATTATTTCATTAGAAATGGTTGACAGGTATATGGACAATGAATAGCTTTATGTTGTCAAACCAGAATTGTCGGTTTCCAATATAATCACAATGTTTTTCATTAAAGTTAACTTAATGTTTTATATGAAAACTCATGATACAGTTCGAAATTTAGCTGTTTTACTCAAATAAGTGGGTTCAATTAAACTAATTAAGTATTAAAGTCTCACCACAATCAAACTTGTGATATGATTTACAGGTTAACATATAAAGCAAGTTATACATTCGCAAAGTACAATTTATCAATGCGCAAAATAAAGAAAAGCCTTTTATCGTATATAAGATGATAACCATCACCTGAAGTTAACAAAGAAAATGTTCAGCCCTTTTTGTTGTTAAAAAATGTTAACATATTTCCGAAATTTAAAACTTTGAATTTTCGAAAAAATAGGGTTTTCTTATCCCAGGAATGGATTACCTTAGCCGTATTTGGCACAACTTTTTGGAATTTTGGATCCTCAATGCTCTTTAACTTCGTACTTGTTTGACTTTATAAATATTTTGATATGAGCGTCACTGATGAGTCTTATGTAGACGAAACGCGCGTCTGGCGTACTAAAAAGTAAAATCACAACAATACTGAACTCAGAGGAAAATCAATTAGGAAAGTCCACAATACATGGCAAAATCAAATAACAAAACGCATCAAAAACGAATGGACAAGAACTGTCATATTCCTGACTTGGTACAGGCATTTTCAAATGTAGAAAATGGTTAATATAATATGGGAAAATTATAATCCTTGTACCTTTGATAACTATTAACAAACCTTATTAACCAAGCAAGAAATACACCGAAGATGATATCACTGCCATGGTGGAAGTTTTAATTGACAACATATTTGGTGAATTCGGAGGTTTGGTCTTCCAACAGACTATTGGAATCTCAATTGGTACAAATTGCGCTCCTTTACTTGCAAATTTGTTTTTGTATTCCTATGAAGCAGAATTTATCTAAGGGCTTTGTACAGAAAGGAGAAAAGAAATTAGCCCAGTCTTTTAATTTCACCTTTGTGTATATTGATGATGTACTGTCTGTTAATAATAATAATAGATTAAGTTATTATATATCTAATATATCCAAGTGAACTTGAAATGAAAGATACTCGCGACACAGATAAATCTGCTTCATATTTAGACCTTTTTCTCGAAATTACTTCTGATGGTAGGTTAAATACCAAATATATGACAAACGCGATGATTTTAATTTTCCTAAAGTCAACTTTCTATTTCAGTGTAGCACCATCCCAGCGACACCAGCGTATGGAGTATATGTGTCTCAATTGATACGTTACAACTGTTTAACGAAGAATACTGCTTTCTCAAAAGTTGCTACGACAGGGCTTTGAATCAATTAGATAAAGGTCATCACTCAAGAAATTTTACGGTCGCCATCATGAGCTGACAAAAGTATGTCAGAAGTTATATCTGATATTTTTCCTCAGTCATAATGACCTCCATCATTGCCGAACTGAACAAAGAAATATCACGACGGGTGCCGTATACGGTGCAGGAAATGCTTACTCTTTCGGAGCACGCGATTCCACTCCCGGTTTTTAAGTGGAGTTCGTGTTGTTTCTTATTCATCATTTGTAACTGTTGATGTAAATGTCTTTTGGTTTTATGAGTCTTTGTTTATTCCTTGGTTTTGATTGTAATGGTCTTTTAAACGACACCATCAGAATATCACAAAATAGCTTACTTTTGTCCTGTTCGTCTATCATAATCCATGTTCAAATATCAAAAAAATTTCACACCATCAATGAAAATTGACTTTTAAAGCAAATGAGGCTTTTTTTTTAACTTAAGAACGGTCTCTTTTAGAAAAAAATCATTCGCTCTAATTGAAAACAATATTAAACTTAAACTACATTTTTATCAATTTGAATGTCTAACAATGATGAATTTAAAATTGTTTGTCTAGCATCGAAAATAATTATATTTGGTCTGCTTCCTATAATGCATTATGATATATTACTTTTAGTGTTAAGTCGGTTTTTATTGACTCCATTAGACGTGGCTGGGTACTTGTTTATCCCGTCATTGTGTTATTGTTCTGTGATAATTATCTTATTCTCTGTCTTTCAATTGTGTTAATGCGCTTTGTCCATATGCCTTTTGGTGTTTCTATGATACATATGACGTGGCTCAATGCATATACATCCCGTTATTGCTCTATTGTAAAACTCTTTTGTGATTTTGTCTTGTATTTTTGCTAATGTGCATTGTCTATATTCCTTTTATGTTTCTTTGATAGCATATCTTAATTATATCAATATTTATAAAACAGGTCAAAATCTGACTGTTTCATTCCAATTTCAGTCATTTTCAATGTTGCACTGCCGTTTTAAGAATGAAACATGATAAATTACACGTATAAAAATAATCTATCACTTTAACATTCGGTTATCATACCAAAAAAGAAAATGAATAGGTTGTGTACTCCATGAAACGAACAATTTTCTTAAATTATATTGCAATCAATCGACACAGATGATTATTGATGATTAATATAAACAATTTTTTACAGGAATTAAACGACAAAATTTTTTCTGGCTAAATTTGAAAAAAACTGAGGTGGTCAGGCTTTTCGCCATATCAACTATTAAAAACCGGTAGATCGTTGGCAGTTTTTGGAGGTCTTATTTACGGTTAATCAAATGACGTCTCGATTAAAATTCACACGAAATGTTGTTACATATTATCGAGTACATGCATTGTACATTTTTTTAATTTTATTTTAATTTGAACATACATTTTAATATGTTATAAGCCAGAAATGAGAATTTAAGTCAATTGGATACCATGAATTTGACAGCTATGCCGTTTATAATCAGATTCTGTTTACTAAATGATTAGAATATTGATGTTAAAAATTTCTAGAATGGCTGACATTTAGCTGCTTTAAGACATTGACTGTCATTCAAAATTTGAAGTTTATAACTTGGTATCTCTGATGAGATTTTTAACCATTTTGTCGAAGTCACTGTAAGTGACGATTCATACGCCAAGGAAATAACAACCTTGTAGTCAGCGATTGTATACTAATATGCAATTTATTGATTAATGATTTAGATGTAATTAATTGTTGATAATATTTTTATTATTGGAACCATCAAATTTTATCGTCCCCAATTAAATATGGCCATAGCCAGATCTGTGTTGTTGGACTTCATTTTTTCTTTGAATTCGTTATATACATTTGGCGTGACAAATGATTTGATTTGAGCAACGTTTAGTAGTCTATTGATGAAATGCACATCAAGCGAACTAAATTCTAAGCCTGATGTCTTTGATGGGATTATACAAAACCAGCTTAATTTGTTAAGCAACAAGTTGAAACGACTAACATTTCTTTATCTGATTGGAAATGTTCATGTCAATTGAATAGTCTAATGATCTTTTTTATTATCATTATGTCCGTAATCTACATTATGGAGATTTAATCATTAAGCATTAAATCAGTTTAACTGATTACACTACACACGCCTGGTAAATCTCTACCAAATTGGTAAATAAAGGAAACAGTAGTAAAGCGAGAATAAAGTTTACTTGTATTTCCTGTTGTGGTAAAAAAAAATATATATAGTAAAGGTAGGTCGACTTTTCTGTAAAAACTTGGTAAATATGAGAAGGTCGTGCATTAGATAACTAAATGAGGGCTTGTCTCGTTCATTATTCGGACAATGGGATTTGACATGACATCGGAAAAAATATTCTCCCTCAGATAAGTGCGGCCATCTCATTGAGTAATTGACAAAATAACAGTGAAATATTTTTGTTTCCATTTTTTACAAACATAGTTTTATTAAGCTGAATACTCACAAGATACATGTGGGGACATATGATGTTGTTGTGACTTGGGAACACAGAGGTGTCGTTTGTGAAACCTGCGATCTATGGGGGTATCATAATACATACATATGCTACATTAAAGACCTGTTGGTGGCCTTCTGCTGTTGTTTTTTTCTATTGTTGGGTTGTTGTTTCTATGACACATTCGCCATTTTAATTCTCAATTTTATTTTTATATGATCTGCAAAATGATAACATGATTAGTTGGGACTGTTTAGTTTGTGAAAATCTTAACTACAGCACATGAATATTTGACTTTCATAGTAAAAGTTCATCTATTCCATGTGAAAAGCTATATCATTACTTGAATTATGTGGCAAATGAAAACGCAAACAAACCCTTTTAAACCGTCTCAGCAGTATACACCAATACGAAAAAATAAAACCAAGACACCTCTACAATTATTTAAAATCAATTTTCAGTCTATCTAAAGTAAACACCGTATCGTTCAAAATATCATAGAAAGCACTAAACCGGTGTTATTGGAACATAACACAAACAAATATATTGAATTTTTTCTCGAACAGTACACACTGCACTATACGTAAAGACAGCCAAACTCAAACAGGATGGTGGTGTAATCATTTCAATTCATTAAGACTTTATAAGCGAAGAAGTTGAAAACTTACACCTGATTGGTATGGGCCAAAATTGAAATTAAGAGTAGTAGGGCTCTTAAAATATCATCCTTCTGCAATCCAAAAACATCAAATGAACAAAGCCTACATATAGAATAATAGGTAGTTGAGTTTTTGATACTGACTATATCATGTGGAATATCTAGACGAGCCCGTAAGGTCGAGTTAAGATACTCAAAATGATATAGTCAGTATCAAAAACAAAACTACCTATTATTCTGTTTATCGGTAATTATGACGTCACGCAATGTTATGACGTCACGCAATGTATTGCCTTATATTTTCAGTGATACAGCCAGAGTACGTTGATACTCGAAAATATTAGGCAGTAAGATCAGAGGGAAAATATACGAATTGCCGATAATGTGAATTATCAGCCGAGAGCTAATAGCAAATGCTGCAATATCAATTGGAGGAGATTTTCATCTCCTAGGGTGGGATTGAAAAAAACAAAATATCTTAACCATGATCTATCCACCAAAATATACATTATGATTTTGAAAATGCATTGGATGATACCGGATTGGTACAGTTAATTAAACATCAAATAAAGAAGAGAATATATTAGACATTTTTTATTATAATTTAACCGAACCACATAAAACGAATCGAAATCATGCCGATGATCTCAGCTTATGACATTGTCTTTATGGTACTTAGTACTCAAATTACACTGTTAAAACAAACACCCAAAGAATGTGCAGACCTACAACAACGCAAATTAGGAAACAAATCTTAGTGAATTAGTCGGTCATCATATTGATCACAAAAAAAACTAATTGTAAAAAAAACCCATGGATTACAGATGAAACATGAAAATAAAAAGAAAACCTGGAAATTACAGCATGAGAAACAAATATAATCAAATTAAATTTCAGGTACAAAAACATATTGACAGTCCTTTGAAGAAATTGTTACCCGCAATCTTATAACAAACACGAAACAGAAATCCGATGGCCTTAACGGGCACTTTCAATTAGGGTTTTCTGCAGAACCAAACCTAATCACTGCTATTGAATTTGAAAACAATCATTAAATGCAACAGAAAACACCTAACTGTACCATGCAAAACATGAACATAACCATCCAAAGTATCTCCAAAAAACTTCAAAATATATACTCATCAAAGACAAGTGGACCAGATTAACTAACGACACGCCTCTCCGGGAGTTAGCACATGCAATTTCACAAACCTATGCATTATATACCAGAAGTCATTACAGACAGTAAAAAAAAAGAAATGGTCCAAATATAATCCAGAGAATTATAGACATATGTTGCAAAATAATGTTGTATTTAGCGCAATCATGATACACACAGACAATCATAACCACCTGTATCCTCTACAACACGACTTTCGAAAAATCAAATCCTGTGAAACTCGGCTTTTAAAACTTATCATGAACTATGCTGAAAGTTTTGGTATAGTCAGTCATAATTTATTTACACACAAACTAGATTACTATGGAAAAACGGGGAAACAAATGCATGTATAGAGGGCGTTTTAGCCGATATCAGGCAATCACAACATGTCATATATAAATTATAACATATTAAGCTTTTTTAAATTAAATTCGTATGAACTAGAATTAAACTGTTAGTATACGTTTAAATTGATTAAGAAGAAGACTTAGGCTACATACTCCAGAATTCGCTTTCATTTTATCAAAACTCTCTCAACTGGCCGCACTAATCTGTGTGAGAAAAGTCAATTTAAATCACATTGTTTCGAGTCATAAACGAGACAAGCTCTCATTCAGTTATCTATGGCATGACATTCTCATATTTAACAAAAATTTAAAGGTTGACAATAAATGGATAAATAGTTGTCCAACCCTATCTTTATGCTTTATATTTTTTTACCAGGAAATCTCAACATGAAGTGCCAGTAAACTAATTTCTCGCTTAACCATTTGATTGAAATTTGATGGTTTACCTGGCGTGTTAAAAGCATTTTTGACTGACATAGGGATATTGTTTTCTTTTATTCTTAAATGATAACAATGCCTTACTTTTCTTAACATAATATTTCCAATTTTTAAAGAGGCATTCACGCGTTAATTTGATATAAAATTGCATGATGATGCTTTTCGTTGCGTGAGTTAAACAGAAGGAACTAAAAAAGGACGACTCCTTTCAGACATAACATATTAAGTACATATGTTTTAAAGCTATTTAAATATCTTTATTGCAGTTGTATATTCCTGACGGTTTTCCATCTGTCATTCGTAAAAATAATAATATTTGATTTTAAATGTTTTAGTTGAAAGCCTTTAAATTTCTTCCAGATTTTTAATCTTTAATGCAAAGTTATTGCATACTTGTATAGATTTCAAATTCATTTTTTATTCTAATTAAAGGGCCATTTCTTGGATTTGAAAAGTTAAAACGATCATTCACACCTTCACACCAAGCTTTCACACTGCTCCCGCTCTTATTATGTGTTAATTAAATACAGTACATTATAACGTACATGATTGTCATCATATAAAGCATACATCATAAAAGTCCAGCTCTTGACTCAAGAGAGATAACTCTGATTGTTATAATTTTATACATGTATTTTACCTGGTAGATGATCATTATAAGTGAGTACAATAATGTTGTTTTCTTTCTCCAAAGTTAAGCTTTAAACTGTAAACAATAAAGATAAACACATGTTGTCTTTATTATCAATATCCATATAAACAGTTATTTTACATTAGGGAATTGCTCATCATAGTGAGATAGCCAACTTGAAGTCATCTTATTTTTAGTAGCAACAAACAAAAGAACAATGTCAATTGAAAATGCTTTGATAACTATTTGATACTATATCTGCGCTTCAATTTTTTCTTGATAACATTTTTGTTCGCTTTGGAGATTCCGTATATCGTCAAGTTATTGGAATTCCAATGGCGACTAACTGTGTACCATTTATTGCAGACCTTTATATTTTGTATTATTATAAGTTACAATTTATGACTAAATACAGCAAAGACCCTTCGAAACAAGATTTGATACAACAATTTAACAATACTTTTAGATATTTGGATGATATATTGGCTTTCAACAATGATAGAAGAGATGATTTTTCATTTCTTTTCGTTAATTATTCATTTTTAGATAGTGACGTTCCCTTTTCACCATTTTATGGTGTTTATAAGTCTCAACTTTTACGATTCGTTCGTATATGCAACAACGTATCAATTTATCAATTTATCATGTTTATGTATTACTAAAAAATTATTACACCAGGGTTTTCGATATCATGAAGTAATCAAAACATTTACCAAATTTTATCATCGGTATAAGGAAATCATAAGAAAATATAACTGCAAGCAGACATAGAATACGTTCAGGTATTTCACGTCCAATCTTTTATGGTAATATTTTTAAAAAAAACACAAACATGTCAGTTTTCCTCAAAACCTCAAAACCTTATAAAACCTTTAAACAGACTTACCAAGAAGGGATATAATTACGATACTGTTGTCCGGTCATGAAAGATTACATATGTTGGTTTTAATATTTAATCACTAATAGGGTCCTTGCATCGGAATTAAACACATTTATTGTAAAACCAGTACTTTGCGTGACACGGTTTATGTTCTTCTCATATATTTCATGATGTTAAAAAATACTAAACCCTTAACCGGAGGGATTGTGTCTGATATTCATATTACAAAGACATAATTTTCCAATCAGTTAAATTTAGGTCTGAAGCCGGCATGTCATTAACTGTTAATAATATGTCATTTTGTTACATTTCTTTTGTTTCATATTTTGACATCGGACTCGGACTTCTCTTAAACTGAGTTTTACTGTGCGTTTGTTTTTTCTACATTGGCTAGAGGTAAAGAGGTAGGGTTGAGATATCAAAAAGCATGTTTGACTTGCAAGGAAATACTAAATACCCAGTTTTTAAACAGCAACTCATTTGATACGAAATACGCCATATTTTAAATGGGCAATTGTAAGACTAGAAATGCTGTGTATCTTATACAATGTTAATGTGATTAATGTCGGTGATTCAGAACAGCGATTTAAAAAACGAATCAAAGGCTATCGTAATGACTATGAATGCAAGTCATACCTTCCAGACCTTCTAGGCCTTCAACTCAGTCGACATTAAAGATTCCGTAGTAAAACTTATGCAGATTTTAGTCGACTGACAATCACCATCATAGCCTACAAAACTGCTTGACCTAAAAATTACTTGTATTTCAAGTTCAATGTAAAAGATGCCTCTAACATAGTCACCAAATTTTCAATTATTTAGTGTGAGGACATATAATGCAGTTAATTGTAAAAAAATTCTTGTATGCACTCAACTTTAAATGAATAAAGTAACAAATCGACTAGCAGAGGCGTAAAGCAGTTGCGTGTTTAAAAAACACGTCATCTAACCGTAGCAAATAATTTTTCGTTAAAAAAAAGTCAAGCGTCCTGATAATGACAGTTTTAGATAAATTTGTTTGATTCAGAATGATTTTTACAAATATTTCCTTAGTGTAATTGATCTTTCCTTTAGAGAAGATACTTATATCTGCATTGGTCATTCTTTTTCTATGGAATAAAGCAGGACCAACTTTGTTAATTTATCTTTTAATTTGAAACGGGTGAAAACTTGTATAAAGTGTAGAAAGGTTCTTACACTCACATAAACTTATGAACAAATTATCAGGTCACAGATTTGATATTTCTAAGAATGCAATATTCGGTAGCCTTTTGAGGTGAATATCGTTATCTTTGTGCTTTATTTTAACTAGTTTGTGATATCGAAAACCCTGATGTAATTATTTTTCAGTAATATAAGATTTTCTGTCGTTAAAATAAAATATTTTGTAACATACAAAAGCTAATTGAACAAGTTAAGATATATAAACACCATAAGATGGTGACAAGGGAAGGTTTCCATGTTAGAATAGAAAATTAACAATAGGGAATGATACATCATCAGTTTAACCGTAACTTTTGATATTAAACTTTCTTTTTACATACAGATATCTATATCCTTAAAAGGTAAGTGTCCAAGAGGATAAACTCTTAAGTATAAATACTGAAGACATTATTGAGAGCCAATAAATCATCTAAATATCTAAATTTTTGTGTCAAATCATGTTTGATGGATTCTCTGTTAAAAATGACCTAAAGACTTTGAAATCATATATTCACATTCTGAATTTTTTAATTGAATTAATTTAATTAGGGGTGTGATTATTTTCCTATATTATAATATGAGGCTTAGAAGTTAAGAGGGCAGAAAAAATCGAAACTTGTACATTTTCAAAATCACCAATATAAACATGCAATTTATCAAGAACTGCCAACGAATTTTTGAAACTCTAAGTGTAATTATTTCCACTATTTTCCAAGACTTTATTTGAACATTTTATTATCATATTTTGGATTGTACCAAGTGTACAAAAAAGTAGAATAGACAGCTTAGTAGTTGGACAATGTCTGGAAGACGAAATAAATCTATATTTGTAAGAATTTTCTGTAGCTTCGGAAGCCATTACATAGTTGGCTTTTTCATTGTTTTTACAATATATATCATAATGAATATATGGTCAGGCTACTCTCCTCAATGGTATTAAAGAGATTATCGTAACTGGAATTACGACTATCCCAATATGGCGACGGTAGATATAGGTAAAATCTTTACAGTCATTTTTCTCATATGTAGCATGTTTTGTCAATAGTAACTCAGCATATTCGAATCATAACGGTGCACTGAAATTGTCTAAGCGCTTTGAAAATTGTCGTTGAAAAATGTAATTCGTTTAATCTTTTTTTTACACATAGTTAGTTTTCTCGTTTGAATTGTTTTATATTTGTCATTTCGATGACCTATAAATATTACCTCTTTTTTTATGGAGAATTGTCACTTTTGAGCATAAAGTACTAAATGTGGTATTGTAAGCCGTCTTGATAAATTACGGTATATACCGTAGTCTGCCTATAAAAACTTCTTACAATTACTAAAGTCTGCCTTTACTATGATATTATGACGTAAGTATTTCTATATTGGCCTTGTTATTGGTCAGAGGCTTGCTGTATTGGCCTGAGGCGAAACCGAAGGCCAATACAGAAATACACGTCATAGTATCTTTTAATAATCAACTACAGTGTTACAATATTATTTTGATTTTTTTTCACAAGAAATAAATATTTTTACCTTGAAGCATGTGAAGTGGAATAATCCAAATCTCAGTTCTTTTTATTATATGAAATATATTGATACGGTGCTGTTTCCATGTGTCTTCAGCATTTTCTTATCTGATGAGTTTGTCGACCCTTTCCAGTCACTATAAAGTGTTACAATTAAATTAAGACGCAACAGATTAATAGTTATTGGAAAGGTACTGCCAATGATGTTATGCAGAAACTTATTGAATATATTTTAAAAAAAAAATAATGTAGGAGTTGAAAATGATACGACTATCCATAAGCCAAATGACCAAAGAACGAAGATTTGCATATTTACAGAATGCATATGCCTGGTTCGGGTTTAAAAATAAATGACAGTTTACCAAATAAGCGGAAGTAAACAGTTAATTATTTTTAAAAAATTTAACGTAATATCAGGATTGGCAGAAAGTAGCTTTCGTTTGATAAAAAAGCTATTCTGTGTCGCCATACAAATATATTTGATAAAATATGATTCCATCATTCCACAGTTAGGAGAATTAGACGGTTAGATTAATAAAAGCAAATATTCTACATCGTTTCACTAGATCTAGTATGTTTATACCAATTTAATATGCTTAACACTTTTGTTGGCATTGTTGAAAATAGGCTCATTTTTTAATATGTAAATTTTTATTGTTAGCCATTCTAGAGTTATGGGTCTTTTAATATTCATTTTCTAATCAGAATCTATTTTCATATAATAGTTATCAAAGGTACCAGGATTATAATTTAGTTGCCAGACGCGCGTGTCGTCTACATAAGACTCATCATTGACGCTCATATAAAAATATGTATTAAGCCAAACAAGTAAAAAGTTGAGAGCATTAAGGATCCAAAATTCCAAAAAGTCTTCATGCACATTTCCCTATACAGTTCTTTTTACTAACTTGTAATTAAATGCTCCCGATCTTTCTCGAGACAATTATAAAGCACGATGCAAAGGTATCATATACTATTTGCGTATTTGAATGTATCACTTTTTGTGCTGACATGAATTGTCATTGATATGCTTATATTTATAAATTTACTGTTTACAATTTTTTGAATTTTTTTAAATACTAAGGCCTTTCTACCTCAGGCATAGATTATCTTAGCTGTAATTGGCAGAACTTTTAGGAGTTTTGATCCTCAATTTTCTTCGACTTCGTACTTTATTTGGCCTTTTTTACTTTTTTGGATTCGGGCGTCGCTGATGGGTCTTTTGTGAACGAAAAGCGCGTCTGGCGTATATACTAAATTGAGTCCTGGTATCTATGATGAGTTTATATATGTTACAGGCATTTTCTAAATTTAGGCATTTTGTAAAATGACTGAAATTTTTAGGCATTTTCTAAAATGCCTGTATGATTTAGGCATTTTACAAATTGACTATTTTTTTCAGGCATTTTATAAAATGCCTGAAAAAAATGTAAGGCATTTTACAAAATGCCTAAAAGATTAGAAACTGAATGGAATGCACTCAATATTTAACGACTTGAAATATCAAATAGATAATTCTATTCTATCATTAAATATAGCATGCAATTTAAACAGTTGCAGTTTTATAATTGTAATTAAATCATTTACATAAACACTGAAGATGACTTTTATTTGTTGCTACTTGTAATGTTTGGGTGACAGCGACTGTTACATATTTGTCCTGACTTTTTGCCAAGTCAACTCTTAGTGTTAAATCTAGTCTTACAACTAGCACTACAGCCACATTTTGTGTAACCCTGACCATCACGCAAAGAAGCTACTTTACTGAAAGCTTTTCTAAAGGATATTTCATTATCATAATTGCAGATTGAATAGCAATAACCAGACAGTTCAAACTGATTCCTGGGGTAAAGTCCACCTTGTATTCCATCTTTAATTTACAGTTCAATGAATTGGTGCATGCTAAATTTCCAGTGGCAAATATGTCATGCATATTCAATAGGTCTATGAGACTACCTAACAAATGCTTAATGGTAATTGAAGTTGTTAACTCATTTTTTATGTGATTATGTCCTTGTTTTTACTTGACCAATTATTAAAATATTACTTGAGTACATCATATTTTTATTTTCAATATTTTGCAAGATGAGCAAGTTAGGAGTAGTTTCACAAAACAATTACGACTAAGATTGATCGCAAGTTATGAACAATCCAGTATACTTACGACCGATCTTATTAATAAGATTTTTTTGTGAAACCGACTCCTGGTTCCTAGGAGTCTACAGGATTGACACTTGTTTTGAAAACTTTTATAGTTATAGTTATAGCTCAACAGAAGAAATGCACCTAGTTTTGCATATGATAATAATTCGAGGAATGTCCTTTTATTCCAATCTTAAATTTGTTAAAAATAGTTTCATAGTTTTCTCTGTTCCATTAAACACTTTTATGATAAGAATCACATTTTCAATTAGTTGGTTTTTAAATCTTTGTTCAGGTGTAAGAACAAAATGCCCTTCTTCAATAATGAAAGAAGATCATTAATGAACAACAGAGTTAGTACAAACTCATAGTTGTTGCTCTATGGAGTTTCTAATTATAGACATTAAAACTAGTAAAACACGAAACTGCAGGCTACATTTTAAAGAACAATATTAACTTTATTTTACTCAACACTTTTTTGTAGCTTTACAATATATTTCTATCATCTATTTTATGTATTTCATGTTTACACAATTTGCCTGAAACAGACCAGGCAATTTGTGAAATTTTCATTAAAAATTTCAGGCATTTTACAAAATGACTAGGTTTTTTTAGGCATTTTGTAAAATGCCTGTCATTTTAGAAAATGCCTGAAAATTCAGTCATTTTACAAAATGCCTAAATTTAGAAAATGCCTGTAACATATATATATCATTGAGTTGTGTAACACGGTTTACTTACATTCTGACAAAAGTTTGTAGATCATTGGCAGTAATAATTATTCAAAGCGTTGGTGTATATGTATATATAGTAAGATGATCACTAAGAAAATTGTGCATCTTTGTCCCTTCTCTTATTTGTCAACATGAATTTGACTTGACATTATATGAGAAGCCTGAAACAGTGAAGTAAAAACTATTCATTGATCTGGTAGGGGATCTAATCTTGAATAATCGAGTTGTAATTATGTCCGTAATTGAAATAAGTGACTGCGAACATTTACACTCCACACACAATTAAACAGACACCAGCAATAGTAAGTATTTTACTGCCATGATGTAGAAGCAAAGGAAACACATTTTTTTTTACCTCAAGACAAACCTTGTGGTTTATTTTAGTATAATAGAATTTATTTAAGAATAGATGATGATAATGTACATTAACAATGTGCCACCATATACTTACTGCGACCATTAATATGTCGATAGTGATATGAGCTCAGTCAGGAATCAAAATAAATTCGGATATATAGCTTGGATCAAAAATCGAATCCAGAAAAAGAAAATCTAAAACATGCAAAATATGCAGGAGAGATGAAAGATACCAAAAAGGTAGCCAAACTGGAAAGCAGACGGACAATGTCATGACAAAATATGAAAAACTACAAAATAAAACATCAGTATACAACACACAACATATAGAAAACAACCGAAGACCAACACATACGATTCGAACGATCGCCGGTCATCCAAGGTGTTCTGGAATTGTTTTGCATATGTCAGAAAGGATTTGCTTTAAACAATATGTGACCAGTTTTTTTACGTCTGTTCAACTAAGAAATAAAATTGATCTAGACAAAACCCATAGAAATTAATTGACAGATTTCAAACCGAGAAGGAGATTTCTTTAAGCAGTAAATATTAGCTTCAAGAATTCCTACATATTTTCATCCATGTATGTAAACTAGAAGTTAAGGGTTCTTTAAAAAAATGATAATCTTCTTCAGAGTTTACTATTCATGCCATTAGTGTTTATTGATTTTTATAAAGATACAATCAAGTTCAAGGCACAAAAACTGAGGGAAGGGCATGGACTCCAACAGAAATGACATAAGGCTTAGGGACAAAGTATGCGTAGACTGGTATGCACGGATCAAACGCCATAGGAATCCATATGTATTGTTCTATTTTCTTAAAACTTTAATTTATTTTTTTAACTATGGACATTTTTGTTTTATCTACAATATTTTGAGTCCTTCACATATGGGCTTCTGTTCCGTGGGAGCCAAGGCTCCGTGTTGCAGGCCGTTCCTTGACCTTTCATTATTTACTTTTGATAAATAATACTTGGATGGAGAGTTGTCTCATTGTCACTCATGCCATATCTTCTATTAATATTAACATATAAGGAGGAAAATGCAACACATATATACTTGTATAAGACTTTGAAAAACTGTTTTAAATGTAAAAGATTTTATTCGAATAAATTCTAACTGTAAGACATAACATCTATTTTTCAAGACCATTTTATATGTTTATGACATAAACAAAATTTATCAGATGACACATAGATAGGTAACGTCTGATGGTATACAATTAGTAAAGAAACGACAATGTGATAGACAGCAAAATAGCTTATTAACTTAATTTAGCCTAACCATGAACTAGTGGGCAAGGTGTCGAAATTATCAACAAACTGATTTGTATATATAGTAATGTGATTTTAATTGTGTCTGTTTTTATTAATCCTTGGCTTTCAAATGTTTGGGTTGTCTTTTTCATAAAATTGAGAATGGAAATGGGGAATGTGTCAAAGAGACAACAACCCGACCAAATAAAAAAACACAACAGCAGAAGGTCACCAACAGGTCTTCAATGTAGCGAGAAATTCCCGCACCCGGAGGCGTCCTTCAGCTGGCCCCTAAACAAATATATACTAGTTCAGTGATAATGAACGCCATACTAATTTCCAAATTGTACACAAGAAACTAATATAAAAATAATACAAGACTAACAAAGGCCAGAGGCTCCTGACTTGGGACAGGCGCAAAAATGCGGCGGGGTTAAACATGTTTGTGAGATCTCAAACCTCCCCCTATACCTCTAACCAATGTAGAAAAATAAACGCATAACAATACGCACATTAAAATTCAGTTCAAGAGAAGTCCGAGTCTGATGTCAGAAGATGTAACCAAAGAAAATAAACAAAATGACAATAATACATAAATAACAACAGACTACTAACTGACATGCCAGCTCCAGACTTCAATTAAACTGACTGAAAGATTATGATTTCATCATATGAACATCAGGCACAATCCTTACGTTAGGGGTTTAGTATCATACCATCATAACATATATGAGAAGAACATAACCCGTGTCATGCCAACAACTGTTTTTAGAATAAATGTCTTTTTTAGTTTATTTTCGATCTATGAGTTGGATTGTCCCTACGGTGGCTTTCGCCACACTTTTATTATCAACATACATTGTAAACCATCTACATCAATTCTGTGGTCATCAAACTAACTTGTAAAACGTTAAATCAATTTTTAAATACTATGTTCACTAGCTTGTCAATGACAATTAGCCTCTTGGTAGAAAATCCAAAAGAATTATAAAAGAAACAGAAATCACAAGGACTGTCACTCCTACACAACCAATATAAAATGACGACCTCCTAGGGTCCGAAGCACTGGTTCTCCGTCTGATGGCGGATGATAAATAATATTTGTTAATAATTAGTGTATTTGTGTCAACAGTGCTTGCATGTGTTGGATAAGGTTCACTTGTTGTTGAATCACAGTTACATACACACGGTTCGCTTGTTGACAGTTCTGCCTCTTTGTCTGATGTACTCTGTTGTTGGTTGGTTGTTTGTATGCTCGTTGTAATAGATGAAGTACTTTCTGAAATATATGATCGTTTATTGAAACAAAAACTTAATGTAAAACAAAAACTATCAAATCATCATTGCATATCAATACATCACAGCATTGGTGTTAGTGAACTCAATGCCGTTGTTTTATTTATCGTGAAGATGGGACTGTCATGTGTTGCTGTGTAAAATATTTGTTTTTCTTTCAGTATTTTACATAAATTAGGCCGTTAATGTTCACGTTTAATATGATTTACATTTGTCATAATGGGGCTTTTTAAAGCTTACTATGCGGAATGGCATTTGTTCATTATTAAAGGTAGTACGGTAACCTGTAGTAATTTTAATTTCTGTGCCATTTTGTCACTTGTGGAGAGTTGTATAATTGGCAATCATACCACATCTTCTTATTTTTATATAAAATATGTTCTTAGTAAATAAGTTTCATTAATGGAAACGTGATACAAAGAATCTTAGAGAAAAAAAACTGTTCGACAGGATAGTTATATGACTGACTGGATTTGATATGATTTAACGGGGTTACGTTCAAAATTAAGATAGATCTATGTAGAATGTAGCCAGGATTGATACCGTCTTTTTTACTATGCGAACACTTTTAACTACATCATGACAAAATAAAAAAAAGTCCCACTAATTACCTAATACGTTGACTAAAAATAAACTTACTGAATCCGTTGCTGGAATAAATAGCTATTTCAAATATTAAGATACAATAGTCCATTTTCATATTACCGACTTTTGACTTCGGAATGTATATTATTTCGAAGGGTTACCTTCTATGTGGTAGGACATCCTGGTGGTCGGTCAAGCAAAAGCAACATAAATTGTAAAAGATTTTAATCGGTACAAATTTGAGGGATAATTAACTGTTAAAATGCTTTCTACACAGGACTTTATCATCGAAAAACAGTAGAATTCCCTCCAAATTGCACCAATCATATATTTGATTTTACTTCTTCTGTTTGCTCAAAATAACCTGTAGAATAATTGTAGAATCCGGAGTCAAAAGTCGATATATGAAAATGGTATATTGAATGGTTAAGCTATTGGAATACCTTTTGAGAGTAAACACATTTTTAACGTTTACTGTTAGATAAAAACCTCGTTTTAGGAAGTACTATTTGATGACAAATATCAAGAAATTTCAAAACAGAAAGTCCCTTATCATATAGCAAAATCAGAAGCTTAAACACATCAAACAAATTCGAAACAACTGTCATATTCCTGACTTAGTTCAGGCAGTTCCTTATGAAGAAAAACGTGGACTAAACCTTATAATCATTTTATTGAAAATAGTTTGTGAACAAAATAAGCAGACAAAAAAGATAAACATGTCAATTCTGAGGGCATCGCAGTCAACATTGTGTCATTAAAGACACCCTTGTAGATTTCGAAAAAAGAGTAGGGTAATGCCGCTACAAGGCAGCACTCACACCCGCAAAGTGGAAAGGGTTAAATGTAAGTTGCAAACCTTGTTTTCCAATCCACTATGAATAAATATGTTTAAACTAAAATTGTGTCAGATAATCTTAATCACTACAAAAACAAGCAAATGCATCAACAAAAACAAACACAAAATCCTAAAGACAAAGCTTTTATTATACTATGTTGTTTTGAATCGCTGAAAAGCTGACTATTATATTTAGCATTTCAGAGATCAATGTTATTGGTTCCTTGATAATGATAATCAAAGTAATGTCAAAACTGATTACTGATATAAAACATTCTTAATATGTCTTCTTTTACCTTGATACACTGCATCAAGTTGGCATATAACACCTCTTATTTCAGTACAGTAATTGTCATGCCATCCACCATAGGCCAAGGTCACACACTTTTCTAAGGTCTTGTCTGGGTTACCTAGATGATAAAAAATTTTCAACATGTTTAATTATGTCTAACTAATTTCATCTGGCTTCCAAACACAAATAATAATCATTTTAATCTTTTTGACAGAAATATTATAAAAGTTAAGAAAGAATTTATGGAATAGGACAGATACGGTAATTTTTAAACTGAAGCAAGGTTGGGTATGCCAGTGCGTGTGTCTGTTCGTTGACATTACGTAACTAGAGAGCCACAATGTTCAATTGCTTAAATCAGTAAATGCAATAATAATACAAAAGAATAGCAAATAAAAAAGCACCTACCTCAAAACTACATTTGGTTCAATGTGATCTGAGTTTTGATGGTTCACGAACGGAAAAACCTTAAGCATTATTGTTTTCATATGTATGACGTCATATTTTAAAATTACGTTCACGCGCCAAAAGCAGGATCAGAATATTGGTTTGGTTTGAATTTGTTCTTTTCTTCCTAGCTCTTATGTATCAATTCTTTTTTGTTTATGCATCAGAATAAGGTTAAGGGTTCGTAGTTTTTTCAATTGCAATTTTGAAACACAGCGAAATTTGCGTATCGGTTACACATGTATGCATATGAGGATTTACGTAGAGGTTAATTATAACAGCCATTATTATGTATATCTCAGAGTTGTAGCGAAGTAAAGGTATATCCAGAATTTTATCACGATCTTGTTTACAACGCGAAAGAATCACCGCATATCAAATTTTGTCATTTGCAATAGGGTGTTCTGTAAATATAGACAATGCAATTTCCTATAGGAACTCCTCTTCCGTCTAAAATTGTGCCACTATTTTTTAATAGTGCCTATGCAAAATAATAACTTTCACTATACCACAATATATATATTTTCTATTTGAGGATTGTTATACATTTAACATCGATAAAATATTGTAGCTTTTACTTACCACTTATCCAATCAGTAAATGTTGCTGAAGAACCATCTTCCCATGTCCATTTATTGTTTCCATCATAGTCTGTCAAACCTATCCAGAACCAACCAACTCTTTCAAAACATAGATACATATATATGTGCATGGATCACATGATGTTACAAAATGGAACTGCATTATTAATTTGAGGATTCACTTTTTTTAATAAAAATATGTAATGTTCGGAATCCTTGGTGTTTTTCCATACCAATAAAGGTGAAATATTTTGCCTCATAACACCTATTTATTTTTTAACATAAGACTTAATAGCTCTAATAGGTCATTTGACAAAAATTTTAGCAGATTCTTAATTTTCTTTCTTCCGATTTGAGACTCATATATTACCAATGCGAATATATGGTAAAAGTTCTAGTCAGACTTTTCTCGCCATATTTTATAAATCAAATATCTTACTAAGGAGCTCCATGACCTATCATTATTTTTAGCTTATTTCAATCATAACTTATACCCTTCCAGCTTAAAGTATCAATTTTGATTTTTTAATTTATAAAATTTGACCTTAGATCACAAGTACATCCTTAATACCAAACAGAAAATAATAAACTTGCGAAAAATATGATATACCCTAAACACGAGGTTAAAAAGTTGGTACATCATATCCGGATTTCGACAATTAATGTCTCTTCAGTAATTTTAGGCATCGAAACGGTGTTTGGAAGGCCATCTAATTAACTTCTTATTTAGGATCGATTCGTATACACAATTCTTCATATGTTATACGAAAATATATTAACACGTATACATCAAGAAAGCATAACTATCATGGCGCCGGTAATTGTCATTATATAAACTATTATGAACAAACGTTTCACTTACATCGATTCAAATTGCTCTATGACAGTATTTTCTTCTGATGTCTTCGGCATCACTAAAGATGAATTTAAATGTTCATTTTGACACAGTTGCTTGCCTTCCTGGTATTTAACACCGGAACTTTGATGTAAAATTGCTTTATAACAACGTGTTCCCTCCAGCTGCCAGCTTGAATTTTCACAATACATCGTAGCTGTTAAAATATTTATAAAAGCTATAAATATGTATTTAATAAAATAAGCGTGTAAACTTACATTGTAGTAGACTACTTTACTGTGAGCTATAATGGTTTATAAAATATTCATAAAAACCATAACATTATTTTATAAAAGAAACGTGTAAACTTACATTGTAATAGACTACTGTATTTTGAGCGATAATGGTTTAGCAATCATGACTTGGATAAAGAGTTGTCTCATTGGCACTCACACCACATCTTATCATATATATCTGTTGTAGGGTTGTCACTGACTCAGACGTACTTATGAATATAATTATTTTCTGTGACTGTATCTTACATTAATTTGTAGGATCCTTTACTATAGATAATTTAGCTGATCTGTAACAATAACATCTTCATGCCTTATATATCATGTACTGTAGTACGCCGCTAGATTAAAACTGACGTGGAAAGGTAACATATGGCCACCGAAAGCTCTTTTTTTGAGAGCCCAGGTGGTCGTGTGGTCTAGCGGGACGGCTGCAGTGCAGGCGATTTGGTGTCACGATATCACAGTAGCATGGGTTCGAATCCCGGCGAGGGAAGAACCAAAAATTTGCGAAAGCAAATTTACAGATCTAACATTGTTGGGTTGATGTTTAGACGAGTTGTATATACATTATGTACACAGCCATGTATCACCATCATTGATGGCGATCCGATGGATACATCTGTTGTAGGGTTGTCACTGACTCAGACGTACTTATGAATATAATTATTTTCTGTGACTGTATCTTACATTAATTTGTAGGATCCTTTACTATAGATAATTTAGCTGATCTGTAACAATAACATCTTCATGCCTTATATATCATGTACTGTAGTACGCCGCTAGATTAAAACTGACGTGGAAAGGTAACATATGGCCACCGAAAGCTCTTTTTTTGAGAGCCCAGGTGGTCGTGTGGTCTAGCGGGACGGCTGCAGTGCAGGCGATTTGGTGTCACGATATCACAGTAGCATGGGTTCGAATCCCGGCGAGGGAAGAACCAAAAATTTGCGAAAGCAAATTTACAGATCTAACATTGTTGGGTTGATTTTTAGACGAGTTGTATATATATATATATATATCTATAAATGTCTGTGTCATTTGGTCTCTTATGAAGAATAATATCATTGGTTATCATATCATTTCTACTTTTTTAAATCTAGTATTTCTAGTATTTAATCTTACAAAATAACAAGGATCTACAAATGTTCTGTCTAATGATTAGAATAACATTGTTAGTAGATAGATATATGAATATGTGGTATGAGTGCCAATGAGACAACTCTCTGTCCAAGTCACAATTAGAAAAGTAAAGCAATATAGGTCGAGGTACGGTCTTCTACACGGAGTCTAGGCTCGTGTTTTTATGCATGTTTTGTCCAAACTTTTTTTTAGTTAAGCATGGTATAATTGGATAACATTAATTTTTTATCAACAATAGTTAAACGCATCAATTTAAGTTGTATTATTTGTCTGTTTGTGTTTTTCTTTGTAAGCCATGGCGTTGTGAGTTTATTTTCGATCTATGAGTTTGACTGTTGCTCTGCTTTCGCCCATCTTTTAGTTCCTTTGATGTCTGCGTAGCTATCGCATCATTATTGTTTGATTAATATGTTATCTAAATGATGAAAACAATAAACTGCTTAAAATATATATCAACTGATCCTTGATGTCCATGTTTGCAACCAGAAATCTTAATGAAAACCCGTTATTTTAGTATTAATTTGGTTATAAGCTCAAAGAGTGTAATGTTATGTTAAGAAATACATCTTAAAAAAGATTTTTAATATTAAGTGCCAGTCTGCCTAAGAATCAGGCAGTGGTGAAAACATGACAAAAAAAAACCACCCGATTTGACAATGATTTCAGTTTATAATATGTAGTTATGCACAAAAAATAACATCCATTCGCATTTTCTGTACTGGTAACATAAGATGCAATTTGGTTGATGTGCACTAGAAATTAACAAATAAGGGAAGTTATCATTCTAACCAATTTTCTAACCGAGTTATTTGATGTTACCAGACACACACAAACGAAAGACTAAATTTTTAGGATGATGGTTAGTATTAAATAGCATGATTAGCTCAATGGTTTTTTTCTGATCATGTTTTGATTTTTACCTAAATTGCCTGATTCTTACAAAGACTGGCACTTAAATCTATAGATTATCTATGAAGTGTCCGTAACTAAGGGAAATGTTTATTTCTAGTAAAAAAGGTCGAAAAAAAAATTATTTGTGAAAACTTTCAAGGTTTCGTAACCTCCTCATTCAAACCATATATACAGTCATGAAGAATTGTTATACATCTGTTATACCTTTACTGGAAAGCACTAAAAAATCAATTCAATGAACGCAAGTATATTCGAAGGTAAATTGTGCTTTACAGTCAAAAGATAATGTTAGAGAATCATATGTTCATGAAATTCAGTATTAACCGCAGCCCTTGTATCCACAAAAATATAATTTTTATAGAATTGTTGGGCAAAGTAGTCAGTTTGTAATGTATTGGATCATCATCATTTCTTTATATCTAATACAATAGAGAAATTGTACGGATTTCCTTTTCAGAAACATATTTTACTACATTATTTCCTTAAAATAGAAAGCAACTACTTAGTTTAGATATGTGTATGGTTTGATTTCAGTTGTGAAATGAAATAATGCTCCATTCTTTATCAACATGTATGTTCGTTTACATTGAAACTGATTTATATAAATCTTTTATATTACAATCGAACAGCATAATGTTCTTAAAAATGTAAATATTGATTTCAAATACACAAATCTTTAATGTGTTACTAATGTAATGTTGTCTTTTTTGAGAATATCAGAAACAAATTATATATCTGTGAAGTGTCGGTAACTCAAATTAATATCTTTGGTATCTTTCGTCCCTCCACAATAATGTGGTCATTTTTATAAATTTCCTGTTTACAAAACTTATCCCAGACATAGATTACCTTAGCCGTATTTAGCACAACTTTGGGGAATTTTGAATCCTCAATGCTCTTCAACTTTGTACTTGTTTGGCTTTATAAATATTTTGATATGAGCATCACTGATGAGTCTTATGTAGACGAAACTCGCGTCTGGGGTACTTAATGATAATCCTGGTACTTTTGATAACTATTTACTTAATTTATTTTAATTACTGTTAACATGAGAAATTTATTTTATTTTGTGATTTAATTTCCAAGGAACTATTTGTCAATTCCTTATAGTTTTTGTGAACTACACGTATTTCATCTTTCATTTCATGTTTTGTTCTATTCTTACAATCATTCTATTTTTTACTTTTATTCAAGGATGGTAGTGTACTTTTGCAGGATTCAAACATATTTTTTTTGTTTTTTTGTTTTTGTTGTTAGTATTTCGTTAATTGATTGTATTGTAATTATCTTAGTGCTGAACACTTGTGACATTTTATTAGACACAAATTTCCAAAGGTTAAATAGAGTAAGGTACGTACACAGCAATTACCCAACCAGACCAATAGAGAATATGAAACTTTTGTTTTCAGTAATCAAACTTAAAACATTAATTTTTCAGGATCACTTGTTTTCTATTGTTTTGACATGTATTATTGTTCAGTTAGCAAACTTTGCTGTTTCTTCTTTGTGTTTTATCCGTTTGTATATAAAAAATCGTTTTTGATATACAAAAATGAAATAAAAATATTCAAACTAGTATTCAATATTTTATATTTACCATGATTACAAATGATTGATTAATCTGATACTTTCTATCAAGTTTAGTATATTCATGCTTGTTCAATAAATGTGAGATTAAATAAATGAAAAAAAAAGATATAGTATGATTGCCAATGAGACAACTCTCCACAAGAGACCAAAGGACACAGAAATTAACAACTTTACGTCACCGTAACAATTTAAACGAGAATACAAACGTCCTTATTTGTGTACAAAAAGAAGGAAATTTCTATATGATATCACTCAAAACAAAAATTATACATTGATCTGTGTTAAATAAAGGCAACAGCAGTATGCCGGTGTGCGAAGGTCATAAACCCATTGAGAGAAAACAAATCCGAGTTACAAACTAGAACCAATAGAAACACATCCACTCCACGCCACGTCATCCGCAACGTTTCGATTAATTTATTTAGCAATCTTTTGCAGTTAAAGATCTGCCGAGCTCTTAATGATAAAATTGACCCCGCATCTGTCTTATGTCGAAACTTGTAAGCAAACTTATTCTCGACAGACCCTTCTTTATAGAGGTATTACAAATAAGATAACATTATAACTTAACTGGTCATACCCAAAATAAATAACTATATTTTAGTTTCCAATAAATGATCATTTAGGAACAGCTGGTAAAACGAATGTCTGTGTTTTGTATTGTGAAAGTTTTATTTTTTCATGGCAGTTTCAATAATTTGTAAGCGTCATCCGTCTTCCATGATTTTGGACATATGCTATTATTAATGATACTTATGTCAAAAGTGCAATTTTATATCCATATTAATCAAGATTAGCGTTTTATTATCAATAATGTCATCATCGTTTCTAAGAGCTCTTATCTATCTTAGTGAAAAGTTGGCATTACTTTTTTGATGATTAGTTAATTGTCATTGTTAATGTCAATTTCTTTTCCTTTATCCATTTTGTATTCATGTTGTCGAAAGTATTAGGTTTTAAAAAACAATTTTAACTTAGCTCACACCTTTGGTTGTGGCTTTTATTGATTTATATAAAGATAATGTTATAAGAACAAAAATGTTTATATACTAATCATCATTCTCTCAACTAACCATTGTATTCAAAACAAATAAACTCATAAAAAATATCAGGCTTATAATAAGATATTCTTTAAGTCATCACGATAAACATAAGGTCGAGTTGGATGACGCTTACTGTGATCCTCTTATAACTTTAATATAATGAAAATTACTTTAGAGATTAGGTTCATCAAGGTCAATCAAACATGAATTGAAAGATATCTCAGCATTACATGCAGATACTAAAATGGCATTCTTGATAAAGACATCGAAATTATTTTAGTATTTTAATGACACTTATTCAGAGGAAATTTATTGTCAAAACCGTGTGTTGTTTTTTTTTTACCTTGAATTACAATGATTTATCGCAGATAGAAAACTCTGATTTTTAAAAAGCAATTAGAATATTGCAGGCAGGAGTTAACGTGCTGTTACCAGACAATTTCACTTCTGAAACTTCTCTTACTGGTACAGGCAGATTTGATGATGACCATCAACAATCAGATCAACATGAAGTGACAGAGCTTCGCGAACAGAATTTGACTACGCAAAAATATTCTACTAATCAAATGGTCGCGAAGTATAGAAGACAGATTCGCACAACAAATATTTATATCACTAAAATACTAACACTATGAGGTAAATTTAAAACGGATGTATAAGTAGAGAGCCACGTCTAATATGTAACGAAGATAGACAAAGCATATAGAAATATTGAAGACGAGCGACAAGCAAGTTTTCAAAGTAACGTCAAAAGGCATTCAGACAAAGCCTATAGGCAAAAAGAAAGAATTTCATAATCAATAATGACAGAATGTACAAGCACAAGTATCTTAAGGTAGATCATAAGTATATATACTATCTTTTTAAAAAGAATTTTCTGATACTTTGTCAAAATAACGATTGTACAATGCTTTTCTCAAAAATATAATAAAAAGTATGGGTCACCGTGCTATTTTCCAAGGTATGAGTCGTTGAAATTTTGTTATACTGTTCAAGAAAAAACACATGTATTACTCGATTTATTTCACTTGACTGGGCGGAGTTTAACTTGTTCGCTCATAATAAACCAGTCCATGTATATATAGGTGTATTTGGATAAACTCATCAATGAAGTGTCCAGTAATTCTTTGGTAAATTCCTTTGATGACACTGATAGGTGATTAGAAATCAGTTATAATTATAACGGCAATCATCCTTATCACACACATCTTCAAATAGACTGTCCTTATGCAAATTAAAACCTAGCTCCGCCCGATCAGTTGAAATAACATTAGTAATATATGCATACAAAAAATTCTAGTAGATAGAATTTTAAAATAAATTGTGAGAAGCTAGGTTTTATAATATTTTTTAAGAAAAATAGAATGAAAAAATTGTGTCACCGAACTTGTTTTCTTGCTACAGGTAAAAGTAAGAAAGGTGTAGGTCCATTAAGACCCCTTTTTGGCCCCAAAATTTAGCAGTTTTACAAAATTTTGAAAATGTTATCTTTAAGCTATTTACTGGAAAGGAGCATGCTTCTGTTACATTAATATGGGCTGTTTTTGACAATACAATGCACATATATCTGGTACTAGCATCCTTAAGTCATGCTAAATTACTGAAATCTTCACATTGTTAGGATTTTAGTTAAATAATAGACGGTTTCCTTCTTAAATGAAAGTGGCCGCATTCGTGTTCATTCATAATATTAAAAATAAATTGTATTTGATGATATTACATAACATATATAAAGGTTGAGGATGAACACGGATGCGCCCACTTTCAATGTTTTCAAAAACCATCTGAAAAGTGACGTTTTTGGGGATATTTGATAGATTTTTCATATCTTAGCTTGAATCGGAGCGTTTTTAATGACTATATCAGTTTTAATCTTTTACATAGAATCATTGAATCAATTGAAATAGACACTTAAGGGTGCTCCTGGGTATAAATGATTTTTTTTTTCTAATATAGGATTTCGCTATATTTTTTCATAAATGAACTTTATCATATACTTAAAAGAAAAATGAAATAAAAAAATGGGGTCACCGTTCATTAAAGCTAAAATCTGCATCTGGAAAAAGCATACATTTTTGTGAATGTCCTTTTTTTCTGTTGAACTAATAGGAGAAAAAGAGGAAATATCGAAATCAAAAAATAACCTAATATAAGAAATCGCGTAAGTTTTACAATAATTTAGTTTATGTACAGCTTATTTGAAAACAATAATAAAAAATATAGGTCACCGATGAGTTAAAAAAGATACTTCAAATTTAAGGCCAAAAAATGGCATTTTTGCATCAAAGGGAGATAATTTGGAGCTTTTTCAAGTTTTAAAGTCATCTGGGGCCAAACCAAATCATTTTTGTGGGTTGTTTTTTGTACCATATCATAAAGTAACAACTAATAGTGTAATAAATAAAATTTGTAATGAAAAAGTAAAGGTTTAATTTTTTGTTAAAATTTGTGTACCCAGGAGCCTCCTTAAGTGTTTAAAAAGTATCCAAAATCTTTCATTAGATAAATTGAAATTTGAAGCCAAAATCGGCCCTTACCGGACATACTCCTTTCCCTAACAGTCCAGAAAATATTTTTTAACTGAAAGAGTTATCTTATTTGAAAACAAATGATTCTGTAAACACAACATTTGATATTTGAATTATTCAATAATCCACCAAGTTTTCCTAACATAAACAAATCCTCTGCAGAATGTTAACCAGAAATTTAAATTTCCTTCTTTCCGCTTGTCTATAGTTTGATTAAAGTTTCTCTTCTAAAAAAGAAGAGCCACGTCATTACGTAAAACTAAAACACAATCGGACATATCTTCAAAGCTTAAGCAAATATGAAAGACCTGAACATAAAAATTACATCAAAACAGCAACATAATAGCGAGATGTTTAAGCTCAGAACCACGTCATATACACGATAAAAACAAATAAAAGAACACTATAACACGTCTTAATATGGTAAACAACATCAGTATGCAGAATCTATACTCCAAGACCATCACGTACTATTTGTGAAGTTTATACGGAAGATTTATCAAAATGTTTTATATAAGCTTTTGATTTCAAATATTTTGGCCACGAACATCACTGAAGAAACGTGTATTGTCGCAATGCTCATCTGGTGCAAGAAAATTTGTACCGTTAATTATATTATCAAGTTATTGGTACATGTACCTTCCGATGTACTTTTTTTTTGAAAAAGGACAATACGTTCTTTGACAAACTCCTGGTTCATCAACTTTCTGCTCAGACACTGGTGACGTTTTACAAAGACAGAGTAAGAGCTACAAGCTCTTGAATACCGTACAAGTTGTGAAATGCATATTCCATATGCAGGTGAAATTGATATATTGTTTTTACTTGATTCCAAGAAAGTTAATCGACTTTAGAAATTCATTTAAAATCCTGAAGTTTAAACTCATGAATATTGTCAAAATACACCGTAATATATGGGAGAAAAACAAGCTTTTATTACAAAAACAAATTACATTCAGTGAACTATATGTTCCATACTACGGACAGACAAATACAGAATGTGGACGGGTTGTCATTCCTACCCTTACTTTATCATTTTGGAGATTATATTTCATTGAATATGATATCATCGACTTATTTCACATTACTTTTAGAATTTTACTTTTTGTATCGCATACATTATTGACAATATTCATTAGTATTCGATAACCTCGTAATTACAAAGCGTTAAAATAAGTTATACTGCCTGCACCATATTATGAATATGAATGTTGTTTTCCATTCGTGTGATATGTTTAGGATTTTGATTTTGTCAATTTGTAAACGACTTATTGTTTGAATTTCCAATGTAGTTTGGTATTTTGTTGTTTTTCTTTTCAAACCCCTTTAACGGCCATTCTAAGATAGAGGGCATTACGAAATTCACATTTCATGCATTGAAATGTGTATTGTTAATGTTATCAATGACTTTGTTGAATACATTTTTGAATATCAAAAACCATTTAGCTTTCAGCTGGGATGTTAACTATAATTTTATGCGTACAAATTTATCAGTAGAATACATCTTGTTCGGATCTGATATTTCAAACAATATCCTAAGATAACAAGAATATTTGATATGATTGCCAATCAGACAATCATCTATCAGAGATCAAATGACATATCATTTAGCAACTACATTTCATCGTAAGGCGTCAACAATGTACAAAATGCACATCGCATAGTTAGCTATAAAAAGACCACGGTTCACAAATGTAAAGAATTCCAAATAGAAAACTGTAGGTTTGATTTGCAATCTTCACCCCGTATAACCCCGATACAAATGAATCCGGACGTTGACGCGTTCGAAGCGATAATCAGGACAACATTTGGGATGACAATAACTTTGAATGCCTCTCTAGAACTTATTTGAGTATATATAAATATGTCAATGAGCATGTTAGTATCTTTATTCAATTATACAGTTGTTGTAAGTTTTAGATATTGTATAAAACGTTTGATTAAACTGCTAGATGCAAAACGCACAGACATGGTGCAATTTCATACGGTTTACGATGTAAACAATGCTGAATATCTTTTCGTGCATACACCTTTGAGTATTAATACCTTAAGCAATACTAAATAACTATACATTGAATTGCTACGTGTCTTCAAATGTGCCCTAGAACTTAGAATAAACGCAATATCATACAAAATAAATTTTCTCTGACTGTATTGTTCGTTCCACCAAATGTGTCGCGTTCGTTGTGCGTTTTGAAATAATCACTGTACAGTTCGTTGACAAAAACCTTGACAAACACATTCTTGTCAAGGTTTTCGAGATGGTGTCGGCGACCCTTTTTCTGTATTTCATTGTAAATGTTTATCTGTTAACTTAGTCAAAGTAGTTGAACTTAAAATATTTGTCATACAAAGCCAAAATTGAAATATGTAACTCGCGTACATCTGCTTGGAATGTTTCTATTGAAAATTGAGACTTTCAATGTTTTTCCAGATGAAATGAACAGTTAATAAATATGTTCCAGCGGAAAGAAAGTTTCAAAAAGTATAGTACAGTCATTAAAACTTTAATGACTTCCTTTTCACAATTTGAGGCTCTTCCAAATGCCGATGTTGGTCCAAATTCGCCTAGACGAAAGCAGACATACATGAAGGAGCTCGTTGAACTTAATTTGCCGAATGCCATAGATGGCATTCCAACTGCTTTAATTTTTTTATTACTGTTTTTTTACATGCGGAGCTTTGTAGATGTGGTGTGATGGCCAGTGAGACAACTGTCCATCAAAGTTTACATGAAGTTGGCGTATAAACTATTATAGTCCAAATTGAATGTACAACATTTAACAATGAGGAAAACCTATACCATACAGTCGTCTAAAAAAGGCCCCGATATGAAAAAAAAAATATGAAAAAAAACCGATTAAACTAACGGTTAATAATTTATAACTTATGAAATGACAGATCTATATAACCAATGTACTGCAGGATTCTGACGTTTGACCGGCAAAACAAAGTGCGGCAGGTTTAAATATGTGAGCCCCCAACCCTCTCCTTAACATAGAACACTGGTGTAACAGCACAACATGATAAAAAAGTTCAGTTGCAATTGGCTAAACTCAAAATTTCGGTACAAGGCACAAAAAACATATACATAAAATATCGACTAAGGAGTAATTGTAGTAACTGATAGTTATTTCAAAGCGAATTACAACTAAGAAGTAAATCGTGTATCCAAAGTGTTTTAATCAGTATATCCTACGCTTTTAGGTAAAGACGTTATAAAACGCACGAACTTGTGCAATGCCAAATATGAACAGTATCGATCGGATGTACGGTATTATGAGTTCTCATATAAGTGCGCATAAATTGTAATAATGTTAAGTGAGGTTTTGATTTAACAGGTAGAGCAAAACTTTCTATATTGTGGCCAATTGTTTTTTTTTTATTTATGAAAGAATTTGGTGAAGGGTGACTGGGAGATATACTATAAGTTATGATCACTTTGGTCTTTTTCCGATTGGCAGTAAAAACTGACTGAAGTTGGCCACCCATTTAGTTGTGTGGGATGTAACAGTACACAGTCACGTCCTGTCCGAATGGGAATATAAAATCCAATGTCTCGTGTAAAGAGAGTACCACGCTAACTACACAGTACGAACCCTTGCAAAAACTCCAAGAGAGGTCTATAAATAGCCCGTTGAAAGGCACCATTTGTGTCCTTATAAAATATACATCATTTTATTCAGTGGCAATCCAAACGTCCCTGACGTAATTCCGGAGGGTCTCCTCACAGGACTTACATGTATGTGTTGCTACTGTGTGCTTATCCTGAACATGCATGGCATATTTGCCAGTGATCGTTAAGCAACCAACAATCAGCCATTACGTACGCGTGTCATAAACAAATAAAAGGGTCCATATATTGTTAAGTACCAACAGTAAAGAAGAAACACAGCAAATGTCTAAGGTTAGGTTGGTGATTGATGCTTTGCTAACCCATAATTTACCAATGACGCCAAGGGTAACTGGGGAATATAAATATGGTCCCTGTGGTCTTCTGTGAAATAAATCAAAATTTCAATGAAATGCATATGGGTGAGTATAGACTTTAAAGGTGTTTATAATAACCAGAACGACCTGATTTAGATTTTTGCACCACAGTAGAAAGACTGTAATGTTCGAGGAATTTAAGCATAATCTTTATACCATAAAAATTAAACAAACACAAAAACATAATTAAAGAAAGCAAACCAGTTAATATTGAGTGTTGTCTCTTCATCTTTATATCTTCACATTAAAGTAACTGTATTACTATTGATGGCTATCAGTTACATGTTCCTTGTATGCACCTATTCTTGAGCCTTAATGTACCTCTATGGTAATCTCTGACTCCCTTGGACCCGCCTCTGAGATTCAGGCCAAAAGGCTTGACCTACAATCCATTGATTAAATTTGATTACTTTCTATATCAAATAGAAGATGCGGTATTGAAACAGCTCTTCGCAAGAGACCGAACGAAACAAAAATGAACAACTATAGGTCACCGCACGGCCTTTAACAATGAAAAAGCCCACACCGCTATTAAGCACACCGAAATAACAAATGTAGTCAGTGCATACGAGAAAACTAACGGCTCAATTTTTGCACAAAAGTGTGAACAAAAAAATATATACAACCACTGAATTACAGGCTCCTGGCTTTGGACAGGCACATACAGAATATGGCGGGATTAAACATGTTAGCGGGCACCCAACCCACCACCTAACCGTACATTGACTGTTGTATGGTAAACACTTTCAAATATGCTATGAAATTAGAAATCGGACGTGTGTATCTGTATGCTTTGTCATACTTAGTTGTATCAGTTGAGTTATTGTATTTTCCTACCAATTCACACTTTTGTATACATGAGGATTTTTTTAAATGTAAAAATTTTCTCCAAGTGTTTTTCGACAATACAACAATACAATACAACATTATGGGTTGCTGTCTGCATGTTATGATGGTAAATTATTATTTTCAAACATGCATATTGGTTATAATCATATCAAAGCATAATCTAATACATGCAAAATTCATTGACAAACGCAATATTTTGTCAACGAAGCGTACAGTATAAAAAGGTGTAATGACAACGAAGCGTACACAACATGAAAATAGAGACATTTTAAAACGTGTATTTTTTTGTTTCTAGATACAACATAAACAAACGATCTTTATAAGTTTGTTAATTTATACTATGAAGTTTTCAAAAATGTATGTTTTAAAAACTATGAGGTACGAGAAACATTAAGTTTGGAATGTTTAAAAATACCAAGCACGTTTTATCATTGATATCGTCGTGCGTTTTTTAATGTTTGTATAAAAAAATGTCACATGTTTGAAAAACCTTTTAGTAACTCATGAGTATTATGGCAAAGAATATATTGGCGCAAAATATACGAAGAATAGATATTGGATTGTCTTTAAAAGTATGAATTCCTTACTGTCTGAAATCAGTGCTATACGGTGTGCTCGACTCGAACGCGTCAACGTCCGGTTTCATCTGTATCGGGGTTATATAGGGTGATCTTGTACCACAAAATAATTAACAGTATAATGCAAGGTTGTTTCAATAGGATGTGGTGAAAGTAGGATAAGTATCATGAATTGACCACATTAAAGTGTATGCTCCTATTCAAAACATGCATCTCAAAGGACAACACTATGCTGATATATTTGTTGATCTATAAACCACTCAATAGATTATCCAACTTTGAATTAAGCAACAATACTCCCTATCAAGATTGTGTGAGGTAGACGAATAGGACCTTTAAACAATTATTTTTCCAAAGACTATTTTAGTTTGGAATTATTTGTTATCAACATATTTCATTGAGACTAAAAAAAAATGTTTGTCAAGATAAACAGTAATTTTATCTGGCGAAGGTATGATTGAAATGTATTTCTGCATTTCTCTTTCGAAAAATTGCATGTTTAATGGAATAAAACGTGTTATTTGTAAACCTTGTTTTGTATTCCCCGCTTTAGGCTATACAATCTAATTTATCTACGCTGTAGTCCGACAATTGTTTGAACAAATAAGAAGTGGCATTGCTAAAACATAATATTGATTCGTCCAGAGTCCACTTTGAATGTTATTTGAGTTACTGTACACATTCATGCACGTTCTTATTAATCATTATACATGTATGAAAAATATAAACAGTTTGAAGGTAAACTTATAATAACGTAATCCAATCAAATTCCGTTAATAGGGGTAAACTTGGTACGCAAAAAATGACAGATTTTTTAAGTTAATTGCTTTGTTTTAACGAATAGAAATATGAGTACACAAAGCATTGCTGTAAATGTATATTTCATACACATTTTGTCTGCATTGGTATTAGTTTGAATCTTTTATTTGTGTGTTTAGGCAATAGAAAATTTGGGCTTCAAAAGTTTACATAACTATTGACTTTATACATACAATTCGCCTTTTTCTGATTGGTATTATAGTGTTGTCATAAATTGCGTTGAAATGAACAACATCGAATTCCCTTAATAAAAAATGTTATAACACACTATATAGATTTCCTTATATCTAAAAAAAAAAAACTAGTAAGTCATAAACATTTTAATATAACTTACAAATAATAAATTATTAAATGTCGATGTATTGTTTTGGTTTTTTTTTGAAAAAATAACATAGATCCGCCAATCCAAAGATTTTTCTTGGATTTATTATTTTGAAATGAACAATGACAAAATAACAAAGTCTTACCTGACACGAATGCTAGTTCAGTTAACCATAAATAGACGACTAAACAGGTCATTCTGATACTTTATATCAACTGAATCAAAAGCATCTGCATTCTTTCTTTGAACATCATTTGTATATTGCAATCGCTCAATTTAACTCTTAATATTTATCGATCAATATCCAGCAAGTTCAAAATTTTAAAAGCATTATCAATAATTAATATATTTTCCTTGTTTCCTTGTATATATTGCATACCAACTGAAAATTTTACAACTTTTTTTTTCTTTTCTATTTTTGCGTCTTTTATAAAACTGTATTTTCCAGTAATAAAGTTAATGGAGCATTTCATCAGATAAGGTAAATGAAACAAAAACTAAGCAAGCATGAATACATATCTCTGCAGTTCAATTCTATGAGAATAAATTATCTCTCGTGAATTTAGCAAAGATTGAACTTAACCCATTGTTTCTGACGGTATAGAAATATAAATTTTAAACCGTCTCCTTTAACTTTGTGTTCATGCAATCTTTTGATGTTAATAAGTTACCTTTGTTAGTTTGTTCTTAATCGGTCTACGATATTTGAACACCGGTTACTTATGTTGCATTAATGCATGTGTTATTTCTGTCAATTCAAGAATTCAAATGTGTCGTTGGTGTCTTACAGACTAATTCCCGACATCTTCTTTTATCTAAATCTATTTTTTTTTTACTTTCTTGTTTGCTAAACTCTACCTTATTCGTTTATTTTACTATGTCATTATAAATTAGTTGTCATGTTTTGTCAACATTAATGCAGAGCTAATTATTATCAAAGGTACCAGGATTATAAGGGACCGTTCAATATTTATCAGATGGATGGGCCGGTGCAAAATGGGGCGGGGCAAGCACTTTTTTGTGGAAATATTTGGATGGGCGAGAACTTTTTTTAATATATATAGTGGATGGGCTAGAACTTATTTTAATGGACAAAATTTGCTCCCAATTTTATCGGTGTATACGAAAATTCTTTTGCAGGCACAAAAAATATAAGGGACATGGTCTCAACAATAATTTTCAGTTTAGGTCAAATCCAGATAGTTATCTTTAAATTTCTTTATAACTTTTTCAAATCAACATGGATTTTCTTAAAACTCTACATTTATTTCATTTATATATTGATCTTACAGAATACCAGGTTGTTTCGTAGTTTGGTGAATTGCTGTCATTTTATGGATTAAATAAATAGGTTAAAAAAATCTATTTTTTTTCAGTTTTGGCTAAATCCAGATAGAATTTTTTTATTTTTTTCATAACTTTTTCAAATCAACTGGCATTTTCATAAAACTTAACAATTATTTCATTTATATATTGATCTTACAGAGAACCAGGTTGTTTTGTAGTTTGGTGAATTGCAGTCATTCTACGGACTTAATAAATAGGTTAAAAAAGCTCAAATTTTCAGTTTGGGCTAAATCCAGATAGTCATCTTTAATTTTTTTCCTAATTTTTTTTAAATCAACATGTATTTTCTTAAAACTCTTCAATCATTTCATTTATATATTTATCTTACAGAATACCAGGTTGTTTGGTAGTTTGGTTAATTGCTGTCATTCTATGGATTCAATAAATAGGTTAAAAAAAAAAGCTAAAATGTTCAGTTTTGGCTAAATCCAGAGTCATCTTTAATTTTTTGATAACTGTTATAATTAACATGGATTTCCATAAAACTCTACAATTATTTCATTTATATTTTGATCTTACAGAATACCAGGTTGTTTGATAGTGAATTGCTGTCATTTTATGGATTTAATTAAAAAAAAGCAAAAAATTTCAGTTTAGGCCATTCATTGGAAAGTCATCTTCAAACTTTTTTAGAACATTTTTAAATCAATTAAGATCCTCATATAACTCTACAGCTATCTCATCTATTTATTAATCTTACAGAATGCCAGGTTGTCTGGTGTTTTACTGTCAAATGTACGGAATTAACTAATTGGTGACAAAGGGTACATCAAAGTCAAAAATATGTCTGCCTAAATTGCTTAAAAAGACCATAATTTCTTTTTTGAAAATAGATTAGATAAAGGGACATTGGTATTTGAACTAAATTTAACATGCTGTGTTATTAAGACAATAATTAGTAGTTCAGCATATGATAAAATTTTAATTAGTCCATGAGTTATTGTCCCTTAGTTTAAATTATTTCCTTTATTTTAAATCAATATTGTATCTGAGGCTGCAAATATAAAATCAAAATATATACATGTATACTCATACTGGTTTTAAAAACAATAAAATGTATAGTTCTGATACACACATAATTATGCATATATAAATGGAATTAACTAGCACATTTTAAATTTTGTATTTACACCAAAGTCTATTCTTTGATTTCAAGACATAAACTTGCAAACTTTCAAATAGAAAAAGAACTTTAATATTTTTTGATTGTTTTAAGCTTTAGATGGGCAAGGACGTTTTTTACATATTTTTTTAGATGGTCGAGGACTTTTTTTCAGAATTTAAAAGGATGGGCAATCATTTTTTTAATGAATCAATATAAAGAATGCACCGGCCCATCCATCTGATAAATATTGAACGGTCCCTAATTTAGTACGCCAGACGCGCGTTTCGTCTACATAAGAAACATCAGTGACGCTCATATTAAAATATTTATAAAGCCAAGTACAAAATTGAAGAACATTGAGGATCCAAAATTCCAAAAGGTTGTGCCAAATACGTCTATGGTAATATATGCCTACGATAAGAAAATCCTTAGTTTTTCGAAAAATTCATAGTTATTACCTTTACACAAAAAGTTTTGACAGCTTTGCTTGTTTACCTGATATACACCAAAATCTTTTATCAATGATAGCAGGATTATAATGTGTTCTTAAGAACCGCATGGTGTCTGCAATGTATTACGAATGCATGCGTTTGTAAACCAAAATTCAGAAGAAAGTTGTGTAACTCATTGCTAAAATGTTTTGTTATTCAGTTATTGTGTAATTTTCCGAATTTAACGTTTAATTAGAGAAACATTGCATTTGCGCTTTGTTTTGATGTAGATGAACATTCCATCCCTGTATAACTATATCTCCGATGCATGCCCATTGTACTGGTTATATTAAAAATACCTATCAAGAGTTACCACGCATGATAATTTCCGATAGCTGTACACAAATATCAATTTAGATAAGTACATTGGCCTCTTAATGCAGACTCATATTATTCATTAATTCGGAAAAAATACTTTTTCACTCTCTTACTGATGATCAAACTTCAAAATGGTCAATCGTCATGTACAATATATATGTTTGCCCTTATGTTCTAATCTTTTTGTCACATGCCTAGTAAAAACAACTTTATTGAACCAGTCAAATAAAGGATGCCTCATTTCATGCTACTTATGTTTTACGCATCATCAAAATTTGTATGACCATTATATAGTTGTTTACTTTCATATTTCTGTCATTGCTGGAAATAACCCGAACAATTTCAAATGATATGACTTGTTCTTGTAACGATTTGACCTCGAGACTGATAAGATCTTGAAGCTATAACGGTTTGCATCGTATTACATTCAGTAATTCTGACGAAAGGTTATTAAAATTGACCATGAGGAAGTTGTCGCGGAATCATATATTTTGTCGAAAAATTATGTGCGGAGTTTCCCGTGTAAAACTGAAATATGTAAATCTAGAAAAGGACAGTAGTTGTGGTTAATATCTGATTTATTTCTAAAAAGTTCATTTTTCTTTGTCTTAATTGGTGTAAGATGTAACAAAATGGATCTTAATATAAATTTAATACTAAACAGAAAACAATTAACTTGTGGCCACGATGTTATGCCACAAACATAAGGTGTCAATATTGTTTCTGTACACCAGATCCGGATTTTGACAATACATGTCTCTTCAGTGATGTTAGGGATCGAAACGGTATTTGAAAGACCATATAAATTGTACCCTCTATATAGCTTAGTTTCATTATTCAATTAACGGTTATAATCTGCCTTGGATAAAACATGTTATTTCAATTTTAAACCAATGCAGAGTGATACTTACACCTACAGATGTAGAATGAAGATAAGTGTCTAACATGTTAAGCTTTAACAACCGCCCACTGATCAGTTTAAATAATTATTGTAAGCGGTAATCGGGATTCTTCGGAATTTCTAAAATAAACATGATTTTTTTTAAAGATGTCTTGGATTTGGAAGATTATTTTGATATTCTGGGAGATATAGAGATTTCAAAATTTTAAAGATTAATGTTTTTGTTATCTCTACATGCTTTATCTATATTATCGATACGACATGTTTACTTTGTCATTTGTGGTAATGCTGTAAAATATTACCTTATGTTTCATATGTATCTGTGTGTTAATGTTCAAATAATATCTCTGAAACAAATCATGAAACAAGATATTGTTATACATTCTGAGATTAGAATTTCCGTTGAGACTATAACATCAAGTTTATGAAATGGAAAATAATCAATTCGTTTTTAAAGATAATTTCAAAAGTATAGAGTACAATGTATATTGTGAAAAATTTGAAAATTCCGTAATACCATCTGCAATTAATGGTGAAAATACATATCATGCGTTTATCTGATATGCCATACTAACAAAGAGAAAATCATGGTAAATCGGCTTTTGTCGTCTTAGCTACTATATCCTCTTAACCCAATTAACAAAGGTACAGAGACAGAAAAACATAATAATTCAATATGCAATACTTTATATGATACACGGAGAAAAAGAAAAATAGAAAACAAAATAAACGTTGAAATCCTTTTTGTATTCAACAGAAATATTTGGTCTCATGAATAATATGAGGAAGGAATTTTTCTTTTTGATTTCTTTAGCAGAGCATATCATGATGTACAAGTATGTGTCATACATTTCTTGCATATGACAGATTTCAAATGTTCCATCTGATTATCCATAATGATTCAAACGTACACTTTCAAACGGTAATTAGTTAGAACAAATCTAAATACGAGAAAACAAAGGCTGGCAGGTAGGTGAAACTTACATAAATGAAGAGATAAATGAAAATTGAATAGATTGATGCCCGATTTATATAATTACAAGGCCGTCAGTCGGCACCAGAAGCGACGAAGCAGCGCATCTATTTTGGGTGGGCAAATATCCACTTTTTGATATGGGACGAGCTCTGACGTCCCACGGCCCCAGCTTGTCTGGTAAAACAGCAGTTGCACGTCAGAGAGATCTCGGACTACCACAAAGTCAGCTATAAAAGGCCAAGAAATGACCAATGTAATAAACTTTATATCATCAACTCGTATAAAAAAGTATGATTTCTGTCTTTTGCTAAAAATGGTTAACTGTTTTCAAATACTTATTTGAAATGGTTTTATACTCATCCTGAATATGATAACATTCGTTAATTCTGACAATTGCATGAAATTCTCTTTTTTAATCAAATATTTACAGATTGAAAACAAATTGAAAAGTATACCTACCCTGTCTCTAATTTTGTACCAGAAAAGCTGAGCAGATCGTGCCTGGAAACATTTTCATCGCTCAGTCGGTATTTTCCTAAATTGAATATTTTCATTACTCATATTCAAAGGAATATTTTCTTAAAATGATTTACATTTTTTTTTTAATATACTGCATTATGAACAACTATAATACATAAAAAGAAAAATCTTTTGAAATTAGTAGTTTTAATGTAAACGTTACAATGCATGACGCCAAGATATATTTTATTGAAATGTGGTTTTTCCATACAAATTTATCATTATTTTTTTTAATTTTTGAAAAATAATCATTTTGACTGTTGTACAGTATCATCTCATTTTTCTGTCCTTACATGTTTCCAAGGCCGGTGAAGGAGTCAACTTAGGAACATTGTGATTGGATGTAAGCGTATAGTATATATTATTTCATTGAATAACTGCAGTGTTTTATTTGCAATATAAATTTGAAAATAAATGAAATATTTTCTTAAGAATTATTCGAAAGGCTGTCAAATTTTCATTAATTTGATATCGAATGACAGTGGGCAGTGAAACCAGGAATAATCCTCGTTCGAATATAGTCACGCTTACATTAATTTGACCTCAATTTCTGTATCAGAATATCACATGTAGCTGTCAAGGTTTTTATTATAAAAAAGTGAAGAAAATGTTAGTAGTGTCGCCTTTAAAAGAATAGTACCGTTTTCCGTATAAATTTCGCATACTTTCGTTATGCTGTTGTTTCTGTAACAACTTGCATCGAGATGTTGTCCGTCAAAAGTTTACATTTTTGTTTGGCCGTGGAAAAATTAAGCAACAGTAGTTTACCGATGTCTAAATCTCATAAATCGATTTTAGACAATTGAAGAAAACAAACAAGAATTTAAATGTGCGTATTGTTATGCGTTTACTTTTCTGCGTTGGCTAGAGGTATAATGGGAGGTTTGAGATCTCACAAACATGTTTAATCCCGCCGCATTTTTGCGCCTGTCCCAATTCAGGAGCCTCTGGCCTTTGTTCGTCTTGTATTATTTTAATTTTAGTTTCTTGTGTACAATTTGGAAATAAGGGCGTTTATTATCACTAAACTAGTTTATATTTGTTAAGGGGGCAGCTGAAGGACGCCTCCGGGTGCAGGAATTTCTCGTTACATTGAAAACCTGTTGGTGACCTTCTGCATTGCTTTTTCAATGGTCGGGTTGTTGTCTCTTAGGCATATTCCTCATTTTCATTCTCAATGTTGAGAAGTAATTGGTCATTTTAGAATCTCAAGGACTTTGGGTAATTTCATTCTTCGCATCCAAAAATGATAATAACTTTACGTCATTGGTTGAATTTCAATTGTTAAGAACGTTTTAACCCAATCACAACGTTTTAGGTCACGTTTATGAAAATATTACCCAGAATGCATTAGTTTCTGAAACGGCGAATTGACTCTAATAGACTCCAAGTGAGCCATCTCGGTTGAATCGACAAGGTTTGAATCTACTGCTTACATGCATTACTTGCCATGCTGAACCACATTCGAATCGTCTTAAATAGAAATAGGAATCAATCGGTTAAATATCAGATCAGACGACTGTTCTGGAGTCTAAAGATATCAGACTACGATAACATGTCGGTAGTCAGTTGAAACGCATACACATCGATCGTACCAGTCAATCTATTCGTGATAATAACAGCAAAATTTATCGTTTGTCAATTTCAGTTAATCATCCTCATAACTTTGATTTTGTGTAAGAAACATAATCTTGCTAAAAAGTCCGTATAGTGTAAACATCTCGTAAACACACACACAAACTTTAAATGTATGTATCAATTATGATATATAAACGCCATACAATCATGGAGTGTGTGCTACTGCTGAAAAAGATGAAACCATCACGTTTGTCATATCTATAAATTATAGTTTAAAATAGTTTGTTAATTTTTTCAGAGGTATGTCCCAGTTTGTGTCATTTTGTTTACCCTAGATGCAGTATACTTATAAGTGATCATAAGTTTTGATCAACAGTTCAGTTTATTTCTTGATATTATGTTACATGTAACCTTTGCGAAACAAAATTTGTAAGGTTAAGTTATAGTTTTTACTTATTTAAAATTTAATGATCCTTTTTCTACAAGTATTTGCTTTCATTAATAATAATCATTGCTTTTTTTTAAACATTCCAAGAAGAATTCACCACGTTTAAAAATAATTAAATATTTATGAAACTCGTTGTCATGGTTTGGTTTAATAATTAATGTTTTATGGTTTGGTCCATATTTTTACATGTTTATATCTTTCCATCAAAACAATCCTTAAAAACCAATTAAAAAAAAAAGGAATATGCTGAAGAAATGCTATGATATTAACATATTAATAAGAAGTTAAGAATACGACAGTTGTTTTCAATTCTTTTGATGTGTTTGTGCTTTTGGTTTTGCTATTTTGATAATGAACTTTAATAGTTTATGGGAAATTTCTTAGTAAACGACGACGTATAAAGTTTACAAATTCTTGCGTAGTGTTAGTCGGAGATGCACCAATTTACATTTTTTTTTTTCAAATCTACAAGTCGCCCAATTCTTCTGGAAATCTAAAATTGAAAGGGAAGAGCGTTAGCTGTCAAATCGGTGTTCATCGATTTAATTAGGAATGTTCATGTTTATTCTATAAGATACTTTAACGTGTATCCAAAACACAAAACGTAAAAGACATACAATAAACAAATCATGGACTGGATATTATTATCAGCATTTTGCACGTACTTACGAAAAGATCTACTAATTATTCTGATAAGCCTCCGAAGACTGTTCATGGATCATATAGCCCGATAAAGATAAAGAGATAACCGGTGAAAAACTGTCAATCATTGTTTTTATCTGTAAAAGAATGATATTCTGTGGTTCAAATCCGTATGAGCGTCACTGATGAGTCTTATGTAGACGACACGCGCGTCTGACGTATTAAATTATAATCCTGGTACCTTTGATAACTATCTGCAACCAAATGGTCCTCCTTCATTTCACTCCCAATGTTGACATTCTTTTCCTGTTAGTAGCTGAATACGCATTGTTTATGTGTTATCCATCTACAGCTTGATTCAATTAAAGGTCACATGAATTCAATGAGGTAAAATTGATGACTTCTTTGCATGTTTGCATGTCAATGATACATGGGTGCAGTTTTAAAGTTATCTTGACAAAATTCTGCCAAAGTGCCATTTTTTTTTTAGTTAATTTTTATGAAATCTATATAAATGCAAGAAACTGTATTTTTTTAATAGAAACCCTTAGCAGTCATAAATATTTTTGTTTTTCACCGTTTTTTGGTTTGAAAACAAATGCTTGCACACGAAATGCGGATACATATTAACAAGCCCATGCATTGTACCTTGTCAATCGATCAAACAATCATGTCAATTTTTAATATTTAAATGCTCATACTTGAGTTATTTTTAAACAACCACAATGTAATTATTGAATGTTGACGTTATGCATTGTTTAAAACATCTTATTTACTTATTGTTTGCTTGTTTGTGGAGAATAGGTAAAATTATATAAACACTGAACTCATATGAAAATTCAAAACGGAGATCAAAATCGAAAGCTCAAACACATCAAACGAATGAATACAAACTGTTATGATTATCCAATAATGACTAATATAACTGGGACAAATCATGATGAAATCACTTTACTGTGTAAATATGGTGGGAATTTTCGGAAATTCCAACAAACTAGATCCATCAGCAGAAGTAAAAGAGGGACGAAAGATACCAAAGGGACAGTCAAACTCATAAATCTGAAACAAACTGACAACGCCATGGCTAAAAATGAAAAAGACAAACAGAAAAACAATAGTACACATGACAAAACATAGAAAACTAAAGAATAAACAACACGAACCCCACCAAAAACTAGGGGTGATCTCATGTGCTCCGGAAGGGTAAGCAGATCCTGTTCCACATGCGGCACCCGTCGTGTTGCTTATGTGATTACAAATCCGGTAAATAGTCTAATTCGGTAGGTCAAATTCATGAAAGAGAAGGGCATTGTAGTTACGACGTAAGGAACATATCCGATATCATTTGTGAAACGGTTATTCCATAACGGTGAACCAACTCGTGATGGCGTCCGTAAAATTTACGAAGGGATGATTTCAACTTCACTATTTGGAACTCTTGGTTTAATAGCTTCCTTGTGAGCAGTAACCCTCTATCAAGAAAATACTGATAGGAAATGCAAGCACGGGAATATCGTATCAATTGGGAGATATATACCCCGTATGCAGGTGCTGCTGGAATGTTGCTACTTAGAAATGGAAAGTTCACAATTGGAAAGCTGAAATCATCTCTTTTGTCGTAAAGTTTTGTCTTCAACCGACCCTCATTGTCAATTTCTAGATGTAAGTCAAGATATGAAGCCGACTTAACTGTATCTGTAGTATCCTTTATCTCCAATTCGATGGGATAGATGCGTTCCACATAGTCACCAAATTTTGAATTGTTTAGTGAAAGAACGTCATCTATATAGCGGGAAGAAGGGTTAAAGGATATTGCTAACTTCTTATCTTTCTTCCTAGGAAGTTCCTGCATGAAGTCAGCCTCATAATAATAAAGAAACAAGTCAGCAAGTAGAGGGGCACAGTTTGTTCCCATTGGGATGCCGACAGTCTGTTGAAAAAACACGTCCTCCGAACGTAACAAATATGTTGTCAACCAAGAAGTAATTCTCAGTAATTTTGATACCCCATCGTCGGTTAAAGTTAAAGACCAATCCGATTCATACCAAAAGCTGATATATAAAAAAAAATTACAAAATCAAAAATAATCAATTCAACATAATTTAGAATCTCCAGCCAGAGCTATAGTACTTTTTCTTTCTTTTTTTTTTTTATCAAATTGCAGATCCTAATTAATTTTTGAGAATAGCGTTTTAAATTTAGCCCCGTTCAGTGCAAGTTTGTTTTTGATGATTTTATTTCCTCGGTTTTGGTCTGTTACCTGGATTTGTTATCGCGTAATCAATGTATGACTATTGAACAGCTATATACCACTGTTGTCTTAATCGATGTATGACTATTGAACAGCTATATACCACTGTTGTCTTAATCGATATATGACTATTGAACAGTTATATACCGCTGTTGTCTTAATCGATGTATGACTATTGAACAGTTATATACCACTGTTGTCTTAATCGATGTATGACTATTGAACAGTTATATACCGCTGTTGTCTTAATCAATGTATAACTATTGAACAGCTATATACCACTGTTGTCTTAATCGATGTATGACTATTGAACAACTATTTACCGCTGTTGTCTTAATCGATGTATGACTATTGAACAGCTATATACCGCTGTTGTCTTAATCAATGTATGACTATTGAACAAATATTTACCGCTGTTGTCTTAATCGAGGTATGACTATTGAACAGCTATATACCGCTGTTGTCTTAATTGATGTATGACTATTGAACAACTATTTACCGCTGTTGTCTTAATCGATGTATGACTATTGAACAGCTATATACCGCTGGTGTCTTAATCGATGTATGACTATTGAACAGCTATATACCGCTGGTGTCTTAATCGATGTATGACTATTGAACAACTATTTACCGCTGTTGTCTTAATCGATGTATGACTATTGAACAGCTATATACCGCTGTTGTCTTAATCAATGTATGACTATTGAACAACTATTTACCGCTGTTGTCTTAATCGATGTATGACTATTGAACAGCTATATACCGCTGTTGTCTTAATCAATGTATGACTATTGACCAACTATATACCGCTGTTGTCTTAATCGATGTATGACTATTGAACAGCTATATACCACTGTTGTCTTAATCGATGTATGACTATTGAACAGCTATATACCGCTGGTGTCTTAATCGATGTATGACTATTGAACAGCTATATACCACTGTTGTCTTAATCGATGTATGACTATTGAACAGCTATATACCGCTGGTGTCTTTATTGAAATGAAATAGATAATTGGTTATTTAAAAATTCATACAACTTACTATCTTAATCAAAAACAACTAATACCTAAACCCTCATACTAGATACTAGAAAACTAATAAAACATGAAAGTACTGAACTCCGATGACAATTCAAAAAGGAAAGTTCCTAATCAAATGGCAAAATCAAAAGCTCAAACACACCAAACAAGTAGATTACATGAACATGATATGTTAGCAATGTCCCTGCTGGCAAATTTTCTCTGAATGCTAACTAAGGGACTGACGCAAACAAAGCACATGTTCATAGAATGTCAATTTTCCTAAATGTTGACACCAGCATTTTAATTCAGAGTATGATCTTTTGTTGAAGTCTTTCTGTGGGCACCCCCTAAATTTGATTAAGAATCTTTTCCAAACAGCAAAATATAAACCTTTTCATTTAAATATAAGCCAAAATATGACTCCCAGTATTTAAACTACATGAAAGAGAAGTTAAAACTCCAATGTGTCTTTCCTTTATATCTCATTTTTAATAAAACAGTCTTCAGACACAACATTGTTGGGATTCGGTAGATAGTGGCATGAGTACATGTGAGAATTTGGCCGTTTTGGAATTAAAGTACTTATGGTTATCTCGTAGTTCGAACCCTAGAAATAACATTATGTTACGTCAGTGGAGGAAGTTATACTGTTTGGACGTTTGAAATCAAATACAACGTTTTGGTGAACACTTTTGAAAATTTTGTCAAGAACTGATGCAATTGATTCTGAAACATCGAAGTTATCCCCAAAAGAACAAAGATTAAAACATCTTCAAGTCACCGTACAACCATTTACAACCAACTCAACCCATATCGTATATAATTGTAAGCTTTGAAAGATCACAGGATAATAAAAGTTGACATAATTGATAAGAAAATATGGTAACTAATTCAATCGTTTGAAAGAATTGACCTCTAAAAGGCAATATGTATACATGTGTATTGAAAGTTTTATTATGTAACTTAAATTCTAAGTCATTTCTTATAGGTGGCAATTCCTGCTTGAATATTAAAATATAATTCAGATATTTTAGATGCCCAAGGTCACTAAAAACTTGAAATATACCATGAATCACTTCTGTGCAATCATTTAGTTCCTTTTAGTTGATTATCTCCCTAATGTTTGTATTATTTTTTGGATTTTCAAATATTTTTGCTACGAGCATCAATGGAGAGATATTAATTGTTGAAATGTGCATTTCGTAAGGTAATTTGGTGAGCTTGCTTAATTAGAATAATCAAATGTTCATTAAAGGAGATATGCAATCATAACACCTTAATATTTGAATGCTTAAAACACATTTTTCCCTTATATTAACAATGTCCTTTCTTGTTTCCATCTTTGCTGGGTGTTATTTTTGACGATGCTGATACATAAGTGATACATTTATTCCCTGAATCCTTGCAGTGTTTTATAATAAGTATGTCACCTACAAACAATTATGACTATCAGTAACAAATACTGACATATTCTGATCTGAAGTATGTGTATGCAAAAGGTCATGATAGACTCGACAGTCATCATCTGATATAATCGCATTTGATTCATGGTCATTGGTTTATGGTAAACCAGCTGAAAATGTTCATCTTCAACGGCTTTGAATGCTTCATTTGTGGATAGTACACCCATATAAACAGGTAATCATGTGCATTCCATCTCCAGCTTTAGTTTGTTGAAAAGATTGGATAGAAAACATCTTCAAGTTTGAAGACGTTAGGGTTTAATCGTTTCCCTGAGAGGAACTCATACTATAAACAGACATTTGTGAGTGTGTGTTTCTCTTAACGAAATGTGTACACTAGTCCTGATATGAGACCGAACATGTGTTCCAAAAGAAGACTCCACATTTTATTTCTGACAGGACTATACAAGATCGATGAGCATGAGTTTTTATTAGACCCTTTCAAATAATCATATCAATCTTCAGATATTAACTGACCATTAATCCTTACAAATTCCACAAAGTACATACTGTAAGTTCAGAAATTATTGTTAGGTTTTTATTATTGTGAATAATGTGTCTGGACTAGTATTGTAGTAAGAAAACTTGAATTCTTATATAATAGGCAGATTTTATAAAATCGAAAATAATAATCTCGCATCATCCATTTTACAACAAGAGTGCACATGCTGAAATGTCTCGCCTTCTTTACTAATCATTGATATAATGTTGATAGTATATAGCTTTATTAAAAACTGTCACATAAACCAAGATAACTAAACAAAGACCAATGAACCATGAAAATGAGGTCGAGGTCAGATGAACAACCAGGCAGACATGTACAGCTTACAATGCTTCCATACAACAAATATAGTTGACCTATTACTTATAGATTAAGAAAATTAGACCAAAACACAAAAACCTTAACACTGAGCAATGAACCGTGAAATGAGGTCAAGGTCAAATAAAAACAACAAACATAGAAGATCTATTACATTAAGTATGAGAAAAACAGACCAAAACACAAAAACTTAACTATAACCACTGAACCATGAAAATGAGGTCAACGTCAGATGACACCTGCCAGTTGGACATGTACACCTTACAGTCCTTCCACACACCGAATATACTAGCCCTATTGTTTATAGTATCTTAGAAATGGACTTGAACACCAAAACTTAACCTTGTTCACTGATCCATGCAATGAGGTCGAGGTCAAGTGAAATCTGTCTGACGGGCATGAGGACCTTGCAAGGTACGCACAAACCAAATATCCTATTACTTATAATAAGAGAGAATTCAACATTATAAAAAATCTGAACTTTTTTTTCAAGTGGTTACTGAACCATGAAAATGAGGTAAAGGACATTTGACATGTGACTGACGGGAACCTCGTAACATGAGGCATCTATGTACAAAGTATGAAGCATCCAGGTCTTCTAAGTTCTAAAATATAAAGCTTTCAAAAAGTTAGCTAACGCCGCTGCAGCCACCACCGCTGCCAGATGACTTTCCCTATGTCGAGCTTTCTGCAACAAAAGTTGCAGGCTCGACAAAAACCACAATAAGTACATGCAATAACTTCTGAATTAACTAATGTCCTAGAATGGTACGGAACCATTATTGACAAGCTTAACAATTTGTACATTCCAAAGGCATATCTTACAGAGGGAACCGACCTATCAATGTCCATGAGATGCTGTATGGTGATCCAATTTTGCATCTGTCCAATGTTTGAATGCATGGTTTATAAGATAACCATTCCAAAACAGATCATGGAAACCAACAATGTTGAATCAAAAAATTAAAATGGGATTTTTGAGAAATATTCATATCAAATTCTATATAAACATTAACGTTATCAGTGAATGAGATTGCTGAAAACACAGTTGACCAATGTGTTGTTGCACAAGAAAAGTAACATGGTGGACCAGACATATTGCTAGTTAAAACTGGTGAACTAAACGTCACACGGCATTGAACTTAGAGTGTGTTACTGATTGAGGCTGAATATTCACTTTATTGAAATGCATTCCTTATAACATATGACCATTGGTTTGCTTACTGGTAAGTAGACATAATCCTTGATTATCTTTTTTTTAACATTACAAATATTTCCATGTTATAGGCAACACCATGGGTGCCACTTAAAGCATGATCTCTAACATACTATCTGTAGCATATCAAAGTTTTCATGGTTTATGGTCTTGTTACATTATTAAGATTGCTGTTAAATGTTATGTGCACTATTTATTGTCTGTTATTACTATTTTTAATTCATTGTTCTTCCATTTATGATTTTTTAAATTGTCTGCTTGTTGTCTCATTTTCATCTCATATTCCTTAATAACTTTTCTAAACTCTTTGTTAAAACTATAGAATCTACATGTTGTACATATCATGATGATAGAGATCTGATAGAGAGGACTAACAAAAATAATACAGTGGCCTTCTTAGGAACATTCAATTGTTGCTTATAATAACCTGGGTAAATGAAGGGAACATCAAACAATATAATACTGTAGATATATAATTTGTATTGGTATCCTTTGTTTAAAAGTAGAGAGAATACATAACAATAGTGCAGATAAAAAAAAATATCACACATAAAGATGTTTTTCAAATACATTGAAAAGACAGGTTGGTTTTTTTCCCTTGTGTTATTTTGTTTGTCATTTATATCATAATCTTCACTTTCTGCAGGCTATTCATAATTAACATTGACAAACTTCAACACTTATTTCATAACAGTTTGACAAACAAAATTGTTCCTACTAACTTTACAATGTTTTTTCTATACCTTGCAATAAAATGCTATGTTTTATCTATAATTTTGTTTACCAGTTTGTTGGTTACATAAAAATAAATTGAATATCCAGTTTGCAATTTATTTTTAACATTTAGTTATTTAAATCTTTCAAATATAGGATATTTTCAAAAAGAAAATGCAGTATACTTCACATATCATTAAATTACAAATCTCAATATTGTTATGAGAAAAAACATTATGATCTTTGGAATATATGATGAAGTAATAAATCAATATATTGTTTACTGTCAATAAATTTGTAAATTATTTCAATAAAAACATGAGTTACAGCTTTGAGGCATTATTGCCATATTGATTCAATTAAAATTCATTTTATACATTAAAATAAAATATACATATGTATTAAAAACTGAAGTCAACAGGATTAAAAACAAACATTCATATGACATTTATCTAAGAACTTTCTTCATAAATAATTAAGTATACAATAAAACAAAGTTCTATTGAATTCATTTTGTATTGTTAAGACAATTGCAGTTACAAGTACATAAGCATTTCTCTTTCTTCAAATTCATTTTTTTTAAACAGGCAAAGCTTACAACAATGTATGTAGATATAAATATTTTTACAGTAATAATACATGTAATGCCCATATTTTAATGTTTTACTAGATATCACACCAATAATATTTATATACTAAAGAATTCAGAATGAGGCTTTTCTTAAAGGGGCACTAGCTACGAGATATATAAAAAAATCTAAAATAATTTTTTGTTCAATCAATAATGAAAGTGAAATAGTGAAATAACAATTTGCTTTTTGCAGCCAAAAAGGTTCAATTTTGTCAAATTACGGTAAGAAACATTGATAATTAGGTTTTCACTTGCAAGTGAATGAGTTGACCTCTTTAAATCCGTATTCATGTGAACTTCAATTTAACCCCTAGCTAGAGATTGACAACATATGCATTGTACGTGTACTGGTTATTTAAAGAAAAAGAATGACAACAATGAAAGTGAAACTACGGTAAATCATTTGATTACTAATTCGATGCACATAAAATCATTCTTATACGGTTAAAAGCAATGAGAAACATATATTTTTAATCTATAAAATAAAATCAAACAGACCTATAAAAATCCAAATGCATGTGTTGGTTTAATCTTTTCATATCTTTATTTATGTTTACATCGCTTTTATGGTCATCTGAGGTCAAATCGATAGTTAATTAGATGGTGTCTGGTCTAAAATACACATAAAACGAACCTATATTTTATCTACCTCATGCTCTGTAAACTGTTTATTTTCGACTTTTGATAGTGTGAATGTTTTACATTGTTATAAATCAAATATGATAATTTGAGTCAAATCGGTGACCATGAATTTGACAGCTAGTGCCCCTTTATAGCGGGAAACCTGCAACTAATGCTGAAAGCCATTTATCGTTAGTCAAATTATTTTTTTTCCTATGAAAATGTATATAAAATTGTTCATAATGTGTTGTCTTAATTCATGCCAGTCTATCAAATTTTACAGAATTGTCTTACTATATGAAAAGATATTTAGATTTAAATGTTCTACGATTGTTTCACCTAAGAACTGTGTAGTAAAAGCAGAACCAAATAATATTGTTCCAGTCCTACATATCATGTTAACATTACTTTTCAACAAACCATGGTAGTAGATTATATACTGTAAATTCAGTTATTTGGTAGATTTTTTCATTAATGCAAAAATTGAAACCATATTGGATTTGGAAATATTAAATCTTGCATTTAAAAATTATCAGCGCTATTTGTATGTTGCATTTCCTGGATTTAAAATAACAAATCTTGCATTTAAGTTACAATAATGACAAAATGAATTAACAATAATATATAATAAAACTGCTTTGTAAAAAATGTACTTCAATGAAAAAGATATATAGACAATGTTCAAATTCACAAAAGACCAGGCACTTGAGCAAAGCTTTAACCATGACAAGAACAATCACTCAGGCTTATTTTTTCACATATTGTTTACAGTTTACTCGATCAATAACAATGTTTAATCATTCATCTAATTCTTCATAATTCAATGCCTCATTAGGAAAGAAGAGAGTTTTCTTTTTGTCTGATACATCCTCTAGGGACTTGTATGTCATGTTCTTATCCTGGAGATGACTGGGTAAACATGAGATACTCCGTCGTGTTGACCGTCTGACCGGGGTGATGACCACACAGGGAGAGGTTCTCTTGACATCACCGGCAGACTTCCTTCTCCTGAAAATAGTTAATAGTAAATATAATCAACTTTAAAGATATTGTTATGGGTGGCTATAAAATTTAATTAAATAGTGCAATGAAATTATATTAAATAAAATTGAGAATGGAAATGGGGAATGTATCAAAGAGACAACAACCCGAATATAGAAAAAACAACAGCAGAAGGTCACCAACAGGTCTTCAATGTAGCGAGAAAAAGTATGTGTAAATAAGTGTCTAAAATCTAAACAGTTGTTTATTTCAGTAAAAAATATACAAACTACCTAATAACTTTAAAAGAACTAATCATATTCCTAGTAAAAACACAAAAACAATGATTTGAATCAAAAACAAAATAAGGGGTGAGCAAATAATTATGCCAAAGACAATTTAAGAAAACTGAGGAATTTGAAAATGAGTTTGAACCAACTACCTTTACACAATAAATTGCAAACAATGATAAAGGCAGCATTATAAGAATTTAAACAAATTAAAAGGATATAAACCTATACCGTCTTAATTATATGTGGATAAATGAAGATTGAATTCAAATTTTACAGCAAAGTATATATCATTATTCACAACTCATTGAACATTCAATCTTATTGAGTGGGTTTTTCACAAATAATTATTTTTTACATGCTATCATCTGATCTCTCAACTTTCAATCTCTTAAACAAAAACTTAAAGATTCATTATGTTAATTAAGAAGGAAGGTTTTTCAATAAAATTATGCTCATCAAACATCAAAATTGTTGTCTGATGAATGAGAATATATACTTACTTTTTAGACAGAGGAGTCATTTGTCTGACAGTATATTTGATAGCACTGGATTCAAAGATATTCTCTTCCTGGACATCAGCTGCACTTTTTCGTCTAGCTTTCTTCTCTCTCTTTTGACAAATGTCTTTGACAATGCTGGTCAGAGCTGTGGCTAATTCATGTGCTGGCTGAAAAAAACAACTTATTTAATGACTTCATTACTATGATGTGAAAAGTTTACTGAATTCTGATTTTCACCTATATTTTACACTTTTAATTTTTGATGCAGTAATGACCAATCAATCATGTACCTTTGCAAATGTTTCATATAATTAACATTCAATCTTATGGTCTTGTTTTCAACATGTACTTCCTCATACTATGACCTACAAAATTGTGTTTCCATAATGAGTAGATTAAATAATCATGCCAGGATTAAGCTGATGACATCACCAGTATCAACATGATTCCAGAAGGGTGCAAAAAATCCAGGGAGAAAATAAAATATTCCTGTTCAGTGGGGTCTTTAGAAAGAAAAAAAGACAAATCATATTCCAACTTCATCCCTTATATATATATCATGAGCTGTTTTAAAACTCTAGATTCTATTGAAGAGGAAAATTAAGGTAACACTACATCACCAAAAAGATGATTTTTTTTAGTTCTACTTCGAATCTTGTTGTATGAAGAACAAAAACTTGCTTCTTATTGATGTGCTGATATTTAGAGTAATTATATATTGTGTCCTCCATTTATCAATTACATACTGTGGATACCAATTTTCATGGGTTTTGTGGATACAGGTGAACCACAAATTTAAATGTTCAATAAATGAAACTTTTATATGCATGTAGGTTTGTATGCAGACTTCATCAAAACCATGAAATCAAATATCCACAAAAATGTAAGTTTCCCTCATAAAAAAAAATTGGAATACAAGAAAATAAATGAATCTACAGTAGATAATGTTAAGTTCAATTTTATGGAATCAACATTACATGCCTACCATTTAAGAATTGAATGCTTCTTTTAGTAACTTCATTGGGGTGTAAAAGCGTTGACCAAGGTATATTTTGTATGAAGCGCAGAAGCACTTCATTCTTAAAATGAGTGTACAGTCAGTCAACACTTTTACAACCCTATGAAGTTATAAAAAGAAGCATTCAATACTTCTATGCACTTTATTGTGGGACCTTGTGTCATTATGAGTGATAAATTTTATTGTGTAATGTGATTGATTAAGGAATAATGCGAGATTGCAGTGTAGCCTACCAAAATAACATATTATAATGAAACATACATCTAATGTAATTATTGTACAGTGAAAATTCAAAGAATAAGACTAAGTATGTACTGACCTGAGCTGAATTGACCACAGCTTCTTCATACACTTTCAATACTTCCTCCAAGTTCTCTCTTCCTTTCAAGACATTAGCTTTACAGATATAAAACTTGGCATACGTCTTTGATAACTGTATGTTCTGTTTTATAGAGTCCAGCCAACTTAAGATGTCTTCTCTTGGACAACCCTTTAATAAATACATGTAATTATCTGACAGGGTTTAAAGGTTACTGCAGATACAAGTAAAAACTATAATGGAAACATTTGAGTAAGAAATGAACCCTTAGATGAAAGTGACTTTTCTGAAAGGTTCGACTGTAATAAAGCAAGACTGTAGATTTTTAGAGTCTATATCAAAATGAAATTCCAACTGTTCTTTTTTTACTGTTCCAAAATGTAGTTTTAACTATGCTATTTAGCAGTGGCAGCTGCAGGTGGCATAAAAGACATATATATTAAGTAAGTATTTTTTACTGTTTCAGACATAGAGCCTCAAATATAAATTACGGTTATCCGTCCATACAAATAGGAAACGTCAAACAATATTACCATGATGACATGTGAAATATACCCTCCATAAAAACTTACAGCCTCAAACAATGTGGTACATTCCTCTAACATGGAATCTAATTCTTCTAAGGCAGCATCCCTAAACTGATCGGCTAAGTTAACTGCGATGTTGTCTTCACGATCAATTGTCGCTTTCTAAAACAAAATTATTTGATATTAAATATCTTACTTTTGATTACTTTGTGACTCACTTAGTAGTTTGATTAAAAGTTGTGCAGAGAGGGAGAGCTCTTTTCCATTTTCAAAGATATTTATTCTTGGTTAGATTTTTTTTGAATTTTGAATAAACCTGTATTTGATTTGGATTGGTCCTGATCCTTGTAGCTAAAATGTTTCATATAATTAATAAATTTCACGTATTTATATATAGTAAAATTTAAAATTGTGTGCACATAATGGACGGAAATTAATCTTAGAATGAGTCTGTATACCTGTTCTGTGAGTTCCTCAACAGTTAGACTCCTTTTTATACAGGAATCAGTAACAGAATCTGATTTATTGTTGTCGTCATGGAAACACATCAGGTGTCGGAACTTGGAAGGTGTTTTTCCTTTAGACTTCAACCATTCATCAAGTTTGTTTCTGAAAAACAGAATTGCAATTTAAAAAGGGAAAAAGTTAAAACTAACTAAAGCATCAATGAAAACATATATAGACAATCAAATCGGTTTACTCTTTGAACACAGCAGATATAAAACAAATAAAAAAGCACAATATTTTAATACATAAAAATACATGTGGTATTTATAAACGATTCTACCAAGCTTAATTCCAATCCAAGAAGTAGGAAACTGAATTTTCAGTCACTTTTAAAAAAAAAATCAGACAGATCCTGGGATTACATGGCAGACCAGATACATACATTTGTATATTCATTTTGGACCTCAAACCTCAAGAACAGGTGTGAAAGGCTCACACATTATACAATGTTAAAAGTAGTGTAAATTTTTTAAATATACTGATCTGTAAAAAGATGAAAAGCAATACAAACAACTTTTCTTAAATAATAATAATGGTACAGGTATACATGGTATAAAGCTTTAGAATTATATTAGTTTAAGGTAACATGCATGACATGTGATCATGCTTATATCACTAACAATTGCTGACATGAACTTTAATTTTGAAAGAAAATATATTAGAATTGGGTTAATACATGTACATGTACATCATTTGTACATGTAATATCAGTTTCTGCATTAAAAGACTGGTTAAATTATTTAACAATATACATACACCTCATTGTAACATTGCATATATTAATTTGAGTTGTTATTTTTTAAATATAAAAAGCTTTATAAAATATAAGCTATGACCAGCTTGTTTCCGAATGCTATTATTATTGTATGCTGATATATTTGTAATGATGCAAATAAATATGTTAAACTATAACAATATACCTCATGACAACTTGTTCTTCATTATGGCGAGGTTTCTTGGCCGAGTGTTTAGGTGTTGGTTGTCTGTCACTAACCACAATATCTACGGGTCTCTTTGGTGTCTTTCTAAAAGTACATGTACTTGTATTGTGGTCCACCTGTGTATCTGGACTAATAAATCTGACACTTCTACCATGATCAGGAGTTTTACTAACCCTGTAGACTCCTTCTATATCTATACTAGCAAAACATGACTTTCTCTTCAGAATACTGGCTGGTTTGGTTTTTCTCTGTTCTTTATGTACATCTGAATGTCTTCTTGACCTCTGACCCACAACTAATTTACTTTTAGGAACATCTGATTTTACCTTTTTGTTATTTACACCAGAAGTTTGACGATGTGAATTTACATTTACTGAAGAAATGCTACGTCTTGATTTTGCAGAGAAACTTTGTCGTGAATTCACATCTTTGTTTGATACACTTTTTCGTGAGTTTTCATTATTAGATACACTTCTTCGCACATTGCCATTACTTGATAAACTCTTTCGAGAGTTTCCATTTTGATTTAGTTTAGAATGATCTACTTCTATTGATTTGGTAAGAGTAACGTGAAATTTATTATTTGATGTGCCTGGGAGAGATTTCCTGGGGTTTCCTGCACATGTGTCTGGAAGGGATTTCCTGGGTTTTCCTGCAGGATTTGGCACTTTATTAACATGTCCTAATGATTTCCTTACATTAAATGTTGAGGTCTGTACCTTTCTAGGTTCTGTCACTGAGCCTGCAGTCTTTCTGTTTACTGTCTTAGATACCTGTATGACTGGAGAAGTTTTTGTTACCTGTTTTACTTGAACAGTCTTAGAAATCTGTTTTTCTTGAACAGGCTTACATCCCTGTAGTTTTGTGTCTGTGTGTTGGTCACTAATTCTATAAAAGGTTTTTTATTTTCTTTACAATGTTGACTGACTGTAGATTGATGCTCAGTTGGTTTTACTCGTGTGAAACTTTTTTTCTTTGAACTCCATGACTTTTGACTAGGGTTTTGTGGTTTTAAAGTATCTGTTTTACTTGAAAATTGCGATCTAAAAGATAAAATATATATAAAACTGTAAAACATACATTTAAAATTTTGTAAACCTTGGATTTAAAAGGACATTTTTAAATTGTATGTCACTTGTTTCATATGTACACACAAATGTACATTGTACATGACCATGATGACTATATCAATGTATTAAATTCCTCATTATATAAAAATACCTACAAATAGAGTACAAAAGTAAGAGATGTATTCATGTATGTACATATTCATGAAAGAATTTATGCATTTAAAATCCAAGGCTTAATTAAATAAAAAAAAATAAAACACTAAATATTAGCTGACACTGGCATATATTTACCCAACTACATTTTATGTACATGTACATGAAATGTCATTTTATTGTTAAGTTTGATTCTAAAGGTAGTAATAACAACTGATATGCGGGGAAAATACATTTGAAGAAATTCAATCTCAAAATGGAAACTTTTTTAAATGGAAGGGAGATTTTAACATTTAACGTTCTCCAAGAAAGACAAGGTCATCAAAGTATCAAAGACTGACCTTGAGTCTTAACAGTTTCTATGTAGACATAATACATAAAATAAAAGCATGATTTAGTCTGCTAAACTTATTAAAATATTTGTATTTAAAAAAACAACATTTCCCTTCGTTCCTGTACTTGTATGTCACAACTTGACACAAGTATGATTCATTAAAAGTTTTGGCAGTTTTAGTGTGTTTTTTTTTTACATCAGTTACAGTTACAAATGTACAATAACATTGTAAGTCTTCTTTTTCTAAGTACTTAAAATAAAAATAAAAATGTGTACAAAATGATGAGAGGATGTGATAATACCTTTGATCTTTCTTCTGTTTTTCTTTTTCATCTTTATACTTTTGAAACTTTTGTAAATATGCATCTGCAAGCAGTAAAAGAAAAAGTTTATGATTAAATGAATAAACTTTTTAAACATGTTAAACAAAAGTTGTAAAAAATAGAGAGTGTTTTTTTAGGGGTTCGTATGGATAGTAAACCCGGCAATTGTAACAAGCCCTGTGACCTAATTAAGCATCAAAGACCAGGTTATTTTTTATGTTTTTCTGGGATGTCCCAGAAAAAAATTAAAGTAGCATTGCCAGACGTCATAGTTATTTGTCCAAACACAGTTATTGTCTGCACAGTCTGCAGTCACTTTGGACACAGGAATCGGAAAAAAAATAAAATTTTGTAAATAATAAATCGACTATCAATAGAGCTCCTGTGCTTTGGAAACATCAATAAGGAAATGAACTAAAGAGAGTGCAACCAGTAATTTTCCATGTATTACTCTAGTATACCTTTTTTATTCGATACTGTAGACATTATTCTTCAGTTGTCTTTTTCAACAAGGCAACATTGTTTTTGTTTTCTTGTTTTGGGTGATTTGAGAGATGGCGCACAAGCTCTGATTGGTCAATGAATTTGTAATACTAAGATTGGAGACGGACTAGATATGAGTTTCCGTCATTCTTCTTCCGAATACGGGAGTAGACTCCTAGGTAAGGAGTGTAAAACTTCCCATTCATCATTTCTGTAATCTGTAAATTAATCGAATATTATATCCGTAATTCGCTCAACTGAGACCCGGAGAATGTCAATAAACAATACCAATAAGTTAAACAACTATTACCACTTCATATGTACACATTACCACTTGATATGTAAACAAATAAAATTTTCCACCAACACATTGATGAATTCACTTGAATATATCCAGAGACATTTATATACTAAATTTATATCATCATATCAGGAACAGGTGTATACTGTTCCCGGTTTTATATGTATCTGAATATATTTATAATAATAAAATCTTTCGGCAATACACTATAAGTCACTTAATTTGAAAATCTACACCAGAGACATATATGTCTACACACACAAAAAAGGTGTAGAGGCAGAGACATATAATACAATATGTCTCTGGTAGAGGGGAAGTGGTTTATTTGTAAAGTTTTTTTTGGGTCATTTATATTTTGGTAACCAAAAATCACCAGACAAATTCTTTTACTGAGTTTATTGTCATATTTTTTCCAAAAAAAATGTTCCTTTATAATAAGAATAACGGAGACTGGCCAAAACTTTTCGAGTTGTCACGATGTTTTAATTTATATCTGTTAAATAAGGTTGTGCTTATTACGTTAATTAAAAGACAATTTTACAGTGTTGATTCAAGGATTTGTATACTATACAAATCCTTGGTAGATTTAAACTGAATGTCATTTCGTTTAGTGTCAGTATAAATGTTGTATATGTGTGAAAATTTTCAAGTTGTGTTGTTTAAATAAAATCAGAGACATATATATGTCTCTGATAAAATCAAGGATTTGTATAGTTCAGTAGACAACTATACAAATCCTTGATAAAATTGAGAATGGAATATTTTCATTTTTTTTTTTTGCATATATAATTGCAATTAATCCAGATGTGCTCATACGGTTATAAAAACATTATTTTCAATTCCTTTTATTGTTGAGTTCTTTTGATGTAGTGACATTAATCCGTTTTTAATCTTAATTTGTCTATATTCTAAAACTTAGGTGTTTAATTATTTCGTGGTGATATAATTCTAAATGTTCTTTTGTGCATGTCGAAAAAGCGAGACATAGCGATCCTAAATTCCGTCGACGGTGTCATTGTCATCGTCGTCGTCGGCGGCGGCGGCGTTATAGCATACGATACAGTTTTGATCCTGTATTTACAAGTTCATGAAAATTTGCATATAGGCTAGTTTTTACCTGATTAAATCAAATATGTAATAAAAAATATATCTTCATGTGCTACTTTTTGAGTAAAATGAGGTCGAAATTTTGTATATTTGATCAAAATTCAGATTTGTGGCCGTAATTTCTTTTTCGAAAGAAAGACATAACTTTTTTGTTATAAAAGATAAACACAAATTGTTTTTTGTTAAATAATCGGTAATTTCTGTATTTCATAAATATCCTAAAAAAAATATGCAATTTTTTATTCAGAAATCACTCATATTTATCAAATGTTCATGAATTAAGGAAAAAACGTCACTTTTTACTGCATGTTTATCAAAATTAAAAAAAAATCCTCTATTTACAGTTTTATAAAATTTGGGTCACATAATCTCCCTGCAAAATGAAACAAAATACAGTTTTGAAAAATAGGGGTCCATGAACTCGTTTTCAAATTAAATCAGTTTGAATGATGAAAATCAGTCGAAAAATGCATCTTTGCCCGATATGTCACAGTTTGACGTCGCGAAAATAACAAATTACGTTAGCAACGTCATTACCTTCCCTGTAACTGTATTGCATTAACTATATTCTCTGTGGTTAACGAGCTCTTTAATGGGTTTCTACTAAACTTGGACAGATTCTGAAGCTTGTTTATAATTATGAGATAGTATCCAGAAGTAAATTGTTAAAAACAAATTCCATTTTTCCGTATATTAATTTTAAATGGACTTTGTTTTTCCTCCAGGAAACATTATATACTCTCTGTGACACTGTAGTTAAACTGATTTTCTTAAAATATCCTCGATTTGTACCAAACTTGGACAGAAGCTTGTTTATGATCAAAAGCTAATATTAAGAAGGACATCAAGTTTGTTAAAATTTTGTACCTGTTTGTCCGCATTTTACTTAGAAATAGACATAGTTTTTCTGCCATTTAATATTACATACAGTCTACAGTTAAAGTTTTTAAAACATTTATGAGATGCATAAACTATCCTGGATTTTTACAAAACTTGACCCGAATCTTCTTACAATCAAAAGATAGTATCGGGAGAATTGATTTTTCCCCTCATTTTTGTTGAGCCTGGCTGCCGTTAACAGCAAAAGTAGGCGAGGCACTGACATGGGTTTTGCGAAACTCTTACATATTTTAGAAGACATATGTGTTTTTACTTTTAGGACATTTGCTTTTTGTTTCCCACAAAATTGAATCATTTCAATAAGTCCATGATAGTATGGAGAATTATATATTATCTAGTAAATGAACAGATAAAAAAATGTGAAGTGACTCCCACCCCCCACCCCCCAAAAAAGTTACCCTTTTTTTTTTACTTTTGTGCAATACACTATGCTGTTGAATATTACCCCCGCCCCCCAAAAAAAATATTTGAAGAAATTTTCTTTTTTAATTCTGAAATTGGAAATGAGAAAAAAAGTCCACAATTCATTTCACTTCCAACTTTTCCCTTATTCCCCAAAAAGTTTTTCCCTCAAGAAATGGTCAATATATTAATTCAAATTTCAAATGGAGTTTGCAACCATAATTACCCAATATTATTTAAATAAATTATAAGTCTTAAAATATAAAATGACATACATAATCATGGCTAAAATTAATATTAATTAATAGTAACTGCAAACATTAAATTGAGAGCTAATAACCTTAAGATAATAATCATACATAATTTACAAGCAGTGTAAGGGAGGTAATCAAACATCGTTCTTTAAATTTTTTTTGGATTACCTCCCTTACACTGCTTTCAAATCTTCTCAATTGTCCTTTATCTAAAAAAAAAAAACCTTTTGCCATATTTTCTAAATGGTTTAGACATAAACCCCCAAAAGTCAATCCTAACCATTTCTTTGTAGTATGGAAACTTGTGGTATAATTTCAGAGAGTTTCATAAACTTAAACACAAGTTATTGTCAGGAAACTACAAACATGCTTATTAGAGCACCTTATTCCTAATCCGTTGGGACCCTAAACCCCAAAATCAGTCCTAAATTTCCTACAGTGGTTATAATTTTATAGATTTCTATTTACTTATACTAAAGTTATTAACAGGAAACCATCTGTCTTTGGACAACAAATATGAAAACGTGATACCAATATACAACCGTGGTCGTATAAAAACTGAGAAATTTCCTAGCAATAATTAATTCAGGGCAATGCATGAAGACGATCTATTTATATTTTTTTGGCTTAAAATTTCATTAATATAACATCCTTATGTTCATGCCAGTACAGTAAATCAAGTCTTATTGATCATTTTGCAGCTTTCATTTTTAAGCTACTATAGTTATGGCACAATTTTACTGATAACTTAGGCCATGTTGAATTATTTTTAGATCTTGTCTACTACATAAAGTTTCACCTTTTCTTTTATAGTACACAAAATAAAAGGCAAACATAAAACTAATTGGTAACAATTGTAATTTAAGGGCAATTGCTCCTGCAAAGATTTGTCTGCAGATTAAAGTTAAAAAGTTAGAACATATTGACATTTAACACAGACAAACCTGCATTTTACCTCTCCTTTGTTCTATTTTCAGACATGACCTCCATGTTGGTTGGCAGACGTGATCATAAGAAACACCTTTTTTACTAGATACACCCAGTATGATTATGCAAGGGTTAGTTACCAATCAACACAGCACTTCCATGGAGATTTTCAATAATTTTAATAAAGACAAGTATCAACAGATGACAAATGTCAAGTGAAAGCTATAGTTCCTTGGTCTTTTGGGCTGAAAAAAGATAAATTCACAAAAATACTGAACTCACAGGAACATTCAAACAATAAGTCCCTAATCATATGGCAAAATCAATAGCCCAAACTCATCAAACAGATGGATAAAAACTATCACACTCCATACTCGGAACAGGGATCCTCCTATTAAAAAAAAACAATGGACCAAACATGGCTCAATAGCTAGTTAAATCTCTATCCTGTATAACAGCTGCATAAAATTCAAGTGAGTTTTACATAGGCTTCATCACTATTGTGTAATACACTAACCAACTGTCACTATTGTATAATACATTAACCAACTGTCACTATTGTGTAATACACTAACCAAATATCACTAATGTGTAATACACTAACAACTGTCACTATTGTGTAATACACTCACCAACTGTCACTATTGTGTAATATATTAACCAACTTAGTCACTATTGTGTAATACACTAACCAACTGTCACTATTGTGTAATAATTCTTATATCATTTGCATATCTATAAATACTTGAATTGGATTGGTCAAGTAGAATTTTTCTCTTGGTTTACACCTCGATAAACCATACTTCCGAAACTGCTTTTGTAATCTATTCATGCGCGATACACATTCTTGTAGGGATACTGGGATTTTCAGCAAGTTGAGATTTTAAAACAATTGCATAACAGTTGTTTCTATTCTAATGCATATATAACCCAAAAAAAAGAAATAAATTAAATGCACTAAAGCTTCCAAAATGTATAAAAGTAAAATTTAAATAAAATTCCGGGAAATTTCACGAATGATTTGGCGAATTTACGTCATGGCAAAACACGACGTCATACGATTGAAAACTTTCAGATGGAAGATTATTTCGTTACTTGTGCGCTTCAAATTCGGATAGTATCTAATTAAAATGAAGTTTTTGAGGTAGGTGCTAGTTCATTTTAGATTCTGTTGCATTTATCGAACATTTAAGTTTTTAAGAAAGTCAAGATGGCGGCGTACTCCTTAGTTAGGACATGCCATTGTACTTCTGATGGTACATATAGTAGCCATCAAAATAATACTGTAAATTAATAATCGCGTTTGTTTTGCTGAAGAATTATAAGGATTAAACACATTTTTTCTAGAGGTTATTGATGTGTAAACCGGGTCTCTAACTAACAAACTTGACATAAAAGTCCTTCGGACTTTTATTCAGTTTGTGGGTCAACCGCCCCGGTTTACACATCAATAACCTCTAGAAAAAATGTGTTTAATCCTATAATACACTAACCAACTGTCACTATTGTATACACTAACCAACTGTCATATTGTTATACACTAACCAACTGTCACTATTGTGTAATACACTAACCAACTGTCACTATTGTGTAATACACCACCACTGTCACATGTGTAATACACTTACCAACTGTCACTATTGTGTAATACACTAACCAACTGTCATAATTGTGTAATACACTACCAACTGTCACTATTGTGTAATACATTAACCAACTCACTGTCATAATTGTGTAAAACACTAACCAACTGTCACTATTGTGTAATACACTAACCAACTGTCACTATGTGTAACACTAACCACTGTCATTATTGTGTAATACACTAACCAACTGTCACTATTGTGTAATACATTAACCAACTGTCATATTGTGTAATAACACTAACCAACTGTCATTATTGTGTAATACACTAACCAACTGTCACTATTGTGTAATACACTAACCAACTGTCACTATTGTGTTAAACATTAACCAACTGTCACTATTGTGTCAAACACTAACCAACTGTCACTATTGTGTAATACACTAACCAACTGTCACTATTGTGTCTAAACACTAACCAACTGTCACTATTGTGTTATACACTAACCAACTGTCACTATTGTGTCAAACACTAACCAACTGTCACTATTGTGTAATCACTTACCAACTGTCACTTTTGTGTAATACACTTACCAACTGTCACTATTGTGTAAACACTTACCAACTGTCATTATTGTGTTATTCACTAACCAACTGTCACTTTGTGTGTAATACACTACCAACTGTCACTATTGTGTAATACACTTACCAACTGTCACTTTTGTGTAATACACTTAACCAACTGTCACTATTGTGTAATACACTTACCAACTGTCATTATTGTGTGATACACTAACCAACTGTCACTATTGTGTAATACACTAACCAACTGTCACTATTGTGTAATACACTTACCAACTGTCATTATTGTGTGATACACTAACCACTGTCACTTTGTGTTATAAACTAACCAACTGTCACTATTGTGATATACACTTACCAACTGTCATTATTGTGTAATACACTACCACTGTCACTATTGTGTAATACACTTACCAACTGTCATTATTGTGTAATACACTAACCACTGTCACTATTGTGTAATACACTAACCAACTGTCACTATTGTGTAATACACTTAACCAACTGTCATTATTGTGTAATACACTAACCAACTGTCACTATTGTGTAATACATTAACCAATCACTGTCATAATTGTGTAAACACTAACCAACTGTCACTATTGTGTAATACACTAACCAACTGTCACTATTGTGTAATACATTAACCAATCATGTCATATTGTGTAATACATTAACCAATACTGTCATAATTGTGTAAAACACTAACCAACTGTCACTATTGTGTAATACATAACCAACTGTCACTATTGTGTAATACCATAACCAACCTGTCATATTGTGTAATAACACTAACCAACTGTCACTATTGTGTAATACATAACCAACTGTCATATTGTGTAAACACTAACCAACTGTCACTATTGTGTAATACACTAACCAACTGTCACTATTGTGTAATACACTAACCAACTGTCATTATTGTGTTATACATTAACCAACTGTCACTATTGTGTCAATACACTAACCAACTGTCACTATTGTGTAATACACTAACCAACTGTCACTATTGTGTCAAACACTAACCAACTGTCACTATTGTGTATACACTAACCAACTGTCACTATTGTGTCAAACACTAACCAACTGTCACTATTGTGTTCATACACTTACCAACTGTCACTTTGTGTAATACACTTACCAACTGTCACTATTGTGTAATACACTTACCAACTGTCATTATTGTGTTATACACTAACCAACTGTCACTATTGTGTAATACACTAACCAACTGTCACTATTGTGTAATACACTTACCAACTGTACATTTTGTGTAATACACTTACCAACTGTCACTATTTGTGTAATTACACATCTAACCAACTGTCACTATTGTGTAATACACTTACCAACTGTCATTATTGTGTAATAACACTTACCAACTGTCACTTATTGTGTAATACACTTACCAACTGTCACTTTTGTGTATACACTTAACCAACTGTCACTATTGTGTAATACACTTACCAACTGTCATTATTGTGTAATACACTAACCAGCTGTCACTATTGTGTTAATACACTAACCAACTGTCACTATTGTGTAATACACTTAACCAACTGTCATAATTGTGTAATACACTAACCAACTGTCACTATTGTGTAATACACTTAACCAACTGTCATAATTGTGTAATACACTAACCAACTGTCACTAATTGTGTAATACACTAACCAACTGTCACTATTGTGTAATACACTAACCAACTGTCATTATTGTGTAATACACTAACCAACTGTCACTATTGTGTAATACATTAACCAACTGTCATTATTGTGTAAAACACTAACCAACTGTCACTATTGTGTAATACATTAACCAACTGTCACTATTGTGTAATACACTAACCAACTGTCACTATTGTGTAATACACTTACCAACTGTCATTATTGTGTGATACACTTACCAACTGTCACTATTGTGTAATACACTTACCAACTGTCATTATTGTGTGATACACTAACCAACTGTCACTATTGTGTTATACACTTACCAACTGTCATTATTGTGTGATACACTAACCAGCTGTCACTTTTGTGTTATAAACTAACCAACTGTCACTATTGTGATATACACTTACCAACTGTCACTTTTGTGTAATACACTTACCAACTGTCACTATTGTGTAATACACTTACCAACTGTCATTATTGTGTAATACACTAACCAGCTGTCACTATTGTGTAATACACTAACCAACTGTCACTATTGTGTTATACACTAATCAACTATCACTATTGTGTAATACACTTACCAACTGTCACTATTGTGTAATACACTTACCAACTGTCACCATTGTGTTAAAAACTAACCAACTGTCACTATTTAAGGAATGACTGTAATATTTTTTCTGTCTATGAAGAAATAATATAAAAAATTTGGTGCACACTGAATAACATGTGTAGCGGGTTATTTAACTGTGTGCACCACATTTTTATGTTATTTGGAATAGACAGAAAATATTATTAGTCATTTCTTACTATTTAATTTTAAATTCCATTTTAAACCGTAGAAAACCATGAAAAAATGTTGATAATGTCACAGTGACATGACTTTATTATTTCTATGGTCTGATAACAAAATAACGTCGGCCAATCAGAAGACGAATTACATCCAAAATTAAATTATTGTGTAATACACTAACCAACTGTAACATTGACAAATTATTTTATGTGCTATCTATTATACTTTAAGTTTCATCTGGCTCGTAGATGTTGTTTTTATTTATTAAGTTATAGAAATGCTGTCTCATTGAAAAGTATCCTATTTCACCTTTATTTCATTTTAACCTCAACTTATGCAAGAGTGCTTAGACTAGATATAAAGTTACACCCAACTGAAGGGAAAACTACCTTATCCTTGATAATAACCTACTATGCCCATTATTTAAAGCCATACAGTGATCTGTAGCTCTTAACTCCTCGGTCATTATTTCAAGTTATTTACACTTGATATTGTGAACATAGTACAATTTTAAAAGATGACTAAAACAATGACATCATTTATATTTTTAGAACAGATATAAGATTCCTGCACCTTGCAAAAGTTATGTAATTTTCTTGACAGTGTTGTATCGTTTTTGTGACATAAATATCTGAGCATTTATTTACATTGATAAATCTCTGTAAATGTTCATGGACATGATGTATAGAATGTTATGATCAATGCACTATGTTGTGTATCAAAAAGGTAGTATAAATTTTTGGCTTGGAAAATTAAGATATTAAATCAGAAACCTAGCGTTTTCATTGCATATTATGCAATCTTTACCAAAAAATTGAAAGAGATTTGTATTTTATAATTTATTTCATTTTTTGCTATCGACAACAAATAAACCAATTCATTACTTCCATCATACTTTTCTATACATAATTAAAAATCAAATATAAGGAAGAAAAAAAAGCAATAACAAAAGAAAAACAATATAAACAAATAATTTCAAAATTGTGCACTATCTAATACTATATAGTCATCATGTTTTAAATAAAACGGTCAATTATAGTCACAGAGCCCAGCTCTAATGCAATGATTTGTAACAAAAATACTTATACGTAAGAAAATTTATTTAAGTGTATCAGTTCAAGTTTTTGTCTTGTGAAAGGAACTAACAAACACATTTTGTGTGTGCTGAAGTTTAAGTTTAGGTTTCTATCCACTAACAATCATATATACCAAGTTGAGGCTGCAGTATTGTAGTATTTAAACAATGATTACCCTTTAATATTCACTTCTGATTGTATCATATTTTCACTACTGACTAGCAACAGTGGCAGATCCAGGATTTTTCATAAGTGGGGGCCCACTGACTGACCTAAGAGGGGGCCCACTCCAGTCACGCTTCAGTGATTCTCTATATAAGCAACCAAATTTTTTCCCAAAATGGGGGGGCCCGGGTCCCCCTAAATCAGCCTCTGGGCAATAATCAACTTGTAATCTAATTTCTAGTTCTATTGAAATACTTTTAACAATCTTACCCTGGAGATAATTAAGATTGTCATGAAATGGGAAAATCCTATAAATACTGATTTTTATATGACCCTCAATCCATACCATACTGCTACTTTATTAGTTTTTTTTAAAAGGCTTCCCTTTTGAATTTACTTTCAAAATATGTTTTTGTAATACGATTTTAAACAATCTTTACTAAACAGATTTTCTGGAATGGTTCATTTCAGAAATAAACGTGAAATGACGGATTATTGTAAGGAAATATATATCATGTTCTGAATAATGAATGTACTTTTAAAGACCTCTCCCTAGAAATAAAAGTACTTTGAATGACAGATATTTGAAAATGAATATAAATATGCGCTGTAAAGCTTAAATAAAATTCAATTTTCCCTAAAATAACATAGAGAGAAAAAATAAATCCAGGCTTGCGGTGAATGTAATTGGTGAAAAGCAACTAATTGTAATGCAGCAAAAGCCTTCACTTGACGCCATATGGTTAGCCTCTTCATTATAAGGACAGACAACTCAAATATTATATACATGAAACCAAGATGAAATATTCCACAAAATACTTATCATGAACAAAGATACTACATATATATAATATATATTGTCTAATGTTTGATCATATATTTTGTTCCAATTATTATGCACATTAATCAGAATTGTCAAGCCCTTCCACCTAATAACTGAAATTGTAAGGGTTAACACACACTTTATTTCATTCAGAAGACACCCCTGTTATCCGCAGTCCGTACAGAAACCTTGAAATGCCAATGATAATTTAATTGTGAAAATGAGATCTTCCTGAGATAAAGCAAATAATTAAACCTACAATAATATGTGTGATTTGATCTGAGATTAACATACTGAAGATTCATATAAAAATTATATTTTTATGAATACCAATTTTAGTAGATTGAGAAAAACTTGCATGTTGGTGGATATTTAATTTCCATACAATCCCATAGAAAATATATCAATTATTGAACATTTCATTTCATGCTTCACTTGTCCATGTATCAACAAATCCACAAAAAATTATGATGCAGCATCCAACAAAAAGTGAGCTTTTCTCATCACTTGGCGTCCGTCGTCTGTAAACTTTACAAAAATTTTCTCCTCTGAAACTACTGGGCCAAATTTAACCAAACTTGGCCACAATTATCATTGGGGTATCTAGTTTAAAAAATGTGCCTAATGACCCAGCCAACCAACCCAGATGGCCGCCATGGCTAAAAATAGAACATGGGGGTAAAATGTAGATTTTGGCTGATATCTAGTATATAGTGATAAACTAAACAGCAATAATGTTCAGCAAAGTAAGATATACAAATAAGTCAACATGACAAAAATGACCATCAATTGACTCCTTAAGGAGTTATTGCCCTTTATAGTCAATTTTTAACAATTTACATTAATTTGGTAAACTTGTGTAAATTTTTTAAAAATATTTTCCTCTGAAACTAAACATTGCTAAAGGGCCAAGTTTATTATGAATAGAGAAAATTGTAAGTAGCAAGAATGTTCAGTAAAGTAAGATCTACAAACACATTACAATCACCAAAACACAATTTTGTCATCAATCCATCTGTGTCCTTTGTTTAATATGCACATAGACCAAGGTGAGCGACACAGGCTCTTAAGAGCCTCTAGTTACCTTGTATGCTGACTATTAAGTATGGGCTTTGCACATTTGTGAAGGCTGTACGGTGACCTATAGTTGTTAATGTCTGTGTCATTTTGGTCTCTTGTGGACAGTTGTCTCATTGGCAATCATACCACATCTTCTTTTTTATACTTAATGGTGATTGTGTACAAGTATACATTTGTATCTATGAATTCTGTCAGATTGTGGTATTAAAAAAGTTTTGAGTGTTTAGCACATATATATAGAATGTCATTGGAGTTTAGATTAATTTGATTTCTGATAATGGCAGTGTTTTGAATATTAATGACATTGCTTCATAGTGCTGATCAGATTACCTTTAATTGATTACAGGTATATACAATGTACATGTACATGTTCAATGCTACTTTTGCAGGTACTATTTCTGTTCTAAAAAATTATAGTACTGGACATTCTGTACATGTATTTTACAGTACTTGTCTATTTCAAATTTCTTAAAGTTATGATTTTCCAACATGGAATATTGTGATCACTGTGGGTATTATTTCTATACCAAATTTTATTATTTCTGTACCAATTATTTTAGTAAAAAAATACAGTACCTAAAATTACAATAATTTTAAAGTTACAAAATAGTACTGAATATTAAAAGTGGATTTCCAGTAATACATATTTTTGGTACAGTCTCAGAAATAGTACCTAGCAGTCTATGCAAAAGTAGAGGTGTACATTTTTTTTGTATATATATGAATAGAATTTAATTGTTGAAGATTGAAAATTTTTAGTAAATTAAAAATAAGCAGATGTGGTAGGATTGCCAATAAGAAAATGATCATGATCAGCCACGTTCAACATGAAGGGGATGCAAGCACTTTTAGGCCACTTTTATTATGACCTTCAACAATGAGCAGAACAATACAGCTGTTAATGATCCTGACAAAATGTGCAACAGTTCAATCTAGAAAACTAGTACTAGTCATTTTTCTAGTGATGTTCACTTATTGGTTGTAAAAAAAATCAATTGTTTTCTCTGTTAACGTTGCAGTCTGTGCCAAACTGACTAGGGTTTGTCTGACAGAAAGAGAAATTTGATTTTGTTCTCTATTATGTCTGTATGTCAACCAAAAAATCTAAAAATTTCTGTGAGTGTCTGACCTAATTATCCGATTCACTGCTCTTGGCAAATATTTTTTACAACAGTTGGTTGTGTGAATTTGACATATATCTAAGGTAAATGAATTTTCAGTTGTATTCCTATTTTTTTATTTGGAAAACATTTATCAGGTTCAGGGCTTATATATTTATAATAATTAATCATGTTAATGGAATTTAAATTTTAAGAATTACATATTTGTAGCTCCCAAGATGTAAGTGGAAGTGAAGCTATACAATTAAATGAATGAATTGATTAGATATACATGTAGAGGAGACCCTAGATCAACAGTACATGTAACTTAAACTGGTATGTATTTGTTACAGTATTTGTAGTCAAAATGCATGGTATATAACAAAGATGCAGAATCCTGTCATGCCTGTGCAAATTTAAAAAGGAGTCGACACAAACTGACAAAATAAAAAAAATACTATCAATCAACCGATCAATGGTAAAGTTAATTTGCTATATACATGTATGGAATTAGGCATTTAGTTACCATTTTTCAGTCCATATAAATTTATGAGAATATAATTTTATTATCTGTATTTCCTAGGATTTCAATTCTTATTTCATATTGATATTCCCATGTGTTATGCTTGTTGTTTAAGGAAAATTATCAAAAGAGCTTGACCAAGATTAAACAATTACTGGTATCATGAATCATGCCATTTTTGTCTTGTCTGCAACTGATTGTATAGTGTACATGTCTGTCTGGGCAGGGTTCATCTTACCATGACCTGATATTCATGGTTCATTGGTCAATAATAAGTTTCATATTTTGGTCTGTTTGTTGTATACTATATACAAGCTATAATTAATTAAGAGATCAACTATATTTGGTGTAGGTAATGATTGCAAGTTGCACATGTCTGTCTGGCTTGGTTTTTCTGACCTTGGACTTGGTATTATTGCTTGACAGTATTTGTTTTATCATGTTTATGGGTCATGATTGGTTATGTTAACTGGGTAAATAATAATCACCATCAAATCACCAATTGATCATGTCAAAGCTTAAAATACAATACAGTTATCTCCTTTTATAAGTTTGATAAATCATTGGAGATTAAACATGTTAAATTGATGTAATCTTTTTTGCTTGACTACAAATACAAACATGCTGATTTTGTTAAATTACAGGAACTGTAGGAAGTATTCCAAGAGTCTGATTGCTAAGTATGCATTACAGGATTTTATTATTGGAGCAACATCTTAGGAGGATAAGTGCAAATGTATGAAGGAATCCTTGGGAACAAAAAGCAATTATATGCAGAAGAGGAGTCTTAAACATTATTAACAGAGTCAAAGTAGTGGTGTATTCAAGAAGTGTAAACCAACTGGAATTAACTATTGTGTATATTTTTTCAACCTCAAGTACTTTCAGAATTATAATACAATTCAAATTATTGTGTCAACATACTTGTTACAGTAAAAAATGAAAATGTTTTAAAATGAATTTTATATAAAAAAATGAAATAACAATTTTTTTTAGCTTATTGTGCAGCCAAGCTTTGAGATCAACATGCATTAACGTTAAGATCAGGGTTAAAATGAGAAAAATAAACTATTTTTGCATATATGAAATAAGAAGTAAATGATTGTAAATTACAGAGAGACTTTCAATATGGTACATTTGTATATCAGCTATATTTCACAGAACTTTCTATTTTAGTTTATTAGTACAATAGATATGAGGTAAACATCAATCAGACAGCAATGAATACTACAACAAAAACACCTGAAGGCATTTAGGTTCTAACATGCAGTCCTCAACAAAAGACCGGTGTCTTAAAGATATGCCACGATCTATGAATCGAGAATAGCCATCAACATCAAATTCTTTGAATATTTGCTTTTAGTTAAGATGAAATTTAATACAACCACTGAAACGCTTTCTGGCTTTAAATGGGTACATGCATATGTTGCGAGGTGAACTGTTTTTTCTTCTTTAAAACCTTCTTAAAAAGAATTGGCATCTTGTGCAGGTACTTTTCCATATTATGATTGGTTTGTATCAAAACTGATGACCACACAATATGACTTATTCATACATACATAATAAAAATCAACTGAAATGAAATATACATCAGTGCAAACATCTTCTATAAAGTCCATAAATCATTTACAAATAAGGATTGAGACTCCAACACAACCAAAATAGTTCTAGGAGTGAACTAAGGTGCCCTGGATATTATTTATAACCTGTGATGATTTTATTGCTTTCTTCGTTTAAGACCAAAAACATTTGGAAACAAAGAAAGTAGAAATAGGATGGAAGTATGAACACATGGTCAAGACTAAGAATAATGTTAAATTAGCTCAAATCCTGTGAAATTTGTGTGATTGAGGCTGAATTCACTTTAATTTCATTTTTTTTAAAAGAAGCTCGATTCACGTTAATTTCACGTGAAAAGTTCACGTGAAGGCTCAATTCACGTGAATTTCACATGTAAAATTTCACGTGAATTTCACGTAAAATCTCAATTCACGTGAATTTCACATCAGATTCACGTGAAAAATTTCACGTGAGTTTCATGTATAAGCTCGTTTGAGGTGAATCTCACGTGAAAAATTTCACGTGATATTTACGTGAACAAAATTTGCCTGTGTAGACCAATTTGAAAACAGGACCAAAAACTAAGAATCTAAATACATGGTTAGATTTGGCATATCAAAGAACCCCAATAATTCATTTTTTGATGAAATCAAACAAAGTTTAATTTTGGACCCTTTTGGCCCCTTATTCCTAAACTGTTGGGACCAAAACTCCCAAAATCAATCCCAACCTTCCTTTTGTGGTCATAAACCTTATTTTAAAATTTCATAGATTTCTGTCTACTTATACTAAAGTTATTGAGCGAAAACCAAGAAAAATGCTTATTTTGGCCCTTTTTGGCCCCTAATTCCTAAACTGTTGGGACCAAAACTCCCAAAATCACTCCCAACCTTCCTTTTATGGTCATAAACCTTGTGTTTAAATTTCATAGATTTCTATTTACTTATACTAAAGTTATAGTGCAAAAACCAAATGTCTTCGGACGACGACGCCAACGTCATACCAATATACGACCCAAAAATTGGACGGTCATATAAAAATAACATCCTTATTTTCATTCCAGTACAGTAAATCTAGTCTTATTGATCATTTTGCAGCTTTCATTTTTTTTTAAGCTACTATAGTTATGGCACAAGTCTAAAGATGATTTATGCCATGCTGAATTATTTTTAGATCTTGTCTACTACATAAAGTTTCACTTTTTCTTTTATAGTTCTCAAGATAAAAGGCAAATATAAAATTTAATTGGTAACAATAGTGATTTATGGGCAATTGCTCCTGCAAATATTTGTCTGTAGATTTAGGTTAAAAATTAGAAGATCTTGACATTTAACACAAACAAACTTCCATTTTACCTCTTCTTTTTCTATTTTCAGACATGACCTCCATGTTGGTTGGCAGGCAGGATCATAAGAAACACTTTTTTAACTGGATACACCAAGTATGATTGTATACCAGTCACTTTCATTGAAATTTTCATAAATTTAACGAAGACCAGTTACAACAGAGGACAAATGTCAAGTGATAGCTTTTGTTCCTTGGCCTTTGGGCCAAAAAAAAATATAAATAAAATCACGAAAAATACTGAACTCACTGGAGAATTCAAACAGAAAGTCCCTACTCATTTGTCAAAATCAAAAGCTCAAACTCAGCAAAAGAATGGACAACAACTGTCACACCCCTGACTTGGCAAAGACATCCTCCTTTGCAGAAAACAGTGGACCAAACCTGGCTCTTTAGCTAGTTAAACCTCTCACCTGTATTGTATATAATTCAAGTGAGCTATACATAGGCTTCATCACTATTGTGTAATACACTTACCAACTATAACATTGACAAATTGTTAAATGATGTGCTATCTATTACACTTAAATTTCATCTGGCTTGTAGATGTGTTTTTATTTTTTAAGTTATTGAAGTGCTGTCTCATTGAAGAATATCCTATTGATAAATCTCTGTAAATGTTCATGCAGAGGATGTATAGAATGTTATAATCAATGCATTATGTTGTGTATCAAAAAGGTAGTGAAAAGGCTTGGAAGATTAAGATATTAAATCAGTAACCTAGTGTTTTGATGCCTTTTATGCAATCTTTACCAAAAAATTGAAGGAGATTTGTATTTTATAATTTATTTCATTTTTTGCTATGGACAACAAATAAATCAGTTCATTACTTCCATCTTACTTTTCTATACATAATTAAAAATCAAATATAAGGAAAAAAATAAGCAATAACAAAAGAAAAACAATATAAACAAATAATTTCAAAATTGTGCACTATCTAATACTCTATAGTCATCATGTTTAAATAAAACTGTTAATTATAGTCGTAGAGCCCAGCTCTAATGCAATAATTTGTAACAAAAATACTTATACATAAGAAAATTTATTTAAGTGTATCAGTTCAAGTTTCTTTCTTGTGCATGGAACTAACAAACACATTCTGTGTGTGCTGCAGTTCAAGTTTTGGTTTCTATCCACCTACAACCATATACCAAGTTCAGAGTGTAGTATTATAGTATCTAAACAATGATTACCTTTTAATATTCATTTCTGATTGTAACATATTTTCACTAGCACTAATCAACTTGTGATCTAATGTCTAGTTCTATTGAAATACTTTTAACAATCTTACCTTGGAGATAATTAAGATTGTCATGAAATGGCAAAATCCAATAAATACTGATTTGTATATGGCCCTCAATCCAGGACATACCGGTACTGCCACTTTATTAGTTTATATATAGACTTCCCTTTTGAATTTACTTTCAAGACATATTTTTGTAAAACGGTTTTAAACAATCTTTACTAAACAGATTTTCTGGAATGGTTCATTTCAGAAATGAACATATGAAATGAACATAAAATGATGGATTATTGTAAGGAAATATATATCATGTTCTGAATAATGAATGTACATTTAAAGACTTCCCTCAAGGAACAAAAGTATTTTGAATGCATGAAATTAGAAAATGTATGTAAATATGCTTTGTAAAGCTAAAATAAAGTTCAATTTCCCTAAAATAACATAGAGAGAAAAAAAATCCAGGATTGCCCTGAATGTAATTGGTGAAAAGCAACTAATTGTAATGCAGCAAAAGCCTTCACTTGACACTATATGGTTAACCTCTTCATCATAAGGTTGGTCATTACTCCCAGACAACTCAAATATTATATACATGAAACCAAGACGAAATATTCCACAAAATACATATCATGAATAAAGATACTACATATATATAATATATACTGTCTAATGTTTGATCATATATTTCGTTTCAATTATTGTGCACAGTTAACTGAATTGTCAAGCCCTTCCACCTAATAACTGAAATTGTAAGGGTAAGCCAACACTTTCTTCCATTCAGAAGACACCCCTGTTATCTGCAGTCCATACAGAAACCTTAAAATGCCCTTTGATAATTTAATTGTCAAAATGAAATCTTCCTGAGAAAAAGCAAATAATTAAACCAACAATAATATGTGTGATTTGATCTGACAGATTTACATACTGAGGATTCATATATTTTCATGGGTACCAAGTTTCGAAGATAAAGAAAAACATGCATGTTTGTGGATATTTGATTTCCATACAATCAAATACAATCCCATAGAAAATATCTGATTTATTGAACATTTCATTTCATGCTTCACTTGTACATGTAGCAACAAAATCCACTAAAAAATTGGTATCCAACAAAAAATAATTAATCCACAGTACTCGTTGTCAGATTGTTTTGGGGTTGACCAATCATGATTTTGTAACTTTCACTGTAATATGTCTCATTCCTAACAAAAATCTCATGGAAATGATGTATTGTAGTATCAATTATGAAAAGAATTATTAAGTAGTGGGTATAAATTTAAACCATGACAGTTATTGAATTTGTGATTATGATGAGATCTATTAGGCCTACAAAATATTATTAACTTCCCATTCACCACTGTGTCTTACCAATTCTAGTGGGGTTACACTGCGTATTTTTTAAATCTACAAAATCTATAAACTCTTAATTCCAGATTTTAGTTCTGTTTACCAACACTTTTGTAAAAGGTTATTCAATGTCAAATATATTGAAAAACATGTCACAAAGTTGGCAAAGTCTTAGGTGTCATTCAAGGTAGTTTCAGCTGAACCATTTTAAAAAACCTTCACTTCCTAATAAAAAATGTTTCAATTGGTCTGAGAAGCTAATATATTTTGTAAGGCTTTACCAGACTTTATATGCATTATATAAAATATTAATCCTGATGCATGTTAAGATCTTTGAAAATGATATGTTCTACATATATATATAATCTCACAAATGAAAGAGATCTTTTTGAGACAAACATATAGTTGAGGTAATAGACCCTTTGTTCAATAAAAATAGATTATTTACAGTCAATAAATAAGTCATATCAAAATCTCAGTGTTAAAACTAACATTTTTATCCTTACCAATAACTATTTGTATTTGTGACATTTAAAATAGAATACTGTTACAAATACATGAATGGTTTACATGACAGTATATGAGGCTATACCAATAAAATTATGACTGGGCCATGGTTAGTATGAGGTGAGCAAACAAAGCTATAGGTTTAGCAAGTGTATGTAGTAGTGAAATCTGAAGCCGATCATGCATTATGATATATCACCAGCCCAGTAGTCAACACTTTGGTGTTGACATGAATATCAATAATGTGGTCATTTTTATAAATTTCCTGTTTACAAAACTTTGACTTTTTCGGAAAAAACTAAGGATTTTCTTATCCCAGGCATGGATTACCTTAGCCGTATTTGGCACAACTTTTTGGAATTTTGGATCCTCAATGATCTTCAACTTTGTACTTATTTTGGATTTATAAATATTTTGATATGAGCGTCACTGATGAGTCTTATGTAGACGAAACACACGTCTGGCGTACTAAATTATAATCCTGGTACTTTTGATAACTATCACAATGAATGACAGATTGTTAAAATGGAAATAATTTATGTGTCATTTAGACTCTGGTGGAGAGTTGTCTCATTGGAGATCACAACACATCTTCTTATTATATAATTTAGAAAGAAAGACATCTAAAGTTTATTTGTTCAATATTTCTTTCCATTCAATGTAGCCATTGTCAATACATTGTATCAAAGGTTCTGGTGTGAATTAGATAACAGTAATGAGTTAATTCACATATTTCTATGAAAAGTAACTTTTCAATGATAACCCTGATCAAGTTCAATTCTAACTGGACCTGTAATTTCATTCAAGATGTAACAAAAATACACAATGATTTTTTCTCCAACTGGAAAAGTTGTGTGGTATAATTTGTCAACAAGCTGGAATCATCTCCACCAAGTATAACAATTTTTACATACAATTATTTTTGAAAATTGTTTCATGCATGCAAAATTAAATAGTTTCCTTTCTAATTACCCTATTTCCTTTTATTAAAAAAACTATTTAATAAACTACCCTACAATACGTCACAATGATTCTATAATACAAGATATTTTTACAATAATTCCTCTATTGATCCTATAAATTTCAAATAATAATGGGTTTCTCATTGGACAGGATTTTAAAGACTTCAGAATCTGTATTTCTCAGATCATAAAATAAAAATACAATTAACATGAGATAACAAGTATTACTTCACTACAACCAATATAACTTCCATTTCAGGTTTTGATTTTATTAGGTTATCAGCAGATTTTTATTTTGTATGGCACAATACTATTTCATTGTTTTAAACGATAGGGATTCTCGACTCAATTTACATATTCATCAAACCATGAAATCTTGGTTTTGTATTAAGGGAACCGTATAAGAGTATTCTAGTATTAAATGAAAAAGGAAAAACAAAAGGTTTACCTTAAATATTACAGTAAAGTATTATAATAACTTAATTAAAAAATACAGTTTATACCTAAACTGACTAATCCTTCACTTCACAAATAAAAAATCACATGTCTATTATAAACATGTCATTTGATGAAACATTACATGTAGACTATTGCATTGTATCATAAAAATCTCAATTAAAATTCATTTTGGCATTCTATCACAACTACATGAATCAATTATAACTTATACCATACTACAAAGCACAGAGCAAATAGGTTGATTGGTTGAGTATTATGGTCTGACAGACATCTTCAAGCACTACTATTTTGGCAAATGAATATCATATCTTTTTTTTTTTTAAATCAAAAAGATAATCTGGAGAGTGAGGGACTTTCAATATTCCTTAAAGACCAGCCACTGATGGTTAAAAATAAAATTTCCCATCCTACCCTCCCACATTTATATTAATGGAATAGGCCTGACATTTATCAAAAAGAAATGGAATGTTCTTTTCTTTACCAGATGAGCTCTGTATCCAGTATTTTGTAATCATTTCTATTCAGGTGTATGTGCCAGTGGTGAACTTTTACTCCTAGATACATGATGATGAGCTCTAGAATTTCCACCAATTCGTAGATTTTTGGGCTGATGAATTGGGGAGGATTGTATACTAGGTGACAAAGGAGGTAATAAGATATCCAGTTTCTGAAACTGTTCCTCAGGAATTAATTGTCTTAGTTTCATAATAGCATTTAGCAATGCTTTCCTTTCTATTTCTAATGTTTTTATATGTGATTTTAACTTAGTTTCACTGGTCTGAGTGTTATGTATGACGATATCCAGACTATGTTGGTGACTGTTCATGTTTTGTAATCTCTCCAGGAGCTCGTTGTTTTGTTGTTTTAGTCGTTGATTCATGTCTTCTAGTTTCTTTATTTTATCTGTATCGCCTGAGGACGGAGAGTATATCATTTCCTCTCTCAGGACGTGGTATTCTACTTCATAAGCTTGAAGCTGCTTAGAAATATCTAACTCAAACACCTGAAAAATAACAATTACAGATGTACAATGGGAATCCACAAAAAAGTCAAATTATAGTATGTTAAAAATTTAAATGCATGCTGCGTTCCATAGAATCCCAAGTTATTAGAAAGGTTTTGTTTTTGGCCCCAAATTCCTAAACTGTTAGGACCATAACCCCCAAAATCAGTCTTAAACTTCCCTATTTGTTATGGAACAATTGGGTACAATTTCATAGAGATCCACAGACTTATACTTGAGTTATTGTCTGGAAAAAAGAAAATCCTTGTTTTTTGGCACCTAATTCATAATGGTTATGACCGTTATTGTCTGGAAAAAAGAAAATCCTTGTTTTTTGGCACCTAATTCATAATGGTTATGACCATTACCCCAAAATCAATCTCAACCTTCCTTTTTTGTGGTATGGAACCATGTGGTACAAATTCCAAGAGATTCACAGTTAGAACAATAATTTCGCAAATCAAAGAACATTCCTTTTTCTGGTACGAAACCTTTGATACAATTTTATAGAAATCCATAAACTTAAATTAAAATTAAAAATTTTGTGGCTGTATAAAAATTGTTCCTTTTTTCTCAAGTAAGTCAGCCAATCAGAAACCAGTAGCCGTATAATAAGCTATTTCTTACCTGTATAATAATTCTTTCCATCTGTATAATACCTAGTTCAGGTAATGTTGTCTTAATAAATTCTACTATTGATTCAAAGGAATTACACTGTAAAATTAACTCTTTGTGATTCCCAAGCAACAAGAGGCCAACCTTTAAAATGACCTCAGCACCCTGCATTAATATGAGATCTGAAAAAAACACAAAGAAAAAATTCAAACAACTTATTTATTTTGTTATATAAAAGCATTACTTTTTTTATTCTTTTATATTACAATATATTGAATAATTTAATGATAACGGAACAAAATTAAGGAAAATTTCTAAATTTAAACTAAAAAACAAGAATGTGTCCCTAGTAACCGGATGCCCCATCCACATTATAATTTTCTATCTTCAGTGGACCATGAAAATGGGGTAAAAACTCTAATTTGGCATTAAAATTAGAAAGATCATATCATAGGGAACATGTTTACTGAGTTTCAAGTTGATTGGATTCAACTTCATCAAAAACTACCTCATTCAAAAACTTCAACCTGAAGCTGGACAGATGAACGGACGCACAGGTCAGAAAACATAATGCCCATCAATTGGGCATAAAAAGCTTAAGTATTCATTTAAAATTATTGAAATCTGATCACTTTTACTCATATCAATACAGAAACAAAAATCGACTTACCAAAAACTCTGGCAACAAATCCCAGAGGATACTGTGAAGCGAACAGCGTTAGAAACCATGGAGTGGCATACAAGTTTGGCGCTATTTCATGCTCCTCAAAATGGTCATGTAAATCTCTGTAGTTGTCATGGATAAGTCTTGTCAACTGATACAGTTGAATCTAAAATGTAATGATATATGAATAATTAAACTATTTTTAGTGGAAGGTTTGAGAAAATTGGTCAAAATCTACTGAGATAGCATAAGGCTAGCTTCCATCCTAAAAAGTGTACAAGGGGAACAAGAATGTGTCCCAAGTACACGGATGCCCCATCCACACTATCATTTTCTATGTTAAGTGGACTGTGAATAAGTCTTGTCAACTGATACAGTTGAATCTAAAATGTATTGATACATGAATAATTAAACTATTTTCAGTGGAAGGTTTGAGAAAATTGGGAAAATCTATTGTGATAGCAAAAAGCTGGCCTCAATCCTCTTAGGGAGTCGGAATACTTTTATTTTTGAAGTTGATGGTCAGTGGGAGTTTTAAACAGTTCTTCCTGACTGAAATATACAAAACAAGAGTACATGGATGCCCCATTCACACTATGGTTTTTTATGTTCAGTAGACTTTGAAATTATGGTCAAAAACTCTAATTTGGCATTAAAACTAGAAAAATCATACCATAGGGAACATGTTTACTGAGTTTCAAGTTGATTGAACTCCAACTTCATCAAAACCTACCTTGACCAAAAACTTTAACACAAAGCGAGAGAGACGGACAAAAGAACAGAAAAGAAAACATAATGTCCATAAATGGAGCATAAAAAACAAGAATGTGTCCATAGTACATGGATGCCCCACTTGCACTATCATTTTCTATGTTTAGTAGACAGTAAAATTAGGGTCAATAAAGGGCTGCGCTTTAGCGCATGATACGCCCGTTGCTCTTTTAACTTGTCTTTTATGCTTTAAATGAATTTATATGATCAACTAGAAATATATATACAAATCAAAAGGGATGTTACATTAATATATTCACCAAAGTTTCATAAAATCCCCCTTTTTAAAGTATAAAAATGCATTACTTAAGAAAACGTAAAATCTAAAATTTATAAAAATGGAAAGGGAGCTTATGTCAATAGATATAAACAATTTATTAAAGTTGCATAAAATTTTGTGAAAGTGTTAGTTATTGTCCCAAAATTGGAAAATCCCCCCTTTTTTAAGCATAAAATTTCATAACACGGAAATGTAAAATCTGAAATTTATAAAAATTGAAAGGGAGCTTACATCAATAGATATAAACAATTCACCAAAGTTTCATGGACATTGGTGAAAGCCTTTTTGAGTTATTGTCCAAAGTGTTGAAAATCCCCCTTTTTTTTATGAATAAAGCCCCATAAATCCAAAACTTAAAATCTGAAATTTATAAAAATTGAAAGGGAGCTTACATCAATAGATATAAACAATTCACCAAAGTTTCATGGACATTGGTGAAAGCCTTTTTGAGTTATTGGCCGAAGTGTTGAAAATCCCCCTTTTTTCATGAATAAAGCCCCATAAATCCAAAACTTAAAATCTGAAATTTATAAAAATTGAAAGGGAGCTTACATCAATAGATATAAACAATTCACCAAAGTTTCATGGACATTGGTGAAAGCCTTTTTGAGTTATTGTCCGAAGTGTTGAAAATCCCCCTTTTTTTTTTATGAATAAAGCCCCATAAATCCAAAACTTAAAATCTGAAATTTATAAAAATTGAAAGGGAGCTTACATCAATAGATATAAACAATTCACCAAAGTTTCATGGACATTGGTGAAAGCCTTTTTGAGTTATTGTCCGAAGTGTTGAAAATCCCCCTTTTTTTATGAATAAAGCCCCATAAATCCAAAACTTAAAATCTGAAATTTATAAAAATTGAAAGGGAGCTTACATCAATAGATATAAACAATTCACCAAAGTTTCATGGACATTGGTGAAAGCCTTTTTGAGTTATTGTCCGAAGTGTTGAAAATCCCCCCTTTTTTATGAATAAAGCCCCATAAATCCAAAACTTAAAATCTGAAATTAAAAAAAAACGAAAGGGAGCTTACGTCAATAGATATAAACAATTCACTTAAGTTTCATGGAAATTGGTGAAAGCGTTTTTGAGTTGTTGTCCGAAGTGTGGACGACGGACGGACGGACAACGGTATACCATAATACGTCCCGTCTAAAAGACGACGGGCGTATAAAAACTCTAATTCATACCTGCCAACTGTCACTATTTGCGGGGGATTTCCCCCATAGAGGCTCCCAAATTGAAATTTGTAAAGAGCAATTATGTCCACAATTTTAACAAAACAATCAATTTTACAATGAATTGAGGCTTATAAAAGTATGGAGAAGCCGAAAAACAACATTACACTGTATTTGAAGGCCCCCTTGAAGGTCTTTTAGGAATATGGCATCCATCTTGCACGTAAAAACCCCCATGGGCATTTTGAAAACTTGGCAGGTATGCTAATTTGGCATTAAAATTAGTAAGATCATATAATAGGGAACATGTGTACTAAATTTTAAGTTGATCTGACTTCAACTTCATCAAAAACTACATTGACCAAAAACTTTAACCCGAAGCAAGAGAGACTGACAAACGAACAGAAGAACAATCCAGAAAATGTAATGCCCCAAGTAGTAGCATAAAAATGGTTATTATTGAATATTAGCAGAAAACTTTACAGGTGATAATGACTTTTAATTATTTTTTGTAAAACAATTTGAATCAAGTAAATCTTTTAAATTGCAATGACATCTTATTTTGGCAATTTGTGACTATACAGATTGATTTTCATATCAACAAAATTCAAATACATTCTTTAGATCAATCTGAAAGGCTTTAATTTATTACATACAATAATACTCTAATATCAGCATAACTGTCCTTTGTTTTTGTAATAATTACAAATATATCACCATGCAAAAATAAAGTATAATAATACCATTTTTAAACAAGCTATACATACTTGTAGAGGCATCATACTTGGATGGAACTGTTTTCTCAGACCTAAGTTAAACATCATATGACGTAAAGTTTCAAATGCTGCAGGCTCTTCCATCTGAGAGAGAAAAGAACACTATTATGAAAAAGATTTAAGGTTTAGCAATATCACTTGTATGCCTATGGAAAATAATCAGTCTACAATGAGTATTTCTATAAAAACAATATACAATGTTTAATTTGCTTCAGGTATTGTAAGCATATTTTTTAAATCCAGTATGTCCATGGATTTTTGTTTCATGTAAATCAACTCTGTGTGTCTGCTTGTGGAATTAAAACAATAATTATCTAGATTCCTGCTATAATACTGAGTACAATACCTGACAACTTAAGAAAATTCAATTGAGGGTTTAAGTGCACAACATAATTTTCAAAGGTTATCATTTTGAGAAGCAGTATTTTGTGTGCACTGCTTAGTACTCCACCAAAAGTGTTCAATCCTTTTATTTTCTAATAGAATACTGATGATGAGCTAATATGACCTATTAATTTTTTTAATTAGCATGATTCTTGTACTTATATTACTGTGTATAATATATAGTATATGTTACTGTAGCTTAGCTAGAATACCAGTTTAACAAGCATTCTGAGAGTATTGCATGGACATACATGGTCCCCTACTGATTAAAAATTAAATGTGCTGGAACAAAATGCTAACTTGATCTATAACTTGTCATGGTGTAAACTATATAAAAAAACAGTGAGGAAATCTGATTATTTGTATGAATTTTCGAAGTCCAAGGACCATAACTCTGCACAAAATCATCCGACTAGAATCTATGCATGTATCAGGGTTTGATACAAGTTGAGATCTAACATGCATGAGGAGTTTTCCTGCTATGAAACTAAGTCCCTGGAAATTAACCTGATTTTCTAGCTAACATTAAGCCTTTATAAGGGTGTTAACAGAGCTATGTGTATGTTGGGTATAACACTTGAGATCTTACATGCATGAGAAGTATTCCTGCTATAAAACTGAGTTCTTGGAAACTAACCTGATTTTCTAGTCAACAATAACCTTTATAAGTGTGTAAACAGATCTATGTGTATGTTGGGTATACCAGATAACACTTGAGATCTTACATGCATGAGAAGTATCCCTGCTATAAAACTAAGGCCCTGACAGTAGCCCACTTGTCTATCCAGGAGACTGTAGGCCTTTAGAATGTTGTAAAGTGCCAGCTGACCAGGACCTAACTGTGTGGAGAAATACTTATGTTCTGGAAATGTTCTTCCTAAAATAAAATTGATATTCATTAATATGCAGTTTTCTCTGACACATGATTTTAGTTTCAATAAGTATGTTTATTTCTCAAAAAGAGGATTATGACAGTTTTGTTGATGTTCATCTTTATAAACTTTCAAGATACATTTTTTTTTTCTACATACATGTAACTGTTACATCGTATTAAATCTTTAACCAAATCTTGACATTGTTTGTGAGTAAGGTTACAACATACTTTTTGTATGAAGCACGTTAGAAATGAGCTTCAGTGAGTATACCATGTTGTTTGGTGTTGGGTAAAATCTAGAAAAATATTGGAAACAGATAATTTGAATATTTCTATGCTTCTTCTGGAATCTTTCACCAGTTCCCTAAAATTGTTCAAGTGATATTCAAACCAGGTGCTCCGCAGGGCACAGCTTTATACGACCGCAGAGGTCGAACCCTGAACAGTTGGGGCAAGTATGGACAAAACATTCAAGCGTGATACAGCTCTGAATTTGGATTGTGATCAAATTTTTGACATTACATGGTTTTTTTTTACAAAAAACAAATGTCAAGATTTTACAAATCAATTGAAGATTTCTTCTTCAAACTTATTAAAATCTAAAATTAAATAGTTGACACAGCATAGGTTTCTGATCCAGAATGAATGTGGTCTAATGAGGCCAACCTTAAAAATATGTTTGTTTGCATTTTTCTGACTGTACCTTCAGACTGAAGGGTCGGTAGGTAGGAAAAATATTTTATTTTATCAGCCAAAATAAAGTTTAAACAAGCAGTTACACTAAAGCAAATGAACAGGCATTTTCAGATAAAAAACTTTTTAACCAAAACTGAAACTTTAACATAGTGATATTATCCAATTTATTATATAAATATGGTATAATTATTAAATACTGGAACATTTATAAACAAGGAATGTCATTATGACTAGAACTGTTTTAAAGAAATATATTCAGACATGTATGCTTCTTGACTAGAATGTTTTCATGAGTAGAGTATTTTCATCAGAAAAATGTAGATATTAAAGATTTATAAGACAATGTATTAAAGAGTGTATTTTTAATAAAAAAAAAAATAACCATTGAATCTTCCTCAATTGAAAAAAAGGCAACTTGAAAAAAAAGTATTAAGACATTCGACTGTTTTCATATTTCTAACAATATTTAATTATATGTGATAAGGTTATATTTTTGCCAGGCTTTAATGAAAACCAAAGAAATCTAAAGTTTGGGGTGAAATCCATAGCACCCCATTAAAAGTAAATGGTCTGTACTGAAATGTTTTTAATGCATAAAAAAAATTGGCAGCATAGCTCCTAAGGACATGTTTTAATTGAATTCACACAGGCCACACAGTTTGGGTATATTTAATATTGTAAGAAAGAGAATAATTGCAATGAGTGGGGCAGCCCCCCTTATCCTAAAGGAGCATACTCATTGCAATCGAAGATAGATTTAATATAGAGAGAGTAGATTTATTTTTCAAGCTAACCATTCATTTTCTCTACATCTTTGTGTAGTTAGGGTTGCTTCTTATTGATTTGGCATGATCTATATCCATTAACATTTCAAATGAGCCCTTCCTCCGTACAGGCGTGTTTACAGATATCCATGAAGATTTAAGTCACGGAGGAGTGGTTTCATCTTTGTCGTCTTCACAAACGATTTGCAGAAAATATGCCATACTTCAAGCTGCTGTCAAATTATTTAACCACTGAAATTGGTTCCATAAAGTCAGGCTCCACAGATTCTGTACCCGATTTATTTGAGACAGAATGGTTATCGTGTCAGTTATGAATATCCGCTGCATCATCGTCAATGATATCATCACACATCATTACATGTGCCTGAATCTGTATAAACAGTTTACTAATAAACTTTTTTGTTTGTTATTTGTCTTAAAATTGACACGAGACGACAGCGTAAAGTACTCCTCCGTGACTTCATGGATACCTATAGGGAAAACGGTAGTATTACATTTTCCCAGCATTAGGTTGGCCTTTTGTGTACCCAAGGCAGGTGAAGGAAGTCAAATTAGGAGCGCTGTGATTGGATGTAAGGGTGCAATATATTTTTTATTTATCTATGAATAACTGCAGTGTGTATATTTACAATATAAATTTTAAAACCTATTGAAATATTTTCTAAAGAATTATTGGAAAAGACTTGCAAAATTTCATAAATTTGGTGCAAAATGACGGTGGGCATGGATAACATAAACAAGCTCCGTTGGAAGTTGGTCATGATACTATTTGACTTTAATTTTTAAAACAGAGTAATAAAGTACTAACACAACATACAACTGTTTTATCCAGGTTTTTATCTTAAAAAGTGGTAAATTTAGAAAATGTTAACATTGTCGCCTATGGTAGAATAAATAGTACCGTTTTCCCTGTAGGCCACAGACCACAACTAATTCCTCTATCAGTTCTTTTATAACTTTTTGTCTCATTAAAAAAATTGCACCGAATCTTTTTGTCAAATTTTTTGTGTGTGTAATGTATAGTACTAGTCCAAAAATATATCCAAAATTCAGAAAGATTGCAGTCACACATCTTACAAATTTAGCCAATACACATCCATACCCCTATTGACAAGTCAAGAGATGTTCCGAAAACTGTAAATATTACCTTTTTGCACTTGGCCTAATCACTCATTCCAAATCAAAATCAGTTAAAATACAACATCCAAAAATTTATTTCACCTCTCTTCTTTCATTTCCACCAAAAACCAGATGCTCCGCAGGGCGTAGCTTTATACAATAGCAGAGGTTGAACCCTGAACGGTTGGGGCAAGTATGGACATAACATTCAAGCTGGATTCAGCTCTAAATTTGGATTGTGATTAAATAGTTGACACAGCATAGGTTTCTGACACAGAATGAATGTGTTCTAATGAACTTAAAATTTTTGTTTTCTCTTAGAGCAATTCACTATGCTGTTGAATATTAATCCTCTCAAAAAAATGTTTGAAGAAATTTTCTTTTTTATTTATGAAATTTCAAATGAGAATTTTTTTTTTAATCACATCCCCCTTTCCCTTATTCCAAAACTAATCTCAATTAAAATTTCTAATGGAGTTTGCAACAATAACTACTCATTTAAATACATCATAAAATATTAAGATGTAAAAAAACTGCTTGTTATCACTGAATGGTAAAGATTATTTTAATTTATCAGTTGGTAGTAAAAAGTGAATTTACATTGTATATTGTATATAACAAAGATTTAAGGTAAGGTTTGCGTACACAGGGAGATAACTCGAATTCAAATAATTGAAAAAAGGAGGGATCCGCCATTTTGAATTGCTTTGATTAACCAATGTTCGATAACTACAATATTATCGAAAATAAAACAACACCTACCTCAAAATCGCCGTGTTGATGTAATTTTATCAAAATTTGAATCGTACAAGTAACGTTATGACCTTCAGTTTGTTAGTTTTCATTTATATGACGTCACGTTAAGCCGTAACGTCTTTGTGCAAAAACCATTCATAAAGTTTCGCGGAATTTTATTTTATTTCATTTCATAAATGGGTGGAATCAGAAAAAATGAAGATTTTAACATATTGGGGCATATTGTTTCCCCCATTATATTTAGGAAAGTAAATTAAATGTCAAACCAACAAGTTCAATACCAGCTAACTTGCAGCCAAATTTCATTTAGATATCTTGTACCAGCCAAAAGTTTTATTAAAAAAACATGTCAAATTTGTCAGGAGTGTGATGCTTTTTGTGTGACAGGATTTTTTTTTAATAATTTACATGTTGAGTAAAAATTATTATGATGAATGCATGTATATGAAGATGGTTTATAATCATTCTTCAATACTAGGTTTTGTAGATTATAGATTGGTGTTATCATTGCACAAATATTATGTAAATAAATATACATTGTGAAAAGGTATGTACCAAAAATTAATATTGGCAAAATTTGATAATTTCTAAATTAAAGTGTTATGGTTGTATTTTAAAGGAGTATTTGTGTGTAAAACTGGTAAGTATTTATTGTATACATGTATAAGCTATCCATAAAAGGCTATACAGACATCCTGAGGTGCATAATTCACATATTGGATTAACTTCTATACAAGCACCCAAAAATGTCAGGAGTGTGACAACTGTCTATAAACATGTACCAAAGAATACATAGGACTTAAATATGTTCTTCTTCTTTATTTTTCAGTAGTGGCTATTCCAAAGAGAAGAAAAAAATTTATTACAACTGTGATATGTTTATATCATAGATGTGGGAGTGCATTATATATGTCAGGAGTGTGACGCTTTTTTTAAGGCATTTTCTGTCAATTCATAATTTCACAAGGACAAGTTCAACAGGTTTCTTTGTGTTAGAAATGTTAAAACAAAGTTATATTCCTATCATTTACCTCTTAAATGTGTTATTTATCATGATTGTTTTGACACAATAAGTTTTAATTAGTCATTTTTCTATTTTTTGTGCACAGTAATGCAAATTTATCAAAGGAAATAAGTGTGTACAACTATAAAATCATATAGGAAAGTGAGGAAATGAATTTTGTACAAAATAGAACAATCATTTTGAATTTAAATGGTATATTTAAAGATGTTTCAAGGATTAACCATTCAGATGTAATTCGTCACACTCCTGACATGAATTTAACAATTTAAGAAAAATATGAAAATTAGCTTTATTTTTAGGACAGATAGTTGAAAGACAGCTAGTAATTTAGAAACTTTTGGTAAATCTTCCATTCCTTAAAACATCCACTAGACTTGCTGACATAAGCCAGGCAAAATTATCTGGAAGAAATGATTCAAAGAAAGAGACTTGGAAAGAGAAAACCCGCAAATATTGGCTGAATATAAAATTAAAAAATTATCAGAGGAAGTTGGACAATCTTAAACAAAATAAAAAACTACAAAACCATGCTAACAAAAAAAGGCTTAAAGAAAGAAGAACTTTGAATTCCAAATTTGATAAACAATATAAAGAAAAACAAAGGCAGTAGCAGAAAAACAGTAGAAAAAAAGGAAGAAAGATAAAAAAGAAGTTGGGTTGAATAAGGACTTAGAATCGAACAAAAACAGCTCAAAAATTCAAATGAGAACAGATCTGTAACTGTGTCAGATTCCAGATCTACAGTGAGAAAACCTGCACAACACACAAGAAAACAACTGCCACAAAACCCAAATGCTTGGACGAGTTCTTTGAAACACATCATAAAAAATGCTACACCCAGAAGGGCCTTCTAGAAGGGATCATTTATAAGCATTTTTGTTTTGTGGCAATTGTTTTCTTGTTTGTTGTGCAGGTTTTCTCACTGTAGATCTGGAATCTGACACAGTCACAGATCTGTTCTCATTTTAATTTTTGAGCTGTTTTTGTTCGATTCTAAGTCCTTATTCAACCCAACTTCTTTTTTATCTTTCTTCCTTTTTTTCTACTGTTTCTCTGCCACTGCCTTTGTTTTTCTTTATATTGTTTATAAAATTTGGAATTTGAAGTTCTTCTTTCTTTAAGCTTTTTTTTGTTAGCTTGGTTTTATAGGTTTTAATTTTAAGATGGTCCAACTTCCGCTGATCAATTTTTAATTTCAGATTCAGTCAGTATTTGCGAGTTCTCTCATTCGAAGTCTCTTTCTTTGAATCATTTCTTCTAGAAAATTTTGCCCTGCTTATTTCAGCAAATCTGGTAGATGTTTTAAGGAATGGAAGGTTTACCAAAAGTTTCTTCATTTTACTAGCTGTCTTTCAATTATCTGTCCTAAAAATAAAGCTAATTTTCATATTTTTCTTAAATTGTTAAATTCATGTCAGGAGTGTGACGAATTACATCTGAATGGTTAATCCTTGAAACATCTTTAAATATACCATTTTAAATCAAAATAATTGTTCTATTTTGTACAAAATTCATTTCCTCACTTTCCTATATGATATTATAGTTGTACACACTTATTTCCTTTGATAAATTTGCATTACTCAGTGCACAAAAAATAGAAAAATGACTAATTAAAACTGATTGTGCCAAAACAATCATGAAAAATAACACATTTAAGAGGTAAATGATATGAATATTACTTGGTTTTAACATTTCTTACACAAAGAAACTTGTGGAACTTGTTCTTGTGAAATTATGAATTGACAGAAAATGCCTTAAAAAAGCGTCACACTCCTGACATATATAATGCACTCCCACATCTATGATATAAACATATCACAGTGGTAATGATTTTTTTTCTTCTTTTGGAATAGCCACTTCTGAAAAATAAAAAAAATAAAACATTTAAGTCCTTTGTATTCTTTGGTAGATGTTTAAAGACAGTTGTCACACTCCTGACATTTTGGGGTGCCTCTCTTTGTGTTTTTTTTAAATGGTCCTAAAAAGAAAGTCCTGTTCTATGGGTAAAGATATCAGAAATTGAAATCAATGATATAGCAATGTGTTTAGTGATTTTTTGTGAAAGTTTAAAGCATTTTTCAATCTTTATAAAATATGTCAGGAGTGTGACAAAATACTGAAAATAGAAGGCTTTTTCTACATACAATTACATTAAAACGGTACAATGAAATGACATTTTGTTTTTTGCAAATGATCACAAAATCTCAGGGCTTTCAAAGTTTACTATTGTAACTGAAATATATTAAGATTCTTTTTATTGACAAAAACTTCAATCACTAGTTACTATTATTTTTTTCAAATTAAGCTATTCAATTTGATTGTTATTATATGATTTAGCAGAAAAGATGGAAATTTTGGTTTTAAAATTTTCCTTTTTATATTGACTTTCATTTGGAAAAGGTCTGAGCAATGTTTTCTTGACTGTTTTATTACCAAACTTGTTTTTAAGTAGTATGGTTTCTGTTAAATATTTTTGAGATGTATGCTATTAAAATTTAAGATTATTCAATGTGTCTGTTTCGTTCGGCCTGAAACTTTGGAATTATAAAATTTAAAGTATTGGTAATAGGGCAAGACAAAAAGAAATACAAAATATTAAGTTTGAAATTGGACCCCCCATGTCACACTTTTGCTTCATTTTTTCTGATTCCACCCACATGTACATTTTCATGCCCCGCCGTAGCAAGGGGGTATTGAGTTTTATCCTTGTCTGTTTGTACGTCCATCCGAATGTACGTCCGTTTTTACAAAATTGGTTTCCGTTCTCTAACTTTAGTTTGCCTCAACCAACTGATATATAAAACTTATGCATAAATTAATGCTTTTTACCACAAAAACACAGAATAAATTTGAATTTTGATGTCGTCACTTTTACAGTTCTAGATTTATGAGGGGTCGGACAGGGTACACATTTCTCCTTTCTCTCGTCCCTTTTCTCTTGTCACCCGCCGTAAAACCTTTAAAAAAACCTAATGTATGGGAAGCTCATTTCAACAGAAATCGATCTAATATCTTGTGTTTTGATGGCTTGTCCCCGTCCTGTCCTTTCACAAGATAGAATTGTTGTTTATTCTGCTTCAAGAACCCCGATAATTTTTTCACTGACTGTTAAGCTGTCTCTTTCATTGAATTTGTAAGTCTGATGCACGCTGTTTCCGATTTTTTATAAAGTATAAATACAACTTATAGAAACGCAGGATTGAGTGAAAAACGGCACATTTTTTATGACACTTTTAGTCAATTTCGTTTAAAATGGTTGGAATTTACATAATGCGCCACTGATGTGTTTTACTTATAGAGGATGCATATATATAGTCTCAGATATTTTTATTGCATAATTTTTACGAATGACAGAATGTTGACTTGGTCTTTCAAATGTACAGTTTGCAAGGTTTATACGCAAATACGCACACAACCCACACGTTTACATCATTCGAAATATATGTTATTTTATCAATCACTTTTACAACTGCCGGAATGTTTCTAATCGTAATTTTTTTTATGAATGCATTAAAAATGTGTCTTTCAACTATTGTATTATGTCGTCCTGAACATACCTGAAGTATTTGCCACCGGACATTTTACAACCCCTAATCAAACAAACTTCTATGCATATCAGTCAACTTTGAATTAATTTATCTAAAAACAAGGATGGTAACATGTGTCTCTACACATGCACGGACTCACTATAAAATCCGGGAAATTGTTAGTTTTTAGTCTTTCTCCGTATATATATATAAGAGATCATAATGAAGTAGTGACGACGCTCGGAGTATTTTTATGAGGTCGTTTTCTGAATTTTTCGTTTCTGTTCTCTACCTTTAGTTTGCTTCAACCAAATGTTATAAAATTCATACGTAATGCTTTATAATGGTTTATATTTATGCAAGAGGGGGCATCATCAATGTCCCATGGACACATTCCTTCAAACGCAGAGTCTTGTACATGTATTAGTACACAAGTATGACCAAATTTAAACACCTCCCCTTCCGACTGATAGTTGTGGGCATAAAAGTTAAGGGACGACATCAAAAGTTCAATGAGGATAAAAAAAAAAAACTTAATTCACATAGTTTGTTCACTGACCCCCTCCCCCCTCTTAACTTAATTTGGGAAAAATTTGATTGACCAATATGGATATATGTAAAATCGATGTCAAATTAATAAAAACTTGCAGCAACTTTTATCCCCCCCCCCCAAACTATTTGAATTCAGTTTTTTTTTATCCTTCATTGATCTTTTGATGTCATCCCTAAGTTAATCACTGTTTTCTCTCATTGACTATGGTCAGTCCCAAAATGTTACAAGAAAAAATGATTCTTTGTAAAAAGATGCTATTAAAGATGACTCTCTTCTTTGGAGATCAACAAACAAAATATTTTTGTGTTTTACAGAAATGACAAGATGAACACATAACGCCCATTTCCGTAAAAACGAGTTCGGGGACATACCAATTTTATTAGCTCATTATAATGCAAATAGTTAAATCCTAAAGTTCACAGATTTTTTACAAAAACGGTGGACACGGAAAAAGGATATTTTTGGCATTTTGTTGCCATGGCAACAGGTTTTTTTTAACCAAAAAATTAAAAAATCTTGTTTTTATTACTTTTTTATTACTTTTTTAATTAAAATTTATTATTAATGAATGGACCACAATTATTTATACATGTTTTGCAAGTTTTATTTTTTTATAGTCACTCGCATACATTATTATTTCAGAAGAATTCAAATACAATTTTCCCTAAAAATCGTCAAAAATCGGAATTTTGAGCTTTTCACATGAAAAAACTGGACGGGCGATGTTTGATTTTTTTTCATTAAATGATTGGGTACTCCTCCCTGAACAAAATGATATATCATATTGGTGTTATATCACTAAGAAAAAAATCCAGGTTTCATGCAAACCTTACCTTAAGTTGATTCTGGACAAAGAAAGATAACTCCAATTAAAAAAAAATCTTGCTATTGCACAATATTTTGCAATTAGATATTTCTTGCTTACTATTCTGGACAAAGAAAGATAACTCTAATTAAAAAAAAATTTGCTATTTCACAATATTGTGCAATTAGATATTTCTTGCCATTGCGCAATACTGTGCAATTGAAAAGACTTGCTATTGCACAATACTTAATATAATAATTTTAGATCCTGATTTGGACCAACTTGAAAACTGGGCCCATAATAAAAAATCTAAGTACATTTTTGGATTCAGCATATCAAAGAACCCCAAGATTTCAATTTTTGTTAAAATCAGACTAAGTTTAATTTTGGACCCTTTGGACTTTAGTGTAGACCAATTTGAAAACAGGACCAAAAATGAAGAATCTACATACACAGTTAGATTTGGTATATCAAAGAACCCCATTTATTCAATTTTTGATGAAATCAAACAAAGTTTAATTTTGGACCCCGATTTGGACCAACTTGAAAACTGGGCCAATAATCAAGAATCTAAGTACATTTTTAGATTCAGCATATCAAAGAACCTAACTGATTCATTTTTTGTCAAAATCAAACTAAGTTTAATTTTGGACCCTTTGGACCTTAATGTAGACCAATTTGAAAACGGGACCAAAAGTTAAGAATCTACATACACAGTCATGACAGTTAGATTCGGCATATCAAAGAACCCCAATTATTCAATTTTGATGAAATCAAACAAAGTTTAATTTTGGACCCTTTGATCCCCCTTATTATGTTGGGACCAAAACTCCCAAAATCAATACCAACCTTCCTTTTATGGTCATAAACCTTGTGTTTAAATTTCATAGATTTCTATTTACTTATACTAACGTTATGGTGCGAAAACCAAGAAAAATGCTTATTTGGGTCCCTTTTTGGCCCCTAATTCCTAAACTGTTGGGACCTAAACTCCCAAAATCAATACCAACCTTCCTTTTGTAGTCATTAACATTGTGTTTAAATTTCATTGATTTCTATTTACTTAAACTAAAGTTATTGTGCGAAAACCAATAATAATGCTAATTTGGGCCCTTTTTTGGCCCCTAATTCCTAAACTGTTGAAACCAAAACTCCCAAAATCAATCCCAACCGTTCTTTTGTGGTCATAAACCTTGTGTCAAAATTTCATAGATTTCTATTAACTTAAACTAAAGTTATAGTGCGAAAACCAATAAATGCTTATTTGGGCCCTTTTTGGCCCCTAATTCCTAAAATGTTGGGACCAAAACTCCCAAAATCAATACCAACCTTCCTTTTGTGGTCATAAACCTTGTGTTAAAATTTCATAGATTTCCATTCACTTTTACTAAAGTTAGAGTGCGAAAACTAAAAGTATTCGGACGACGACGCAGACGACGACGCCAACGTGATAGCAATATACAACGAAAATTTTTTCAAATTTTGCGGTCGTATAAAAATAACAAATGAGTGAGGAAGAGAAAGAAAAAAAATTAAGGAAAAATACACTCTAATTAAAAGGAACTATATTCGTGGACAACGAAAAGCGGGGTCATTAATTGTGGTCTTGGGCCTGTAAACAATTTCCATGTGCTTTATCATTAAATGGTCACATGAACGCTTGACGGGAAGTTAAGAAAAACCGAACTTGAAATGCGTAATTGACCCAGACTTTAAATCATTTCCGGAAAGGACCCAAAGTTCCCGATCGCGTCAATAGAAGTATTAAAAAAAATTTCTTCAACTATAAAGCAATAAAATTTTCACAGTTGGGAGGATTTTCAAGGGTCGGTCGGTAAACTGCAAACAAACAATGTTTTAATTTAAGCCTGAACTTAAAATTTTTTTTTTGCCTTTGAACAGTTCACTATGCTGTTGAATATTAATCATCTCAAAAAAATGTTTGAAGAAATTTTCTTTTTATTTATGAAATCTGAAATGAGAAAAATTTCATCAGCAACATTTTATATTGGCAAATTTCCAATTATTATTCTTGGTTTTTGCACCATAACTTTAGTATAAGTAAATAGAAATCTATGAAATTTAAACACAAGGTTTATGACCATAAAAGGAAGGTTGGGTTTGATTTTGGGAGTTTTGGTCCCAACAGTTTAGGAATAAGGGGCCCAAAGGGTCCAAAATTGAACTTTAAGTGATTTCATCAAAAATTGAATAATTGGGTTTTTTTGATATGCCGAATCTAACTATGTATGTAGATTCTTAATTTTTGGTCCCGTTTTCAAATTGGTCTACATTAAGGTCCAAAGGGTCCAAAATTAAACTTAGTTTGATTTTAACAAAAATTGAATCCTTGGGGTTCTTTGATATGCTGAATTTTAAAATGTACTTAGATTTTTAATTATTGGCCTAGTTTTCAATAGGTAGTGTTTTTGACATTTATGCATGTTTTTTTAATACTGAATAAAATTAATTGCTATTGCACAATATTGTGCAATTAGATATTTCTTGCTATTGTGCAATACTGTGCAATTGAAAATTTCTTGCTATTGCACAATACTTGATATGGAATCCTGATTTAGACCTACTTGAAAACTGGGCCCATAATCAAAAATCAAAGTACATGTTTAGATAAAGCATATCAAATAAGCCCAAGAATTTAATTTTTGTTAATTAGTTTAATTTTGGACCCTTTGGAACTTAATGTAGACCAATTTGAAAACTGGACCAAAAATTAAGAACCTACATACACAGTTAGATTTGGCATATCAAAGAACCCATTTATTCAATTTTTGATGAAATCAAACAAAGTTTAATTTTGGACCCCCATTTGGACCAACTTGAAAACTAGGCCAATAATTAAAAATCTAAGTACATTTTAAAATTCAGCATATCAAAGAACCCCAAGGATTCAATTTTTGTTAAAATCAAACTAAGTTTAATTTTGGACCCTTTGGACCTTAATGTAGACCAATTTGAAAACGGGACCAAAAATTAAGAATCTACATACATAGTTAGATTCGGCATATCAAAGAACCCCAATTATTCAATTTTTGATGAAATCACTTAAAGTTCAATTTTGGACCCTTTGGGCCCCTTATTCCTAAACTGTTGGGACCAAAACTCCCAAAATCAAACCCAACCTTCCTTTTATGGTCATAAACCTTGTGTTTAAATTTCATAGATTTCTATTTACTTATACTAAAGTTATGGTGCAAAAACCAAGAATAATGCTTATTTGGGCCCTTTTTTGGCCCTTAATTCCTAAACTGTTTTGACCTCAACTCCCAAAATCAATCCCAACCGTCCTTTTGTGGTCATAAACCTTGTGTTTAAATTTCATAGATTTCTATTTACTTATACTAAAGTTATTGTGCGAAAACCAAGAATAATGCTTATTTGGGCCCTTTTTTGGCCCTTAATTCCTAAACTGTTGGAACCAAAACTCCCAAAATCAATCCCAACCATCATTTTGTGGTCATAAACCTTGTGTCAAAATTTCATAGATTTCTATTCACTTAAACTAAAGTAATAATGCGAAAAACCAAGAAAATGCTTATTTGGGCCCTTTTTGGCCCCTAATTCCTAAAATGTTGGGACCAAAACTCCCAAAATCAATCCCAACCGTCCTTTTGTGGTCATAAACCTTGTGTTTAAATTTCATAGATTTCTATTTACTTATACTAAAGTTATTGTGCGAAAACCAAGAATAATGCTTATTTGGGCCCTTTTTTGGCCCTTAATTCCTAAACTGTTGGAACCAAAACTCCCAAAATCAATCCCAACCATCATTTTGTGGTCATAAACCTTGTGTCAAAATTTCATAGATTTCTATTCACCTAAACTAAAGTTATAGTGCAAAAACCAAGAAAATGCTTATTTGGGCCCTTTTTGGCCCCTAATTCCTAAAATGTTGGGACCAAAACTCCCAAAATCAATCCCAACCTTCCTTTTGTGGTCATCAACCTTGTGTTTAAATTTCATAGATATCTATTTACTAATACTAAAGTTATTGTGCAAAAACCAAGAAAAATGCTTATTTGGGACCTTTTTTTGGCCCCTAATTCCTAAACTGTTGGGACCAAAACTCCCCAAATCAATCCCAACCTTCCTTTTATGGTCATAAACCTTGTGTTCAAATTTCATTGATTTCTATTCACTTTTACTTAAGTTGGAATGCGAAAACTAAAAGTATTCGGACGACGACGACAACGACGCCGCCAGCATGATAGCAATATACGACCAAAAAATTAAAATTTTTGCGGTCGTATAAAAACCATATAACAAATTCTGAATTCCTTAGACTATAAATATATAACATACCTAAATCTATGAGTATATTGTGTTGGTATTCAGTCAGATCTTTTAACAGATCTTGATATTCTCTGGACGGAGACATGTCGTTCTTGGAAGGATAATGTAACTTGTGTTGATCCACCATCAGATACCAAATCTCTCCACGTAATTGTTTAGGTACACCTACAATAGAAATCCTAATGAAATTGGCATCTTCTTTTGATTAAAAAAAATAAATAGTACTGGCCAATTAGTGCTGAGCAATATTTACATGTACATCTTATTTCAAAATATGTAAAGGGTTAAAGACTTGCTTTGGTCACATGCATAAATGTCAAAAACACTACCTATTGATAGCAGCAAATTTAATATTTCAACATTTCATTACAGCTTTTACATTAATGCTAGCAAGACAAATCTTTGTTTGGCTTGCTTGCTTTGTTTGTATCAGTGATTGCTCAAGCATGGTAATTAAGATAGGCGGGGCTTCAGCTTGTATACATCATACTAAGATTGTATTGGACGTTATGTCTGAGGTTAAGGACACTTAATTTTAAAACATCACATGACAAATACACTTTTTTCTTGTATGAGGCTGAGAAACTGGCCTTCAACATTAATTGACTTAATATTGTTTTTATAACATATCAATCTATTACTTCAGTCAGTTATTTCCATGTCTGTCCTTCGATTATGCAACTCCAGAAAATATTCTAAAAAATGGGAAACAATTGTATTGAAAAGAGAAAATCGAGTGCACCTTTTTTTTATGTTAGGGTGTGTTTGAGATGAATATTTTGTCTTAAAAATGTACAAAACAAGAGTATTTGATACATCATCTCGCTTCAGACTCTATCATTTTATATAGCAAAGCTACAGGTTGACTTTATAACATAAAAAAAAATCACAGTACTAAAAGATGAAATATAGGGGTCAAGTGAAATACCTATCCAATGGATCACAAAATCAGAGTAGGTGTGTTCGAATAGCTATTTTACTAAAAGTGCTTGACGACAGTCTTTAAGTTGGATCTCTGAAAAAAAATTGTCTTCCGTTTCTACGATTGTGAAAATGAACAGATAAGTTCGACGAAGTAGAATCCTGTCTGTATTGTATATTTACAGGTAAGGAAACATATGAGAATATGTGTCATGTGATGTTTTAAAATTTAGTGTCCTTAACCTCCAACATAACGTCCAATAAAATTTAAGTATGATGTATACAAGCTGAAGCCCGGCCTATCTCAATTACCATGCTTGAGCAAACATTGATACAAACAAAGCAAGCAAGCCAAACAAAGATTTGTCTTGCTAGCATTAATGTAAAAGCTGTAAAAGCAACAAGAATTTCTTTTTTCTTCGTAGTTTGCTTTCCGTAGAATTTTTATGCCATTTTTTTTTCTAAATTTCTAGAGTGTATTAGATAAATAATTCCACTTTAGCTTTTTTTTTAAAGCAAAATCTAAAATACAGCAGTGGGACATTTAATTTTCTTGTTGATGTGTCTGTTAGTTTGTGTGTCCTGTATAAGGTTCAAGGTAGCTTACTAAAAGTTGTGGCTACATTAACTTTTTACCTCCATTTTTGCGGTTAAATGCCCATTGAATGTGATATTGTGAGGAGGAAAAGCGCCCTATGGATAAACATTGCTACATTACAATAAATTAAAATGTAAAATTTATTGTCTGCAACTAATGAACAACAAGATTTGTATCTCTTAACAGTAGATTGCAGTGCATTCAGTCTTGATTTACAATTTTCTATAGATAGTAGATAGCAATGCAGTCTTACCTTTTCTAACACAGTCAAGGACAACCTGAGGACTAAATCTTGTATCCCTATCTTCTTCTGTTAACATTTCTTCCCATTGTAACGTAACTTCCTTAAGACAGGGAGTTATCTCCTCATAATCTAAGTCAGGTTTCTGTTGGAATTCTTCATGTTGTCGAGCTGTTGAAAGCAAAAAAATAAAAATGTTTAAATTCACTACAAAAGCAATCATTCCATCATAAAAAGTTAAGTTCTAAGTGACCACTATGTTTATGCCTTTACAGACCCTAGACTTGCACACTGTGTTTGTAAATGTATTAATCTTATATCACTTTCCAGCCTTTTACAGGTTGATATAATGACCGAAAACACTATAGGGGTGATTCCTTTTATGTCTTAAGTCCCTTTCTAATGTCCTTCAATTAAATTTATGTAAATACAGTTTTTTGTCTTCTCTATAATGATAATATTATTCAAAATGGGTAGGCATGATATTTTTATTCATAAACCTATAATATAAAATATATATATAACAAATTTAAAACCTAATTTTTTGTTTGTGAAATTAAAGTGAGCAATAAAAAGTGCTATTGGTTTGAATGTGAGGGGTTACATTTATTTTAAAACACAAAACACATTGGTTTTTAATTCTAGTTTACACATATAGCTGCGTGGTTGTTACAACACAGTGAAATGGACAATGTGAAAGGGAATTGTGTGATGAAGTGTAATTAATCTTTGTCTCATATTTGCAAGGAATGCTAAACCAAGGGGTGATTTTTTTTAAACAAACCATGAAAAACGTCATCTAAATATAGTTCAACTGAAATAAATAATATTGAAATTACCATTTTTTGGCCTAAAAATTATGTGCAAGTGTGCATAAATCATACACTTAGAAAAATATTTTTGTGTGTAGTTAAAAATCAATTGTTGTAAGCTACTGAGAAGTTCACACTATGTTGTACCTACCTGGGAAAACTACCATTGATCTGATGCCGTGGAGAATAAAGAATCCTGGGATACATTGGAATAAACAGTAAATATTGTATCATTCATATAATGTTATTTGTCCAAGAAAAGAAAGTCCAACAAATTTAGTAGGATACAAGTATGACTTCAATTACTCTATCCTGAACTATTACTAACGTCTTGAACAGAACATTTTAAGCTATGCTTTCATGTAAAATTACTTTTAATCCTGATTTCAAAGGTTTCAATTCTGATTTCAATCGTCAACAAATATATTCAGAAGTTAGAAACATTAAAAAAAATAAAATTATTAATAATAATTAAAAAAATCTCAAAACCCAAGACATATATATCCACATTATAAAAGCAAAGGTTCCTCATCAATGGTATAATTTGGAAGGTGTGGGATCATGACAAAAACTAAGAACATAACCACCCAAAATAATAATTCAGCAAAACACAGGCAACTAAATATCAGCAAACTGTAGGCCATAAACTGGTCCATATAATATAAATTAAAATAATCTGTCAAATTATTGTTTATATTGCATTATGTGTGTACGTTTATATATGTTCAATTGTAAGGATTTCTAAAAGCTGCAAATGCAAAACAAATGAAATCATTCAAAAAACCAAAAACAATTCCACCCACAAAATAAAATTGGTAAACTGAAATCAATATCTCATAATGTCATACCAGCAGGATTATCTAGAGAGAGAAAATAAAGTGAATAAAAACTCAGAAGATAGGCCATTGACAAACTGACATCAATTTCTGGGAAAAAGGTTTGTTCTAATATATCAAGATTGCTGCAGTCTGAAGCTGGTTAATCATGAACAAGAGCCATAATTCAATCAAAATAGGTCAACAAGAATAAAATGAAAACGTGTCAATCATCATGAGAAAATACAAATAAAAGATGGAGTAAATATTTGTGGGCTATATATCCTAGAAATGTACTGCTTTTATACAAACTCACAAATCAAGACTGTACTTCTAATCAAAAGTATAAAAGGAACCTATTTCAAACTGTATTGTGTTAAAATTTACATATTCATACAGTAAACATTTTTTTCTGAAAGCAAGATTGATGGGCTAATTGAAAGACAGATAGATGTTTAATAATGTCATTATCACCTTTTTTCCTGGTGTAAAAAGGTTGACATGATTATTCAGGAGAAAGTCTATTTAATTTTCTAATAACAAGGCACCCATTAAAGGTTGTTCACTAAGGGACTGTATGTAGAGGAAACACAAGTAATCCATCAGTAACAGAGGCTTCAACCTTGTGTTACCTGAATCAGACTTGGACACAATGTAAGGATGAATCCTCCTTAATCAGAAATTGGTGTACTTTTATACCAGGACTTTCAGTTGCCCTCTAAATGGAGAGTTTTGTTTACCTTTAAGATCTTGTTTTTCTTTCTCCATCCTTATTAGGAGCATAGTTTGAAGAATTGTTTTCTTCCACAAAGCTCGTATTTCTTCTGGTGTTTTCTTAACATTGGGTTCTTCATCCTTTGGACTTTCTACAAAGAACACAGGTTTTTTTAGCACAGAGTAATAAATAAATAGAAACTTGTCAAAAATCAATTAATAGAGTCTTGAATTTTTCTTTTGACACAGAAATCATTGGTTTCAGCTCATATACAGTAGTTTATCTAAAATGCAGTGTTACAAAATGAATATATATTATCTTTAAATGGAATCATCTACCACTATAAAATAAAGAATGAACAAAGGATAATGTTCACTTATGGCACAAAATGGCCTAAAATATTAACGTTATCATAAAACACCACAAAAGTCACAATTTGGTTCGTAAATTGGTCTACTTCAAAAGCCTTACTTACAGCTAAATATATCAGTTCTCTTAAAAAAATATGATTTTGTGGAATTTTCAGACCTAAAAGCATTAGGAATATATTGGCTGCCTTCTACAATCCAAAATGTTTTGTAACCAAAAGATTCGAATTTTGATATACAACTCATTAATATAAAAACTTTTTGGAACATGGATGGAGGCCAAGGTTAATTTTTACCTAAAACAATTACAATTATTTCAACCCTTCGTGAACCTTCTCCTTCATATCTACAATACCTACAGTAGATTGTTGATTTTATAAATTAATGAGATGGAAAATGTCTTGAGCCATGGAAATACTTGTATGTATATCAAGAAGAGGAAAAACTTATTCTTTGCTACCTTTGACAGAACGTGGAGTTCTTGCAGGGGTGACAACACTGTTAAATATAGTCTTTCTAAATGATCCACGTCTGTTGGGCGAGTAGTTTACATCCGATTCATCTAAAATATCATCTGGTATGGGTGTGGGCTTTTTACTGAAATTATTACCAACAAGCAGAAACCTACAAAAACATAAAAAAAATAGTTAACATTTAATTACATTTGTCAGAGTTGTTTTAGATATGTAATTCATAAAAGATGAATGTTGATCTTTCATTAAACATCATATTACTCCTGTATGCAAGCTTAAGAGCTTTCATAGACCACTTTCAAATTCAATTTTTGGAATGGGTTATGCCCGTTGATCCTAAGTCGATCAGCAAGAATAATGTCATTGGTTGTGACATCTAAAATTTATTGGAAATTGCACAACTTCAAATGCCACTATAGTCTGAATTTATTCTAAGTTAAATCAGGATTGTTCAGCTTGAAAATCATCTTTGAATTGTTAAAAAAAAAAAAAATTAACAGGAGGTATCAATTTTTTATTTAATTCTTTAATAACATAGTTACATTTGTTTCATAGGACTATTCACACTATTCCTTCTCTTTGGTGGGTCCTGTAGTTCTAATTCTTTCTCTTTAGGTTTTACTAAGTTGGTTATGTCCTGGAATTTCTTGGACAATAAACCAGTATCTGCCAATGTACCAACAGTCTGACTACGAGGTCGCCCCTCTGTGGGAGAGCCTGGTGGACTAGGGTAGTGGAACTGTTGGGAGCTCATTGTTGCAGGGGAGGGCATTGGTGAACAGTCTGGAGTGGATGTATCTGAAGAGTCCTGTATAAAACAATAAATACATATAATACACAAGAATGTGTCCATAGTTCATGGATGACCCTCTCGAACTATCATTTTCTATGTTCAGTGAACTGTGAAACAAAAATTTCAAATTGATTGGACTTCAACTTCATTAAATACTGCCTTGATCAAGAAGTTTTACCAGAAGCATGACTGACGACGAACGTACTGACAACACAGACAGTAAAACATAATGCCCTTAAGGTACCATGTGATGCTATAGAAGGAGAGCATATTTATAGTAAATGCTAGGGGAATAAAAAGTGGATCTAATTTTGCTGAAAATCAACCAAATTTAAAAAGTTGTTTTCATAATAGAAATTGGTGGTTAATCCATTATAATTCAAGCCTATATTTAGGAATATTGCTGATCAGAGGCTGACAATAAGTTATCATACCGCAGCTAAATTATCATGTTGTATGATTGGTTTAACGCCGTCACATGGTGACCCCCTATGAGACCGTAGGGGATTAGTAAATTTCATAGGGGGTTCGTGACGCGGTAATGGTGACGTCATCTATTAATGTTGTTGTGTTTCTTTGATTATTTTTCAACAAAACGCAGCAGAAAAAGTCCAGTGTACGATAAATTTGTTATACGGTTAACTACTGACCCCCTACAGATCCATAGAAGGTGAATAAAATCCATAGGGGATTCGGCCTCCAGCCTCACTCCCTATCGATTTTACTAACCCTCTATGGATCCGTAGGGGGTCAGTAGCGAACCATATAACTTATTGTATGACTTCCATTTTCACTGAACTAGTACACATATTTATTTAGGGGCCAGCTGTGGCCCACCCATGAATGCTTGATTTTCTTGCTGCGTTGAAGACCTATTGGTGGCCTTTGGCTGTTTTCTGCTCTTTGACATATTCCCCATTTCCACTCTCAATTTTAGATCTATATTTTGTAAGGAAAAGGTATAACAAATGCCTTCTTTATAAGCTTTTTTTTCAGGGGAATTTATACTTTCAAGGTATTCTTTTATATTTGTATTACATTTGAGAAATGATATTACAGAAAGAAGCCAACATGTCACAATAAATGTAGTTATGACATAACAAAAGGTCAATTCAGTGGTTTTGAAAAATTAAAAACAGTTGTTGGACTCACACAACTACCAGGCTGATATATATTCTAAAATTAAACAAAAGAATAGAAAATGGTCAAGTTGGTATATTAGATATGGTCATATCTGTTTCTGTGGGATTTAAAAGTTCAATGTAGGTGTATAACTTTTTAACTTATGGTATTAAAGAATGTGAACAATGATGTGATACCTTTTCTGTGTATTACCTTTTGAAAATATATGTTATAATATATTCACAGTACTAAGATTGTTTCTAGTTACTTTATCTATATATATATATATGTTGAAATTTTATAGTTCTATATATATTTGATTAGATTTCTACACATTCTGTCATCTGTACAATAACAATGCATCATGTAAAATTGATGCTCCTGTACTGTGTTTGAATTTGTTAAGTTAAGTTCTAAATGTACGGTAGAAAAGATGTAGAAGGACTATCTTATCTTCTGTAGAATAAAAACCAACATGGACCTCTCTATGAGGATCTATGTCACTTTTATTTGCTGTGTTCTATTTGGCCTATTTTTTTATTTCAGCAAAAGTCTTGATTGTCCTGTTTCTGGTTTCAGTTTTCAGTGTGCATTATTGTGACTACTTACAAAAGATCTTGCCCAGCTATATTCACTGACAGTTGTACCACTTCTATGTCTAGTTCTCTCCCCATTATTGTGACTACTTACAAAAGATCTTGCCCAGCTATATTCACTGACAGTTGTACCACTTCTATGTCTAGTTCTCTCCCCATTATTGTGACTACTTACAAAAGATCTTGCCCAGCTATATTCACTGACAGTTGTACCACTTCTATGTCTAGTTCTCTCCCCATTATTGTGACTACTTACAAAAGATCTTGCCCAGCTATATTCACTGACAGTTGTACCACTTCTATGTCTAGTTCTCTCCCCATTATTGTGACTACTTACAAAAGATCTTGCCCAGCTATATTCACTGACAGTTGTACCACTTCTATGTCTAGTTCTCTCCCCATTATTGTGACTACTTACAAAAGATCTTGCCCAGCTATATTCACTGACAGTTGTACCACTTCTATGTCTAGTTCTCTCCCCATTATTGTGACTACTTACAAAAGATCTTGCCCAGCTATATTCACTGACAGTTGTACCACTTCTATGTCTAGTTCTCTCCCCATTATTGTGACTACTTACAAAAGATCTTGCCCAGCTATATTCACTGACAGTTGTACCACTTCTATGTCTAGTTCTCTCCCCATTATTGTGACTACTTACAAAAGATCTTGCCCAGCTATATTCACTGACAGTTGTACCACTTCTATGTCTAGTTCTCTCCCCTTCTTCCTTCTTTTTACCCTGTGAAGATAAATAGTTGTAAGAGCCATTAGTACAAACCTTTTTTTTCAAATTTTTCAAAGTGGCTTACTTAAGTTTTCACCCTTAAGTATATAAAACTATAATTAAACAATAACCATTTAAGCAGACAGACTGGAAAAATAGTGGCAAATCTTTAAATTTACCAGAGTGGCATTCATTATGCAAAGTTGCACTTTTCATTCCCATTTTCATATCAGTTTTTTTTGTGTTTTTTTTTGTATATATGAGCACACTTTTAAACTTACAAGTAAATCAAATGAAGTATTCAATCTCTATGTTGTAGATATTAAATACTGTTTTCAACAGTTAATCAGTTTGATAAATTTGATATAAATGTTTATTTAAATCATAAATAAACAAAACTGAATTATAAAATGAATCATCATAGGTATACACTGTTCCAAAAACATGCGGACACGAAGAACACAGAATGGTCCAGGTAAAGATGTCTTGAAAAACAACATTGTATTATATAACCAGGCATTTGTAAAATATTGCAGACATTGTATTTGATCACCAAATATATGAACTATAATACGAGTTGACAGTTGAAGATTATTCCAAGAACGGGTGATGTCAAAATGTTAAATTAGACAACATTAATGTGAATTTATAATGAATCTTACCCTTAATATCAGTGATTCAAACGACGTGGTTAAACTCTTCTTACATTTGTTCTTGATTGAGTCAAATGACAATGCTGCTTTCCCTTTACTCTCAATAATGTTAAACTGTAAAATATCATGTAAACTGCATTAACATTGTAATTCATTCATATTCATAAGTAATGCCTTAATTTTTCTGAAAATTTCAATGATTATTTGGTTATGAAGGTATTTCAATTTCTAAGGTTATCTAAAAAGGTCAATCAAGATATAGAGGTGGTATGATCTTTTCTTTAACCATTTATATTTTCTGTTAAAATTATATTACTTTCTTCAAAATATTTTTGGTTAAAATTATATTACTTCCTTCATAATACTTTCTGTTAAATCATTAGTGTTTTCCCAAAAAAATGTTTTAGCTTCAGATTGTTGTGTAGCAAAGTTGTTAACGTAAAATAATGAGTGTTCTCACAAAAAACATGTAAGCTTCAAATTTTTGTGTAAGTTCATTCTGTTATCAGTTATCCCCCAGACATCATGTTAGCATCAAATCATAAAACACTTGTTAGCTTCAGCATTCAGATTCATGTGTAAGTTCTCTGTTTAAATTATCCATTTCTCACAAAAAACGTGTTAACTTCAGATTTATTTGTTCTTTTTAAATTACCGGTGTCCTTATAGATGACTTGTACGGATCAGTTACCTCTGCTTTAACAGATGACTTATTAGCATCAGATAAATGTGTATGTTCCTTCTGTTTAACTTCACATAACTTCCTCAGACCAATCATTAATATCTCTACCATCTCGTCATAACTCTGGGGGTTCTCAAACTACAAATACATGTGTAGTGAAAGTGTAAATTCCCAAACTATAATTACATGTGTATAAGTAAAAGTATACAATTCTCAAACTAAAATAACATGTGCATGTATAGTAAAAGTTCAAAATACAGAAACTACAATTACATGTGCATAACAAATTTAAATGTGTCAACCTACTACAATTACATGTGCAGCAAAACTTTAAAATTCTCCAACTACATGAGTAAAATAATCTTACAATTCTCAAACTACGATTACATTTTGTAAAGATTAAGTTAGCATTATAACCAGCAGTAGCAAACGTTAATTGTTTTCAAATGAATTTTAAAAGGCAAAATAGGAGAGGTGTACTGACATAAGAGGTCTCTAAACACATTAACTCCAAATAAAGCTTTCGTTAGTAGAAGCCATATTAATTATGTCTATCAGTGGGGGAAAATGTAAAAGCAAAAAATTATAGTATATATGCCAATACACATAATTAACAATGCCTGGTGATGTTTCATAGCCTGACCAGTTTCGGTCCAAAACGGACCTTCATCAGAGGCAGAAAGGTGGACTTATGTTTGCAACCTATCTATATAGATATGGTAACCATGGTAACCAGGGTTCAGTAAACTGGCTGTTCAGAGTTTTATAATTTAAAACTTTCATCTAAATTAATCTGTAAAAGAAAACCTTGATAAAAAGGTAATTACTGTTAAAATTAGGACACTCCAGTATAATATAACTGTTATTCAGGCTTCACAGGGGATATGAGCTGAGGAGATATAAAACACTGACAGGGAATATAACCCAACAACCCTGTGAAGATTCCAAATAACATACAATATTTATAATTTTGCCGTACCTGTACAAGGTTATGGACATCAGCAACATCTTTCTCCTGTAGGTTGTGAAGTCTTTTCTCTAACAGGTCATATGCATTGTGACTAGATAATCCTACAAAAATATATATAAATCAATGTATTTTGATTTGTAGTCTTGAGGCCTGTGTATTTATAGATTTCTAAACCGTAGGCACTGAGCTTTCTACCATAGAGAATAATAAGAAATGGTTACAAAATGGAACAAGATGCCATTTAGAATTGAAGATATATCTTGTTGCCTACTTGGGATTTTTGACATAGCCTATGATTTGTGTGTTTCCTGCTTAAGAGTTTTGACATAGTCTATGTCTTGTGTTGCCTACTAAGAGTTTTGACATAGTCTATGTCTTGTGATGCCTACTAAGAGTTTTGACATAGTCTATGTCTTGTGTTGCCTGCTTAGAGTTTTGACATAGTCTATGTCTTGTGTTGCCTGCTTGAAATTTTGACATAGCCTGTGTTTTGAGTTGCCTGGACATAGACTGAAGTAAGCTGCTAGATTTGTATTCGCACTAACCATTAAGATCCAAACACAGACTGTGAGTCTAATCATTTGCTTTGTATTTTAACTTACCATTAAGTTCCTGACACAACTTGTGAAGCTGGTGTAACGGACACATTATACAGATCTGTTTATGAGTTTGTTCATACGCACACTGGAATGCTGATCTCAGAACAGACATAATCTCGTCTGTCTAAAAGTAAACAAATCATTAGTCACAGAGTAAATTTATTAAAATTTAACATTATAAAATGATAACAGTAACTGAATAAGCACAATATACTTGTAGTTTATATACATGTAGGCGTCTTTTATTTTTTTCAATATGAAAGTTTTTGACAAAGAACCTACATTTCCAAAAATCTGCCATGTACAAGCAGGAAATATAAAATCATGTAAAACATTTTCCTCATGTATTTTAAATTTAATTACAAACTAACAGAACATGTTAGGCTTTAAAATCAGTATAAAAAGTAGGATATTATCAGCCTTGTATCCTGGATAGACCACTGATGACCTATTTAATACCAAATGTACATATAATGATTTCTTCTTTAATTTGGAAGAAAACAAAATGACCATCTCCCCAAAAATATTTTTGACAAAATAACTCAATACTAGACAGTACTTTTTGTCTTAATGATTTCTTTTGTAACGGAAAAGTTCAGAAGACCTTACATTAAGATACATGAACAATTTGTTACAACACTCAAAGGAGTAGGACGGTAAGGACCGATTTTGGCCTCAAATTTCAGGTTTATCTGACGAAAGATGTTGACCACTTTTTAATCACTTAAGTGTCTATTTAATTTGATTCAAATAATTTATGTGAAAGATTTTAACTAATTTAGTCATTAAAATCGCTCCCATTAAAGCTCAAATATGAACAAGAGGCTGTCACAACGACAGCAATCCGGATTTATTAACATTTATTTGTGTCCTGGCAATATCACAAGAACCATAACTCCTGAACGGTAAAAGTCAAAATTGTCATTATTGAACTTGACCTCCATTTTGTCATCAGTAACAGCATATTAAAATTTCGGAAGCTTTGGTAGAACAGTTCATGCATAAATGCACGGACACGACTGGAAACTCCATTTTTCAATCTTTCAAGAACCATAACTCCTGAACGGTAAAAGTCAAAATCATCATTATTGAACTTGACCTCCATTCTGTCATCAGTAACAACATATTAAAATTTGGGAAGCTTTGGTGGAACCGTTCATGCGTAAATGCACGGACACAACTGGAAACTCCATTTTTCAAGAACCATAACTCCTGAACGGTAAAAGTCAAAATCGCCATTATTGAACTTGACCTTCGTATAGTTGTCAGTAATAACATATTAAAATTTTAAAAGCTTTAGTTTAACAGTTCATGAGTTAATGCACGGACAACATTTGATTGCCGCCCGGCCGCCCGCCGTACATCCCCTAATCAATAACCAACATTTTTGTCACAAAAATCCGGTTAAAAATCTACCAAATATGCTAAAAAATGTCACTTTTAAGATGGTTTTTGTCAAAAATGAAAGTGGCCCCATCCGTGTTCATCCTCAACCTTTATATATGTTATGTATTATCATCAAATACAACTTACATTTAAATATTTTGGATGAACACGAATGCGGCCACTTTCGTTTTACACGGAAACCGTCTGAAATTTAACCGAAATGCTAGAATTGTGAAGATTTCAGTAATTTAGCATGACTTAATGGTGCTAGTACTCGATATATGTACATAGCATTGTCAAAAACAGCCCATATTTATGTAGCGGAAGCATTCTACTGTCCAATAAATAACTAAAAGTATACATTTTAACAATTTTGTAAAACTGCTATATTTTGGGGCCAAAAAGGGGTCTTACTGGACCTACTCCTTTGGAGATACTTTGTAAAGTCAGAGGCAGAAAAAACAATCAAAATAAAGCCATGAAGATTTATGTTCAACTAAGGCTATATAATAATATACAAATAACACATTGCTGAGAGGTTGATAGAGCAGGTGATAGAGCTGTTGGTTTGCTGTCTCCATGTCAACAAATAACTCCTTAAGTTCAAACTGACAAAATGAAAATCTGATGATTATAAATTTACCCTAACCATACATTACAAAGTATCAAAATCCTGATCAATTCCTTTTAAATATAACAGAACACAAAAAATACCCCCATAACCTTCCCCTTTTTGTCCTGGAAAGTGATACTTACCTTGAAACGTACATGTAAAACCATGAGCAATATATTAATGCCTTACAATTACCAATATGTATAGACAAGAGTGCACACACTGAAATGTCTCGCCTTCTTTACTAATCATTGATATTATGTTGATAGTCCTAAGTATAAAGCTTTATTACAACTGTCACATAAACTTAACATTAACCAAGTAGCTAAACAAAGACCAATGAACCATGAAAATGAGGTCAAGGTCAGATGAACCATGCCAGGCAGACATGTACAGCTAACAAAGCTTCCATACAACAAATATAGTTGACCTATTACTTATTATAGTTTAAGAAAAATAGACCAAAACACAAAAACTTAACACTGTGCAATGAACCGTGCAATTGAGGTCATGGTCAAATAAATCTGCGGGACTGACATATAGATCATAATATATTTCCATACACCAAATATAGCTGACCTTTGGCATATAAAATTACATAAAAAGACCAAAACTTAAAAACTTAACTTTGACCACTGAACCATGAAAATGAGGTCAAGGTCAGATGACATCTGCCCGCTAGACATGTACACCTTACAATCATTCCATACAACAAATATAGTAGACCTATTGCATAAAGTATGAGAAAAACAGACCAAAACACAAAAACTTAACTATAACCACTGAACCATGAAAATGAGGTCAAGGTCAGATGACACCTGCCAGTTGGACATGTACACCTTCCAGTCCTTCCATACACCAAATATACTAGCCCTATTGCTTATAGTATCTGAGATATGGACTTGACCACCAAAACTTAACCTTGTTCACTGATCCATGAAATGAGGTCGAGGTCAAGTGAAAACTGTCTGACGGGCATGAGGACCTTGCAAGGTACGCACATACCAAATATAGTTATCCTATTACTTATAATAAGAGAGAATTCAACATCACAAAAATTCTGAACTTTTTTTTCAAGTGGTCACTGAACCATGAAAATGAGGTCAAGGACATTGGACATGTGACTGACGGAAACTTCGTAACATGAGGCATCTATATACAAAGTATGAAGCATCCAGGTCTTTCACCTTCTAAAATATAAACCTTTTAAGAAGTTAGCTAACGCCGCCGCCGGATCACTATCCCTATGTCGAGCTTTCTGCAACAAAAGTTGCAGGCTCGACAAAAATCAAATAAATATCTTCAATGTAGCCTGTATACAGCAACATCATAAAGGGGGTTAGTTAAACAGTGACATAAATAATTCATTCATTGATCTACATTGTGTACAAACGTATAAAGTCTGATATGTTTTCCGATATATTGAGGAATATGTCTTATGACTTCCTGTTATTTTAGCACAATAAGGAAATCAACGGATGAAATCTGTGTGAAATGCCATTCTCTCAGCTATATATACAAATATATAAAACAATATATCTTTACCATCCTTACTACATTATTTTATACTGACATGAAATCAAAAATATTAACCAGGAACTAAAATGTTCATGTGATGCGTTCTTGAAAGTCTGATGCAAATGTAAATTCCTTATCTTTATATGCAATTCTAAAATGACGCTCTTCTTTCTCTTTGTAAACAAAGAACATCATATTCTGGTTCCAACAAAACCTAGGGTCAACATGTGTGACAAGTGTCCATAAAAATTGATATTTTTGTGGGTGTTGCTTAAAAGAATTTTCAACAATATTTGTTTTTAAGTAAGTCTTTAGGTACTTGCACACAATTGATTTTCTAAAATTCTTTTGCAATGTAAAATCAAGATGGCTGTCATAAAAACCTGTCTTATTATCTCAAAAGAAAAGAAGTTAAATTTTTTTCAAAATAGAACCATTTTCCATTTTCTAAGCCTGTGTGAGTGTGATGAGAGGTTGTGTGTTTACTTACTACAGAGAAGGAATGACATTTCATCACATGGCACACAAAAACATTTCCATTTTCTAAGCCTGTGCGAGTGTGAGTGTGATGAGAGGTTGTGTGTTTACTTACTACAGAGAAGGAATGACATTTCATCACATGGCACACAAAAACATTTCCATTTTCTAAGCCTGTGCGAGTGTGAGTGTGATGAGAGGTTGTGTGTTTACTTACTACAGAGAAGGAATGACATTTCATCACATGGCACACAAAAACATTTCCATTTTCTAAGCCTGTGTGAGTGTGTGTGTGATGAGAGGTTGTGTGTTTACTTACTACAGAGAAGGAATGACATTTCATCACATGGCACACAAAAACATTTCCATTTTCTAAGCCTATGTGAGTGTGATGAGAGGTTGTGTGTTTACTTACTACAGAGAAGGAATGACATTTCATCACATGGCACACAAAAACATTTCCATTTTCTAAGCCTGTGCGAGTGTGAGTGTGATGAGAGGTTGTGTGTTTACTTACTACAAAGAAGGAATGACATTTCATCACATGGCACACAAAAACATTTCCATTTTCTAAGCCTGTGCGAGTGTGAGTGTGATGAGAGGTTGTGTGTTTACTTACTACAGAGAAGGAATGACATTTCATCACATGGCACACAAAAACATTTCCATTTTCTAAGCCTGTGCGAGTGTGAGTGTGATGAGAGGTTGTGTGTTTACTTACTACAGAGAAGGAATGACATTTCATCACATGGCACACAAAAACATTTCCATTTTCTAAGCCTGTGTGAGTGTGTGTGTGATGAGAGGTTGTGTGTTTACTTACTACAGAGAAGGAATGACATTTCATCACATGGCACACAAAAACATTTCCATTTTCTAAGCCTATGTGAGTGTGATGAGAGGTTGTGTGTTTACTTACTACAGAGAAGGAATGACATTTCATCACATGGCACACAAAAACATTTCCATTTTCTAAGCCTGTGCGAGTGTGAGTGTGATGAGAGGTTGTGTGTTTACTTACTACAGAGAAGGAATGACATTTCATCACATGGCACACAAAAACATTTCCATTTTCTAAGCCTGTGCGAGTGTGAGTGTGATGAGAGGTTGTGTGTTTACTTACTACAGAGAAGGAATGACATTTCATCACATGGCACACAAAAACATTTCCATTTTCTAAGCCTGTGTGAGTGTGTGTGTGATGAGAGGTTGTGTGTTTACTTACTACAGAGAAGGAATGACATTTCATCACATGGCACACAAAAACATTTCCATTTTCTCTAGCAATAAAACCAAACACCTCTGCATTGTCTTTTCCCTACAAAATGATAAAATAAAATATTCTATTTAATATTTGACAAAATGTTTAACTATTTTTGCAAAATACATCCATTGACTTTGTGATGTTTTATTTTTGTGTCCTTATCAAAATGGTACACAATTTATATGCATTTCTTTTTCTAATGGATAACCTCCTCTTTACCTGAAATTGCATTCATTTTTAAGTTTGTCCTCTAGTTAACTGTGGGGTATTATCAGTGATTATTGTGTTGACGACTCATTGTTTCACTGACCGTGCATCAGATTTCATTCATATTCTGTAACCTGAATTAACGTAAACTCTTGGCCAATGAAACTGATATCAAAATCAAAATTACTAACAATGTTCAAAAGGTTAAACATTCAAGAATTATAAAATGTTAGAAAATAAAGATCTTTCAATTTTGAAATTTTAGAAAATAAAATATTTTTCAACTTATACCACAATTTTCTTTTAGAAAATGAAAGTACAAAATCAAGACAACTTTTGTTTGACAACCTTGATTAACCATTAAAGTAAGTCCTGTGTTTCCATCCTATAATTCAATACACATAATAAGACAATAAGCTGTAATTAACTGACCATTTCCCACACAATCTTTATAAATAACTATTCACTGATTTATAGTCTTTAGGATTGATTTATTGTTGTATTCCTCAACACAAATCTCATTGGGTTTATAAAAACATGCAAATACAGTCTCTTCACAGCCACCTCCACAAAATAATGATTTTCAACCTTTATCAAATCCATTGATTGTAACTTTGCAGGGAAATTAATTGAGAAATATTACTTTTAACAAATGAATAAAATAATATGTAACATAATTTTTTGGTTTACAACATATTTTACATTAAATATCATATACATGTATATACTGTCTACGACCTTAAAAACATATGCCCGTTTCCTAGATTGTGATGCCTCCTGACAAAACAATAGTTTTGGAGTTTAATATGGCTTCCATTTTCACAGAACTTGTACAAATTTGTATTTATGAGCCAGCTGATGCCAACCTCGGGATGCAGGACTTTCTTGCTGGGTTTAAGACCCATTGGTGGTCTTCGTCTGTTATCTGCTTTTTGGTTAGGTTGTTGTCTCTTTGACACACTCCCCATTTCTATTCTCAATTTTATAAGATATGTGGAATGATTTTAGTTTTGAAAATCATTTTTCATCAGCTTGAACAGGAGTTTAAAGTTTAACTGTGCAATAATTTAAAAGATCTGAACTTAAACAATAATAATTACTATTCAATTGTCCATAAAAAGGTTGACATGTGAGTTAAAAGTAGCTTAAACAAAAATGTATGGAGGTTGGAAACATGACTTTATCTTATTTTGTCTTATAAACAAATAGAAAGCCAAGACTACCCCAGGCAAAATCTTAAAGACAAGTAATTATTTATCAAATAAATCCTAAAGTGCATTCATAAATACAGACACCAAAATTTTCCCTATATTACAACATTTTAATAATCTGCTGGTTAGTGTTTGATAATTTAAGAAAGTATTGATTTATTAATGAATGTCTAGTATAATGACAGTATCAATAATATGTAACTGTTGATATTTCAAATCCTGTATCAATTTCCTTAATTATATTATAACTCTTATCATTTTATACACATACAAAAAGTATAGGTTGTACATGTATGTACAACAATGAATGTATAAAACAACAATCAGTCAATAAATGTGGTCTTTTAATATAGTCAAAAATATATTTTTCTGAACCAAAATCCTTAAAGTATATATTTATATAAATTGGATTTAATCTTGTACATAAAAATCTGTTTTCTAAAGAGAAAATACATGTAGCGTAATTGATGAGCCATAATAAAACACATGTATTCACACTTTTACATGGATATGAATAAATATTTTGTAATAATCAATGAAGCAGACCAAGGACTTTTACTTATATATGAACAAATAGTGAACAGCTGTACTCTATTAAATGTTTTAACACAAATTCAGGAAAACATTTTTTTTTAACCTAGATCATATAGATTGACGGCAGTTTGAAAGGCCATTACATACTTACAAAAATAATTCCTTTATGTATGCTTAACATCATTTTAAACTATGCTTAACATTATTTTAAACTAAATAGTTTTATGACAAGAAAGTAAGCAAATGTTTTAAAATAGATTAACACAAAACAAGCACTGGTTCTTTGACATGACTATATTATTATTAAGATTTTTTTGTCCAATTATTCCTGCTTTATCAAATTTTATGATTCAATTTTGAATTTGACAGTATTGTTAGTATTCACTTGGCATATATATATATATATATTCAAATAACTAGAAAAGTGTTTAGTGGTTATCCAGTTGTGCAAAAGCTGGACGATTTACCCTCATTACCAAGAAAAAAGTAATCCATATATTTTGTGAGCAAACTTTGCTCACAATTTTGTGTATGACAACAGTCCGTTCTAAATTCTGTTCTGGTGCTCTTTTCACAAAAAAAACTTGTGATTGAAATTGATCGTGAATTACAATTTTCAAAATTTTTCATTCCACGACAAAACCCCATGATCCCAAAAGATCTGTAAAACAGAAATTAAAAACAGAGCGTTGTCAGATCCTTGTAAGCGAAGCATATAAAAAGCTGAATTTGTATTTTAATAAGATTGTAAATCCTGGAAGGTAAAAGTCAGACATATCATTTATTAATAACATATAGTGATTACCTGTGAAACAGAAGATATATCTTTGAACCTCTTGTCCAAAATGATGGACCTTTTGTCCAAGCTGATTAAGGACACCTCGTTTGCACCTAATCTGAACAGCATTGTTCGGTTGGGGTTTTCCTGCTCTGTAGTGACACAGTTCTCATTGAAATGTACATGAAGATCTTTAGAGGAATTTTCATTGTCTGTCTTTGTCAGAGTTTTATTGAAGATTGGATCCTCCTTCATTAACTCCCCTGAATCAGACAATTCACTAATGCTAGATGGAAGTCCAAGTGAGAAGTGACCAGAATTGTCCAGGACATTCTCTGTAGAACTCTGCTGATCACTCAGACTAGACAGTTCATCAGCACTACTCGCAGGGCTCTCAGAGAAAATGTTATGAGGTTTCATTGTCTCACATTGTTTCTGCAGCTCATTTTCTGTAACGGAAACATTTTCTTCCAATGTCGCTGGTAAACTTTTAGTACTCATTCCACTTCCGTGCCTTCTTCGTTGTTCAAACTTATCTTCAAGCATCTTTTTCCGATCTATTTCCTTCTTTATCAGCTTACCGTAAAGATCATCAATGTGAGCACAAGTTATCTTTTTGCACTTAAGTTTAGCTCGACCAATGTACATAATTTCATAGAAAGCTTTAGCAGGTTCTGATACTTTCTGTTCTCCCAGATCTTCAAACAAGTCCCTCCTGGTTTCTTCCTGAATACAACTGAATAATTCTGGAACCTGCAAATAAACAAGAAAATGCATGTTCAAAGCTCTAATGATGCTAGTTTTACATGTTTAATTAATCATATCATCATATCATGATTGATGGATGGATTATGGGTGTTTTAATACCCCATTCTGGTTTATATTGTTTGAATGCTCAATTTTGATTTGGTGTTTTAATGCATATGTTCCATTTTGATTTGGTGCTTTAATGTGCAATTCTTATTTAGTGTTATAATGGTGTGGTTTGTCATAAAAGATGACTGTCCATTTAAAACAAGCGTACTCTAGATATTCAAACTTAATTATTGATTTAATAAGAATTTTCATTTGAACTGTCTGATTGCAAGAACTAGTTTTAGCTTTTCCACATAAAAAGTGCTTCAACAGTAATAGATCTAGATCTGAACAAAGATTCAAAGAAATCTTCACGGTACTTGTAACTACAGACAATGTATTTTAAGTTTCTTGAAATCATAATGTGGAGGGAATTATTGAACCAACACATCCATATATAGTCCTACATGTAACTAAATCCTACAAGTTATTTAACATTTATTACCAATCCATAAAGTATAATCTAGAAAAAATTTATCTGAATCCCTGATTTTTTTAAGATTTACTTTAAAGATCTGGTTTTTTTTTTGTTGTTTCTAAGTTTCTAAATAAAAATTCTTCATATATATATATGATTAGAACCTGACATAGTTTTTACCTCCGTATACACATCAGTATCCTCTAAACAATTAAGTTTTTCTTCAACAGGTGCCCCCTCCTTTGAATCATTTTTCACTATTGAAATTTGGTGATATTTTTCATTCAAAACCATGATAATGAATTTTCCATGAACGCTATACTGTAATTATGCTCCCAGATTAAATCCTTCCATAAAAACTTCGGAAAAAACTAGGAATGAAATTTTATATTTGTGCATAACATTTATGCACAACATAATATAGATAGATAGAAATGCCTTGAACTTGTAAGATATATTTGTTGTTGTTTATATTATCTAATAATTATTAATTTATAATCATTTAGCTTGTATGTAAATGACAAGTGATTTCTAAAAATAATGAGTTAATTGATTGACAAGTTTAATTAAATCTAATATGCAAATGTTCTGACGAATAAATGTTGTTAATTCAGAAATTATTGCCTTCATTTACATAATTGGGATTTTTAAAGAGTGGACAGCGCAAAAATGAAATGAAATCTGAAAGCAGTGGAAAATTCTAAACAAAAATCCCTAAGCACATATGGCAAAATCAAAAGCTCAAACACATTAAACAAATGGAAAACAAAACACATCAAGTAAATGGATAACTACTGTCCTATTCCTTACTTGGTACAGGCATTTTCTTATATAGAAAAAGTGTGAAATCATGCAATTATTTCAATTTCAGGAAAATCTGCTTCTAGATTATGATTATAATATTATATGTAGAGATATCAAACTGAAAACTGTGTTAACTACTCTAAAAATCTTTATTAAAGACCTTACAACTTTTGAAGCTACTTCAGCCAGTTCACACATGTCACATGCAAATTTCTAATCTGTTTCCTTTCTTAAACTGCAATAGGGAATGAAAAGTTTATGTTAAGTCAATAAAATGTCAGAAGAAGGGAAACTGAAAAAAGGGAGAGGGGAATGAACTTAAACTGAATTAAATGGATTTAAGCATTGTGGACAGAAGAGAAAATGAAGAATACTGGATAACAAACTTAAACTAGACAAAGTGATGTCCCCACTTCATTCTGAAGTAGCTGTATCATAACAAAGTCAATGTATGGCTTTCTTTTTGATATAATTGTGTCTGGGAGAAACAAATGATGCCCCCACATATATGCAATGTGCTATATCAAAATACACAAAGTTGAGCATGGGAGGATGTAGGTCTATGGTACACTGTTAGAGGAGTAATCAGGAAACTCTAGCACCTCTTATGCAGATATATAATCACAAACTTATAACTCTAAGAAAAACAATTCAGTCAAGAGATCATGATTAAGGGGCTTGTCCACAAATCTCCATCAAATGATATTTGCCAATGCTAATACAACTGCATATTCAATATCATTGACCTACCACTAGTGGTTCTCCATAAAATGACCTATTCACAACTAATAAATTGTTGCTGTTGCCCTCAGACAATTATAAAGCATATATACCAAAGAATAGGCAACTTTACAGTTCGATGCATTTCCGTTAAAAACTTTGGTTTAAGTGAACATCATTCATATACAGGCGATCCCCCCTATCTGGTAAATGACATCATAAAGGTGGTTTTTTTTTCAGGTGAAGGACAAAAGTGTTCTATTGGTTTTTGTCTCCTTCCAGACAAGACAAAAATGATGAAAACTTTATCTTGGTTTTGAAATTATTCATGTAAGATATCCTTTACTTTCACATAAATGATTTCATCTTTAAATGTTCCATGCTAATTTTGTCTTATTTTACAGGCATATTATTCGTTCCATACTTTTATGCAAGTGTCTTATGTTTCAATTTCTCTTACAAAATTTTGCTTGGAAAAGGCAAATCACCATGTGACATGGTTAAATTATGAGGTGTACTTGAACCTCCATTTCCCTAAATCTTTCTGGCTCATATTTGTTTAAACATACCCCTGTACTGAGTTCACAGAATTCAACTTTATCCTCAGTCGTCTGACTTTGTACAGAATCCTTAACATTATTTGTTATAATGTCTACGGTCACTTCACAACCATATTTCACTGGTGATAGTGGATCATCATTCATATTCAACACCATTGTGTTCTTGTTCAAAAATCATTCAGAATAAGTGAACAATCCAATTTAATAAGTTGTTCCTATTCCCATTAACGATTAATAAAAGGAAATTAAAAATAAACTTTATCACAATATAGTTCCTGAGCCATCCATTTACACATTGAATAACTTGTTTTTTGTGTAATATTCTACAATTTCCATAACACAAATTTTAAATTTTTAGTGATCCTTTAGTATTTATACACTACATGTACTGTGAAAACAAGTGCAACTTGTGCATGTTTTATAAAGATTAAATTGTTTACAAAATATTTTAATCATGGGTGATCTAAACAGGAAGAACTAATCATACATCATTTAGGAAATACGTATTTAACTAAAGACAATAGTAGTTTGTTATACACTGTTACCGGTTTGAGTTAGAGTGCATTTGTTTCTAACCCTAAATTTTCTCATCGATGACTATCGTTTAGTAAACGTTAAGCTGCTAGAAACAAATACATCGTTTAATAAACTTTATCGACCCCACGTTGTCAGACAAAAATAGATTACACTCACGCACTGTAAACAAACAGGTAAAAGTGCGGGAAATAAATAACCAGGACTTTGCGAAAACAACACGTGCTCGTTATTATTTAAACGACAGATGCAGAAACAAATTTATCGTTTACACGTCTCAACGATAAACGATCAACGACTACGCGACTATTTTGCGCGTACATCGTTTATGTGAACGATGTCAACGTTGACCAAAAAATGTAAGAAACAAATGGATTAAACGACTACGCGCGTAGTCGTTTACATCGTTTAGGTTAGAAACAAATGCGCTCTTAAAGTCTTAGTTAAAGTCATAAGCTAGAACAACTTAGTTTAACTAAGAACAATAAGGAGATGTTGTATGATTGCCAATGAGATAACTATTCACTTGAAATTGCTCGAGTCCAAACGGTGAGAACTTAAGAAAAATAATTGTCATCATACAGTCTTCAACAATGAGCAAAACCATCGGTACTGACATAACATACTACATGTAAAAGAATGTGAAAATGATTGACAAGTTCACATAACATCAGTGGCGGAACAAGGGGGAGGGTTCTGGGGGGGTGAGAACCCCCCTTTTTTTTGGACGATCAATGCATTTGAATGGGGACATATAGTTAGAACCGGGGTCACTTTGTCCTGGGTTGGGACCCCCCCTTTTTTTTAAATGGCTGGATCCGCCCCTGAACATATTATATATGTTAGATGTAAAGGCTTCCAAATACTGCTGGATAACCATGTCTATTGTCAAATGTAAGGATGTGCTACAAAAGGATTTCTCTCTTTGTTGAAGACCCATTGGTGGGCTGTTTTCTGCTCTTAAAGTCCAGTTATTGTCTATATGACACATTCTCTGTTTCCATTCTATATTCTGTTTTAGATATAAACCTGATCAACAGAGCATGGAAATAAGTCAATGACATATATATATATATATATATATATATATATGACATATCTATCAGAAGGACATATATTCTATTATTGATAACAATCTAATTCAAGCTTTCCTGACATACATTATTGTTATATACAGACCAATTACATAAAAAAAATGTCCTAAATGAAACTGGAATACTGGCTAATGAAAATGAGGTCAAGGTTAGGTAACAATTAGCTTGATGAATGTTTGAAGTTGTCTTTTGGTTAACTGACATAAAAGTGTAAATTATATATATATATAGATGTATACCAGCTTTTTGAAATTGTTAACAAAGCGTGAGTGGCAGTCAGGATAAACATCTTGACTAGCAAAGTTAATTGTGTATTGTTGTTTAAAAATCTACAATGGTAACAATTCTTATTTGCAATGAACCCATCATATTTATGATTTTCTAGCATACAATTAGACCCTAACTGGAAAAGAATAATTTCAAGGAATAGGATTATAGCCAGCACAGACTATTTAAAGAAATAAATGCATCATTAAAATTTACTTTTTGCATATTTTACCAATTTAATCTTTGTTATGGATAATCATCCAGGGAACAATGAGGCTAAACGTTTTGTAATTTCATGAATTTACACAATTATTACATTTTAAAATTGAACTATTTCAGGCGGAAAAATATCATAATCAATGGATCTATTTCTCTTAACCAATAATGAAAAACTTTGTTATTATCAGTAAATCTGGCAGGAAATTACAAAAAATGACACTTTAATCAATGTGTGGATTATAAAACATATATCGAAATGGTCGGAACCAGTTTAAATTCACTGAATTTTAGAATAATGGCATTTTTATTTCAATACCATTTAAAAAAAAATATGAGTGATGCTCATATAAGAATTTGTACTTTCTATCTATCACACATTACAAATATTTCTAACATGCTCATCTTTATCAATCCTGCCTAGACAGTCTAGTTTATCACTATATTTATTTACAGTGATGTAATAACTTTTACAGGAAATTGGAAATCCGGATTATTGATTTTTATCAGACTTGATAGTGATTTAGAGTACATGTATGTGTCGACATGTACTTTTAGAAATATACTCAAAAGTTGTGGGAGGATTTCCACATCATACTTTAAGGAAATGTATGTGTGTACCTCATCTTCTTATGTCAGGAAATAGAAGAATAGATAACTAAGTGTTCTCCCCAGAAAATTGAAATACATGTAGCACCATGGAAATTATTAACATAGCACTGGTTTTCCAGAAATTATAGCACCATGACCCTTATACATTCTATTATAAAATTTATCTAAGATAGCTCAGTGGTAGAAAATATAGCACCATGGTACCCCAGTGCTCTGCCTGGAGAATAATGCCTACTTGAAACCTCTTCAATGTGTGCCTCAGAGTAACCCTAGGAAATGAGTAAAGCTACCTTGAACAAAATTAAAAGGGTTCTGTAGATTCAGCCTGGGAGATGTATGTACAATAAGACAGAATAATAGACAGATATGAAAAGAAGATTTTAATTTATCCTGCCATAATAGGCCAAACCAGATGCTCCGCAGGGTGTAGCTTTATACAACCGCAGAGGTTGAACCCTGACCAGTGGGGGCAAGTATGGACACAACATTCAAGCTTGATACAGCTCTGAATTTGGATTGTGATTAAATAGTTGATACAGCATAGGTTTCTGACACAGAATAAATGTGGTCTAATGCACTTAAAAAATTTAAATTTACCTATTATGGTCCTATATTCAAAATCTAAATAAATGGCCATGGATTGATTCAGCATATCAAAGAATCCCAAGATTTCAATTTTTGATGAAATCAAACAAAGTTTAATTTTGGACCCTTTTGACCTCAATGAGCACCAATTAGATAGCAGGGCCCAAAAATCTAAATACATGAGTAGTTAAAGCATACATTCAATGTTTGTTGAAATTAAACAAAGTTAAATTTTGGACCCAAATTTGGACCAACTTGAAAACTGGGCCCATAACCAAAAATCTAAATACATGTTTAGATTCAGCATATCATTGAACCCCAAGAATTCAATTTTTGTTAAAATCAAACTAAGTTTTATTTCGGACCCTTGGGACCATAATGTAGACCATGTTCAAAACGGGACCCAAAATTAAAAATCTAAATACACGGTTAGATTCAGCATATCAAAGAACCTCAATAATTCAATTTTTGAACTCTTTGGACCTCATGTGGACCAAATTACAAAAACTTAATACATGGTTAGATTCCGCATATTTAAGAACCCAAAGAATTCAAGAATAAAACCCCATTTGAAATTGGTAAAAAAAATAAGCAATTTATACAAAGTATTAGAAAAGTATTGTTTTTTGGACCTTTTTGGACCCTAATTCCTAAACAGTTTGGGCCCTAACCCCCAAAATCAATCCCAACCTTCCTTTTTTGAAATGGAACCTTGTGGTACACTTTCAGAAAGATCCATACAATTAGGGACATCAAAAAATCAATGAAGGATAAAAAACTTAATTTAAATAGTTTGAGGGTGGGGTGTCAAAATTGCTGCAAGTTTTGTTTAATTGACATCTATTTTATACATATCCTTATTGGTCAATCAATTTTTCCCAAATCAAGTTAAGAGGGGGGTAGGGGGTCAGTGAAAAAAATTATATAATTTACGTTTTTTATCCTACATTGAACTTTTGATAGTGTCCCTTACACACAAGTTATCGTTACGAAACTAGACAAATAGTTATACTTATTATTAATACAGAAGAATTGCTGATTGAGAAAACTTTTTACCAGGGCCCAATTGAAGTTAATGTAATAAGAGAACAGAGTTCCAATACCTTCAGTGTTTGATACTTCCAAGGTACACAAGGGCAATAACTAAATAACACATTTTTTTCTTTAAAACAAGTTATAAATATCTAAGTCTAAGAGAAATGAAGGCTTCAATCAGAGCAAATGCATTTTGGGCAGAGTTATGGTCCTTGAACTTTGCAAATTCACTCAATTAATCATTTTTCCACACTTTTTCTCGTAATTCAGTAGGTTTTAAAAATATACTTTAGCAGAGAACCACCAAAGAGATCTGTTACATATATATAACATACTATTGTCATCTACAGATCTGATATAGTATCATAAGTTCTTCAAGACTTGCAGGCCAAGGTAAACCCACTATAACTAAATAAAAATTCATAATTCTTTAATACATAATGTTACGTACATCAAACAACATCAATTCAAAAGGCAATCAGGTAGTCCAGGATCCCTTATAAATGCCCAAAAGGAACTAATGTATTATTACATAATACACTGCTATCTCTCTCCCTAATACAATGCATTAACCTTAATAGCAACAAAACATTAGCTTTGTTTAATCAAAGCGCGAAAGCGCTGTAAAGGCAGTTAATTACAGGTTGTGTGTATTTCTAGTCCAGTTATACCATTATCTTCCATAGAACAGAGGTGGTTTGTAGAATTTAAGATTCAGAGTTCTTTTGTACTTTAAGTTCACCTATATCTATAGTCTATGTTTACAGTATATTTTCTGTGCCTCCCATGAAATGCATTTTTAGCCATGGCCTTGTCAGTTTGCTTTAAATTTATGAGTTTGACTGTCCCTTTGGTGTCTTTCGTCCCTCTTCTTTAGACATATAAGAACTTTTCCTTTTCAATATAAATAGACTATTTTTAATTATTGATTGTATACGCATATTCTATGACTCCCATAAAAAATAGTTCACAAAGATTGACTAGTCTCTGTACTGTGTTTATAGCAAGAACACCAAGTAACATAATGGTAAATGTACATAGTAACATGTCAACTTTTTTGATGACCATACCTGGCAACTGTCAGTATTTGCAGAGTATTTCCCCCATCGAGCTCAAGGCTCCCAAATGGAAATTTTGTAAGAGCAATTTTGTCGACTATTTTAAAGAAAACAATTAATTCAACAATGGCTATGAGCTTGTTAATGCACGAAGAAGCCAAAAACCACATTAGAATATATTTGAAGGGAATCCATGACAAATCGCTCCACTTTAAAAACAAGAGTGCATACACTGAAATGTCTCGCCTTCTTTACTAATCATTGATATTATGTTGATAATCCTAATAATAAAGCTTTATTACAACTGTCACATAATCTTAACATAAACCAAGAAAACTAAACATTGACAATTGAACCATGAAAATGAGGTCAAGGTCAGATAAACCATGCCAGGTAGGCATGTACAGCTAACAATTCTTCCATACAACAAATAAAATTGACTTATTGCTTATAGTTTAAGAAAAACAGACCAAAACACAAAAGCTTAACACTGAGCAATGAATTGTAAAAAATGAGATCAAGGTCAAATAAAACCTGCGCGACTGACATGTAGATCATGAAATATTTCCATACACCAAATATAGTTGACCTATTGCATATAGTATTAGAAAAAAAGGCCAAAACTCAAAAACTTAACTTTGACCACTGAACCATGAAAATGAGGTCAAGGTCATATGACACCTGCCAGGTAGACCTGTACACCTTACAACCATTCTATACACAAAATATAGAAGACCTATTGCAAACAGTAAAAGAAAAACAGACCAAAACACAAAACTTAACTATAACCACTAAACCATGAAAATGAGGTCAAGGTCAGATGACACCTGCCAGTTGGACATGTACACCTTACAATGCTTCCATACACCGAATTTACTAGACCTTTTGCTTATAGTATCTCAGATATGGACTTGACCACCAAAACTTAACCTTGTTCGCTGATCCATGAAATGAGGTCGAGGTCAAGTGAAAACTGTCTGACGGGCAAGAGGACCTTGCAAGGTACGCACATACCAAATATAGTTATCCTATTACTTATAATAAGAGAGAATTTAACATTACAAAAATTTTAACTTTTTTTTCAAGTAGTCACTGAACCATGAAAATGAGGTCAAGGACATTGGACATGTGACTGACGGAAACTTCGTAACATGAGGCAACCATATACAAAGTATGAAGCATCCAGGTCTCCCACCTTCTAAAATATAAAGCTTTTAAGAACTGAGCTAACATCGCCGCCGCCCCTGGATCACTATCCCTATGTGGAGCTTTCTGCGACAAAAGTTGCAGGCTCGACAAAAAAACTGCCCCAACCTGGATTACCAAATCGCCCCCACTTGTGAACCGTGTTAAATCCCGTTAATATTACTCCTGCCATCTGGTCCCACCTAATGGAAATCGGTGAAATCTAGATAAATATATTATTAACCAGGATGAATTTAGTAATGCCAACTCACCCCACTTATGGAAAAAGATGTTATCCCATCGAATATAAGTTCAATTCCATATATTGCATTATGATACATTTAACAGGTTTCTTTTCAATTGTTATGCAAATAACTAAGCTTCAAAACTTTTAGAATTTTTTTTTAGAATTATAATTTCAGTATATATCAATAATAGTAAGTAAATTAATTTTCGGTTTGTTTGTATTCTGTGTACATTAGTTTTCATTAAAGTGGTGTGAGTTTTTATTTTTAATTATATATATATTATTAATCTAAATATTACCATTTTTTTATAAGTAGGGCGAGTTGGCAGGAGTAATATTAAACATGATTTAACCAATTTCACATGTGGGGCGATTTGATAAATCAGTTTGTGGCGGTTTTTTAAAAAGTGGGGCGATTAGCCAGTGGGGCGACTTGTCCTGCTTCCATTTGAAGGCCCCCTTGAAGGTTTTGTATGACTATATGAACCATCTTTCATGTAAAACCCCCATGTGCATTTTGAAAAGTTGGCAGATATGTTTCTAACTCCAGGCAAAATCTACTGGTATGAATGAAAAAGAAGTTTTCAATTAAGGCTCTGTGGCCATAACAGCTGTCTCATTAGCATTTTAACCACTTCCAATATTTGCAATTAAAACAATAGAATAAAATTATTCAACGCAAAAACAAAACTTACTTGTAAATATGAAATTCTCTTTACGGTATGAGTTTTTCTCATTGTTTGAGATTGTACAGTAGTACATGTACCTGTAACTGCTTATACCAATTTCTTATTCACTTTTGCTTGATTAACTCACTAAATATCATATACATTGTACCACATCTCCTTATTTTTATAAGCATTCCAATAACATGAACAATTGTAATTCAATTCTATATACCAAAGCAAAATGAACTGCACCACTTTCATTCACTAGTATGCATCTTTTGGCAAAATACAAGTTCTTAAATGACACAATATATATTTATTGATAAAAAAAAAAAAATTTAGTATACAACTCTATAAACAGGTATAAAAAAACACAGCTGTGTCATAACTTGTGAAATCTGTGCTGAAAACACAGACATTGATGGTATTTGAGTAATTCCATATGTGAAGCTCAACATTAGCTCGTCAGTTGGTGGTGGACAGTTATAGTTCCTTTCTGCAGGCTAGGATGAATGACTTTTCAGGAAAACCAATTTCACAAATCAAAACTTTCCTCTAGATTTCTCCTACAATATTCATCCAGTTTAGTTCTTTTGTTTTAATTGGACACCGTCCTGATTTTTAATTTTGCAAACCATTCAGTCTCTTGCTTGCAAATGGTGCATGAAATTAGGATGGGTATGGCAGTAGACAAGTCTCTTTAAAGTGGGTTTGTGCCCTGAAAAAAAGTTTTATAACTTAATTTTTTTGAAACTTGTGCAACACACATACCTAAATAACTATAATATAGAAGAGAGCAGCATTCGTGTCAATGTTTTGTTCCTGTTTACATTGTCATTGATATTTTTTTCAGAAAGCCTGAGACATAGCTCATGAATTCCTGTCATTACATCCTAAATTAACATAATTACTGCTAGAATAATTATCAGTATGATATACGTACACTATCATTGTACAGCCCAAGTCTTCAGTATAATATAATTGTTGCATTCATTCACTCCTGTGTTCAGTCGTTCAAAAATATTTAAACATCAACAAATGAACTTTAATAAGGACAAGAAAACACTAGAAAAGATACGTACATACAACCCGTGTTTAAGTGTATTTGAGAGAAATATATCGGGTTAAACGATTTATAAAGGAGAAATATATCTGGTTAAACGATGTATAAAGGAGGAAAAATTGTAGATATTGCATTACGATGCTTTCTACCTAAGTAATAGCACGTGGATATGTTTACATATTTAGACTTGACCCAGTATGACCCGTACCTTGTAGGTCACCGCCGTCGACTAGACTACAGTCGTGTATAAGACAATAAAAAGCTTAAGCCTGTACTATTTGTGTGAAGTAAATGTGTTTGTTCTGTACATTTAAATTGTTTTACCTGATAGCAAGGACGTATATCTATCCGTTTCCTTCTCAATTCACTTTGTCAAATTCTTCGAGCTTCTTCAAAACATACGTATTACTGCGCCCGGAAGTGAGAAAAATATGAGAAATCCTCGTAAAATAATGCTATTTTCAATTTTGTGGAATCCATTTTGTTATATTTATTATACAAAGATAAAAAAAAGTTACGATTAATTATGAATTTGCATATCATTATACGGAACGTTTATGGACTATTTTTTCCATAGCTGTAAAACGGTCATTTTGGCGGGAAATCGTGTACACATACACACGTAGATTGGCTGGTACCCGATCGTAATGTTACACATCACATACACAAAAAGCTAATACCTGGAACGTAGTACCGGAAACCAGGATAAAACGTAGACAACATACATAATTAATACCGAAATTGAAAACGCTTTACAGTTTCTCGTTCATAAACCGAATTCCGCTTTGAATTATAGAAGATGCAATATTAATCATGTTCAGTCGACTTTTCATTGTTATATCAACATCTGAACTAATTAAAGAATCTTTAGATGTCAGATAACACTCGAAATTGACCCGACCTCTTTCCGCACGGAATACACATAATGATAGTTTGTAGTCAGGTTGACTGCTTATAATGCAAAATACACACTCATAACAAGTTCTATAAAACAAACAAAACACACTGATCGTTTCTTTAGTCCCCAATGTAAATGAAAGAAATAAAAACCATATCATACCATAAAAAGAAGAGGAGAAATTCGAACATTTCCGGATCTATTTCTGGCCAAAAGACCCCCTGCAAAGATTGCGTATGAAAAGATGAACCTCATGACTTAAAAGTCAGGCCTTAAAGCACTGCCTTTAAAAAGCTATTATAATCCAATTAAGTTTACATCATAAAATCATATGATGGAGTATTATAAGGAATCTGTGCTAAAGCAAACAAGCTACATTATAGAAAAGGTTTTGTGTAGGATCTTTAAAAGGTACTTTATTTTGACATTTACAATGTAATATATTAGCCTATTTAGTGAGAAATCAATACAGAAGAATAGCTGATTAAAACAGTGTATTGATATGTTTCTAGTGACATGTTCTCATTCAATGAAACAGACTTATACTGAGGATAATGGTGTATGTTGATGATGAAACTTGGGGCTAGAAAAAGAAAGCTCTAAGGAAGAAAGGGATAATCAAACTCAACAGTCGAAAATCCGATATAAATTAAGTTATTAAAGCACAGTATAATTATTATACAATTTACCAAGATGTAATGAAAGAAAAGTCAAATTGTTCAGTTTTATAAATTTTGGTTCTTTAATGGGATTATAAAAACTATCTACTTAAAATTTAAGTAAACTTTACTGATTTTTCTCAAAAACTATAATAAATTGACTTTTAAAACCAGATGCTCCGCAGGGCGCAGCTTTATATGACCACAGAGTTTGAACCCTGAACGGTTGGGGCAAGTATGGACACAACATTCAAGCTGGATTCAGCTCTAAATTTGGATTGTGATTAAATATTTGACACAGCATAGGTTTCTGACACAGAATGAATGTGGTCTAAAGAACTTAAAATATTTTTTTTGCCTTTGAGCAATTCACTATGCTGTTGAATATCAATCCTTTCAAAAAAATGTTTGAAGATTTTTTTCTTCTCTTTATTTTTGAAATCTGAAATGAGAAAAATTGAACCCCCCCCCCCCCCCCCCCCCCAATTTTTTTTTCACATTCCCTTTCCCTTATTCCAAAACTGATCTCAATTCAAATTTCTAATGGAGTTTGCAACAATAACTACTCATTTAAATACATCATAAAATATTAAAATGTATAAAAGTGCTTGTTATCAATGAGTTGTAAAAATTGTTTTAATTTATCAGTTGGTAGTAAAAGTGAATATACATTGTATATTGTATAAAACAATGATTTAAGTTGATTCAACTACTATTCTGGACAAAGAAAGATAACTCCAATTGAAAATTTCTTGCTATTGGGCAATATTGTGCAATTAGATATTTCTTGCTATTGCTCAATACTGTGCAATTGAAAATACTTGCTATTGCACAATACTGTGCAATTGAAGATTTCTTGCTATTGTGCAATACGTGCAATTGAAAATTTCTTGCTATTGCACAATACTGTGCAATTGAAGATTTCTTGCTATTGCTGAATACTGTGCAATTAAAAATTTCTTGCTATTGCACAATACTTAATATAATAATTTTGGATCCTGATTTGGACCAACTTGAAAACTGGGCCCATAAGGCCAAAAAAAAAATAGGTGTGTTTCCTGTTGCATGCCCCAAAAAATTAGGGTCGGTAGGTAGGTATTTTTTTTTTTTTTTTTTTTTACTGGCCTGCTTCGGTTGTTTTTTGTGTATTTTTATAATCAGTTTGTTATTCTTTCAGGTTATTTTCATCAGTTCATTGTATAAAGTATACAAGATATGAATAGTCCATGTTCAAAAGTTGCAGAAGACTTGGCCAGGACTTCCAGCTTATAAAATTTTCAAACTTTTCAGAACTGATATGCCATCTGTACGGGTCAGGCTATAGTCTTACACAGAAAGCCCATCAAAGTCTGTCTCAGCAAAGACCTGTTTTATAATCAGTTTCTTTCAGACAATTTAGTTCACAGAACTGATGCCAGCTTTTCTACAAATACCAAATATTAATAACATGATAGAGGGATGGGTGAAAATCTTTGAAATTTTGATTATATACTAGCTGTTTAAAAGAAAATCAATTACAAATTGAGTTTTGGGGCTATGGTTGAGCAAATATCAGATATTAAAATCAAATTTAATCCTAAATTGAACGTTTGGCTTCCCTCTTGTATTAGAAAAGACTGTCAGAAGTAAATGCCAAAACATTGTAAACTTGTTATACTGTCAATTTTATTCCTATAAAATTCTGAACAAATTATAAACATCGAAACAACCGAATTAGAAAATGGGGCTATTATACTTTTTTTCTCGTTCCTGTGTGGACACTCATCGATTGTTATTGATAACACACTTTGACTGATGGCCATAGCAGAAGCCATGCCGTTGTTTGACTTCAATCTGTATCACACAAATGCTTACTGTATTAAAATTTTATTTGAAATCAAACGTTTAAAAGATGCCATTCAAAGGCTATACTAAACAAAAACCGTTTCCGGAAAAAAACGAAAAAAATCTGGGTCGGCGCCAAAAAATTAGGGTCGGTCGGGCGACCGGAAACACACCTATTTTTTTTTTTGGCCTAACCAAAAATCTAAGTACATATAAAAAAGAAGATGTGGTACAAAATGTATGATTGCCAATGAGACAACTATCCACAAAAAACCAAAATAACACAGACATTAACAACTATAGGTCACCTTACGGTCTTCAACAATGAGCAAAGCCCATACTGCATAGTCAGCTATACATGTAATAGGCCCCGATAAGACAATGTAAAACAATTCAAACGAGAAAACTATCAGCCTTAAAAAAATGAACGAAAAACAAATATGTAACACATAAACAAACGACAACCACTGAATTAAACATGTTTAGATTCAGCATATCAAAGAAGCCCAAGAATTTAATTTTTGTTAAAATCAAACTTAGTTTAATTTTGGACCCTTTGGACTTTAATGTAGACCAATTTGAAAACGGGACCAAAAATTAAGAATCTACATACACAGTTAGATTTGGCATATCAAACAACTCCAATTATTCAATTTTTGATGAAATCAAACAAAGTTTAATTTTGGACCCTGATTTGGACCAACTTGAAAACTGGCCCATTATCAAAAATCTAAGTACATTTTTAGATTCAGCATATCAAAGAACCCCAAGCATTCATTTTTTGTTAAAATCAAACTACTTAATGTAGATCTACATGATCTAGACCAATTTGAAAACGGGACAAAAAATTAAGAATCTACATACACAGTTAAATTCAGCATTTCAAACAACCCCAATTATTCAATTTTTTAAGAAATCAAACAAAGTTTAATTTTGGACCCTTTGGGCCCCTCATTCCGAAACCGTTGGGACCAAAACTCCCAAAATCAATCCCAACCTTCCTTTTATGGTCATAAACCTTGTGTTTAAATTTCATAGATTTCTATTTACTTATAAGTTATGGTGCGAAAACCAAGAAAAATGCTTATTTGGGCCCCTTTTTAGCCCCTTATTCCTAATCTGTTCGGACCTCAACTCCCAAAATCAATCCCAACCTTCCTTTTATGGTCATAAACCTTGTGTTTAAATTTCATAGATTTCTATTTACTTATACTAAAGTTATGGTGCGAAAACCAAGAAAAATGCTTATTTGGGCCCCTTTCTGGCCCCTTATTCCTAAACTGTTGGGACCTTAACTCCCAAAATCAATCCCAACCTTCCTTTTGTGGTCATAAACCTTGTGTCAAAATTTCATAGATTTCTATATACTTATATTAAAGTTATAGTGCGAAAACCAAGAAAATGCTTATTTGGGCCCTTTTTGGCCCCTAATTCCTAAACTGTTGGGACCAAAATTCCCAAAATCAATCCCAAGCTTCCTTTTGTGGTCATAAACCTTGTGTTGAAATTTCATAGATTTGATACCAATATACGACCAAAAAATTTTCAATTTTTGCGGTCGTATAAAAAAATTCATTGAATGACTACACATTGAAAAACAAATGTTTTAATTAACACCCATACCCCGACGGCGCCAGATATTTGAACGGGCCGCCATCATTAAACAGGCCATGGAGATCCCTGGACTATAATTTCAGAGTGATGCATACACCATTCCATAAGTTATTGTCTTGAAACTATCAAAATGCTTATTTCTGGGCCCCCTTTTTCCTAAACTGACCATAAACACCAAAATCAATCCCAAGCTTCATTTTGTGGTCACAAACGTTGTGTTAAAATTTCAAAGATTTCTACTTACTTATAATTAAGTAATTGTAAGCGGAAACCAAATGTATGGATGTCGACGTGATACCAATATATATGACTGCAAATTAAAGGGCCTGATTCAAGCAATAATTTTTTATTTGTAAAGGTACTTCAAAGGTACATGTACCAATTTTGGCTCTTACTCGACATTTTTATTTATTTGAATATTTGAAAGCACTGATATACATTGTACATGTACATTGTATATATGTCTAACATGTATATTACATGTATTGTTCTCATACTATCATGACTATGTACACCAACTCAAAGAAAACTCATCTGTATATTCTTACCATTTCTTCTGTATGTGCCAAAAATACATGGCACTCATAGTCACAGTACAGATTAGGCCTTGATAAGTAAGCAAAGCATCTTGGGTCCTGATGTGTTTTGGCAAATTTAGACAAACAAATCAGTTTATGAGAGAACAGTACTTTTGGTTCCTCGCTTTCATCATTAAGTAATGTAGCCTGTAAAATATGCGGAAGAACTCTCAGATTCACTTCTTTAAAGGATTCCTTTCTTCTCTTGACTTCTGCCATCACCCAGGGCATCACATACTGAGGTGGATATCTTCTGTCAAGAATTGAGGACCCAAGGTACATAACAACAAAAAATCTGTTTGTATCTGGATTTTCACTTGTGTTTTCCATGTCTGTTTCTTTAATTTTAATCTTGCAATGTTTCAAAAATAATATGTGCAGAAATATATAATTAGATCCTAGTCACTAATGGTTTTTATGTTGTGGTTGGATGACCCAGTTTATGCACAGTTACAATGACAAAGTTGTGATTTTGCAGTTGTAAAGTCCTGACAACTTGTATAAGCGTAATCATTCTTATCTTTACAGCATTAAGACCACGAGCACACGCTTCAAACTTGTTGTTTATTATATTAAAGTTTAGATACTTCCCGTTGTTTGTTATGACCTGTGTGCATTTCTGACAACAGCTGATTGAGTTCATTGACCGCCATCTTGTGACGTTGTGCAACAAACATGAAAATGCAAGATTTTGTTTTTTCCTATGATGATCATTTGAATGTGCGATACAAATTAAAAGTCTGAATATTTGCTGTCCTTTTTGCAATGCCTTACAATGTCACATCTGTGTATTGTTTTCACACGTGCATAATGATAATCAGGTACCGGAAGCAAAAAACTAATAAAGTGCATCTTGGGAAAAAAAATACCGGCAGAATGACTGAGCAACGTTGGGTACCTCTGGAATCAAATCCTGACGTAAGTACCGTACTAAAACCTGTCATATTCTGAGAAAGTAGTAAGCAATTATAAAATGTATCTTTAAGGCTATTCCCAATTTTTAATTCGCCTTTATTTCTATTTACAGGTATTAAACAAGGTATGATAAGAAGAAGATGGTCAAAGGGAAATAACTCTTACAGAAACATGAATCCTCACCACTTTTAATTAAGTATTTTGTCTTGTTCAACTGATATCACTATGGATAAAGTCATTCAAAGAGACACACTTATTACTTTTAAGACTGATGGAGCTAGACAAACAGTATAATCTATTCTTATGGACATGGGTCTTATTTTAAAATTTATTGCGTTTGACTTCATTTTTATACACCTCAGGGGCGGGTCTAGTCCAAATAATTATGACGTCTGGCAAGGCTATTTTATTTTTTTTCTGGGACGAGGCTAGGGCGGGTCCAGCCATTTTAAAAAGGGGGGGTTCCCAACCAAGGACAAAGAGGGGGGAGGGGGTTCCAACTATATGCCCCCATTCAAATGCATTGATCGTCCAAAAAAAAGGGGGGTTCCAACCCCCAGAACCCTTCCCCTGGATCCGCCACTGCACCTTGTCACTATTCCCGGCTAACTTGAGAATCTGTCCAGCTTGAAATATTGATGTCAAACAACAATCACTTTTCCATTATGCATTAAATATTTTGTATTATGACGTCAAATTTTTTCAGGAACCTGTGTGATGACCAGTAATGGTGGACAAATAGCAATAAGGGTCGTAATGGGGGTACCTTCATGACGAATAACGGTCAAAATTCTTGCCAAATGATGTTTACAGTAATTTTTTAAATTAAACGATTAAATGAACACTTTCTTTTCGACAATAAAAAGATCGACTGATTTTGACGAATGACGTTAATTTTTTTCCAAAAATGATTGTAACGATAATTATTTGAGAGCTCTGACGAATCACAAATAGGATATTTTGACGAAACACTGTAAAATTCTAACCAATTTGAGTTTACGGTAGTCGAAAATGACAGTTTGACGCATCAAAGAGGGGGGAAGGACCTTTATCAGGATTCCTTGATCGTGTGTTTTTAAGCTTGGGATTTCGGGATCCTGGAATTTGTTTTTTTTTTATTTCGGGATGGCGGGATTTCAATATTTTAAATTCGGGACCTCAGGATTTCATGTTTTTAAGTCCGGGATTTCGGGATCAGGACTCCTCCTACCCCCCTCATCAAAAGTTCAATGTAGGATAAAAAAACTTACTTGACATAGTTTTTTCAGTGACATAAAATTAATATCAGCAATATCTTGGACAATTCCTATAATGGTGGCAGATCGACTTTTTGAAAGAATTTATATGCCCTTGGAAATATTAAATTTTTGGAAAATGGTCGTCGGTAATCTCACAGGTACAATTTTTTGCCAGATTTTATAAAACTTAATGTATAGGTTAATATCAGCAATATCTCTTGAAATGTTTTTTCACATTTGGTGGCAATAGACTTTTTGGGGGAAGAAGACTTCAAGTCTTCTGAAGGCCTATGGTGCCGACTTTAAAATCATTGACCCTCCGTATGCCGCATTCGTTTCTGTGTATTACAATTTCATAACAACTTCTGATTCCTGACACCGATTTTTACACATGATTAAGCATCTGAATCATTTAATTTGTAAATAAGATTGAAAAACAATCACTATTGTAAATATGTACCCTTTTATTTATGTAAATTATTAGATTTCATCTCATCTACATGCATGACATGGACGTTATTTGTTTACTTGTAACCGGATGTTTTTACTGTAGATATTTGTAGTACGCATGTGTGAATTGGACCACCATTGGATTTTACCTTGATGTAATATATTTTATCCCTGTTTCTCTTTTTAATATTTTAATATTACCCGATAAGGGGTGTTCCTTATAATAGGAAGCTCATAGGAAGAAAAGAATAATTTGGTATTGGGACAACTCGCCCTTGGTCTGTTCGTCCTGAGTTCTTTCGCCTGGATAGTACGTTCGCCTTGTGTTCATTCTCTTTACTCTTATCAAGGACGTTTTATAATACGTCCTTGCATTCATTAAAAAATATTAATATTAAGGGTATCGTTAAAAAACTCTAAAACACGATTTAGTGAAAATTATCTGTTCCTTATTTTGTTCCCAAGGTAAGACAATCGTGTTCAGCCAATCAAATTCTGTGTTTCTCATGATCAATTAATAAGCCAATCAAAAACGTTTTCTCTGAAGATTATCCTAACATGCTAGATTTTGAACTTGTGTTGTTTTCATCGTGAACATGGCATGTGAATTTTCATCTGCAAGCAGGTTCTTGCACAGCTTAAGAATAAAAGCATGGCTGATTGACAAAATTCAATGATGCAGTACTACCTTAAAAATAATAAATAGTATTTTTTTCACTAATTTATTGACATAATACTTGTTGTAACATATTTTATTTTTGTATTCAATTAAATCATTTAAAGGACAATGTACTATTCTTTTTTCACAAAGACCAACAAACAGATTGGGACACCCCCCCCCTTAATTTTGAGTGGTGTCCCTTGAATGAGGGACTGTCCCTAAAACAAGGGGTCATTTTACTGTTAAAAAAAAAAGAAAGAAAATTGTTAAGATTTTTAACTCAAAAGTGGGAAAATTCATTATATTTGGAACAACTTTTCTAAATGAGGGGTCAAATTAATAAAGAAGATATAAGTTTAGAAACATCACAAAATTCTTTTGACATGTTTTGACCATTTAATACTTGATAGATGCATAGTTCTTGGGGAAAAGTTTCATCAAATAATATGAATATAAAGGTGCTCATTTTTGTCGAGCCTGCAACTTTTGTTGCAGAAAGCTCGACATAGGGATAGTGATCCGGCGGCGGCGGCGGTGTTAGCTAACTTCTTAAAAGCTTTATATTTTAGAAGGTGGAAGACCTGGATGCTTCATACTTTGTATATAGATGCCTCATTTTACGAAGTTTCTGTCAGTCACATGTCCAATTTCCTTGACCTCATTTTCATGGTTCAGTGACCACTTGAAAAAAAAGTTCAGAATTTTTGTAATGTTGAATCCTCTCTTATTATAAGTAATAGGATAACTATATTTGGTATGTGCGTACTTTGCAAGGTCCTCATGCCTGTCAGACAGTTTTCACTTGACCTCGACCTCATTTCATGGATCAGTGAACAAGGTTAAGTTTTGGTGGTCAAGTCCATATCTCAGATACTATAAGCAATAGGGCTAGTATATTCGGTGTATGGAAGGACTGTTAGGTGTACATGTCCAACTGGCAGGTGTCATCTGACCTTGACCTCATTTTCATGGTTCAGTGGTTATAGTTAAGTTTTTGTGTTTTGGTCTATTTGCCCATACTTTGTGCAATAAGTCTACTATATTTGTTGTATGGAATGATTGTAAGGTGTACATGTCTAGCGGGCAGATGTCATCTGACCTTGACCTCATTTTCATGGTTCAGTGGTCAAAGTTAAGTTTTTGAGTTTTGGTCTTTTTATCTAATATTATATGCCAAAGGTCAACTATATTTGGTGTATGGAATTATTTTATGATCTATATGTAAGTCCCGCAGGTTTTATTTGACCATGACCTCAATTTCACGGTTCATTGCACAGTGTTAAGTTTTTGTGTTTTGGTCTGTTTTTCTTAAACTAAGTAATAGGTCAACTATATGTATTGTATGGAAGCATTGTTAGCTGTACATGTCTGCCTGGCATGGTTCATCTGACCTTGACCTCATTTTCATGGTTCACTTGCAATTGTCTTTGTTTAGCTATCTTGGTTTATGTTAAGTTTATGTGGCAGTTGTTAAAGCTTTATACTTAGGACTATCAACATAATATCAATGATTAGTAAAGAAGGCGAGACATTTCAGTGTGTGCACTCTTGTTTACAAGGGGTTGTAATGTTCTTCCAATGAGGGTTACCACTCATTTGGAGTGTTGTTCCCAACCTGTTAAAGGTCCATCTTTGTGCATAATTCAAAATTGGAAATTTCAACAAGCATCTAATATTCTTACACAAGAAAATAAACCCTGGTCTGCTAGCTACATGTTCATCTTTTCTACCGATTTAATAACTAGAACCATGTAAACAGACTTAAGAAAAAGGCATGTAAGTTCATCATACAAATATGACACTTTTTCTAGACAATCCAGATCGTGCAAAATACTTCGCTAAAAATTGTAACCTTTAAAATTGTTGCTGCGCACTAAAAAAAACCATGGGAACTTTCAAAAGTAGGCTGGTATGTAACAAGTCTTACCATTATTTCATGCCCCATTTATGGTCATTATATTTTCTGGTCTGTCCATCCGTCCTGCTTCAGGTTAAAGTTAATGGTCGAGGTAGTTTTTGATGAAGTCGAAATCCAATCAACTTGAAACTTAGTACACATGTGTTCCTTATGATATGATCTTTCTAATTTTACTGCCTAATTAAAGATTTTACCTAATTTTCACAGTCCACTGAACATAGAAAATGATTGTACGGATGGGAAATGCATGAACTTATGACACATTCTTGTTTTAAGAAAAAAAAATATGTCATAACGATAATGGAACAAAGCAGACTGGGTTAGTAGGGCTGCTTTTATGGTAATTCAAGTAACCTTTTATTCACCTTCTTCCACCTCAGAGCTATCAGCTCTTTGATTTTTATAAAAGAGTTATGCCCCTTCGAAATAAAAAATATGTACAACCATACCTGCCTACCGATGAAGTCGAAGGGGACTTTAGGTTTGCACTCTGACCATCTGTCTGTCCGTCAGTCAGTCTGGCAAATCAGTTTTCCAGGTTTACAGTTTGATTCAGAAGAAAACACTGACATAGCTAGATTATACAATTAACTATCTAATTACTACATGTACTACTACAATTTGATATTAATTAGTATTGTAATTTTCATTGTTATTAATATATGTTAGATAAGTCATACACATCTAATCTTGAATTTCATCCAAATTCTTTCTTTATTTTGGGAACTCGTTTTAGAAATTCAAATGTGACGTCACTTTATGCGTTGCACTTGCTTTGACAAACACACTGTGTATTTTTGTAATGTACCCGTTTTTATTCTGTAGCTAGTCACCACTTCAGTTTTATCATGTATATCTATTATATAGTCATTTTATGAAATTTACTGTTTGCAAAAGTATGAATTATTCTAAATTATAAGGATGTTCTTGACCCAGGCGGATAACCCTGGCCGTATTGGTCACAACTTTTTGGAACTTTTGGCCCTTGGGGCTCTTCAACTTTGTACTTGTTTTGGCTTTCTAACTTTTTTCATCTGAGCGTCACTAGATAGTCTTGTGTGGACGTCTGGCGTATTGAATTTTTAACCTGGTACCTTTTGTTGGCTACTATTTGTTTGTTTCTCTGTCGTATATTTTCTCCTATTTATTTGTATTGTAGTCCTGTCATGTAATGTTGTCATTTTAATGTTATAATTAACATTGCCATTAAAGCGAGAGGTTTGGCATGCCACAAAACCAGGTTCAACCCACCATTTTTTTCTTAAAATGCCCTGTACCAAGTCAGGAAAATGGCCATTGTTATATTATAGTTCGTTTCTGTGTGTATTACATTTTTATACGACTGCAAAATTTGAAAAAATTTTCGTCGTATATTGCTATCACGTTGGCTTCGTCGTCTGCGTCGTCGTCGTCCGAATACTTTTAGTTTTCGCACTCTAACTTTAGTAAAAGTGAATGGAAATCTATGAAATTTTAACACAAGGTTTATGACCACAAAAGGAAGGTTGGTATTGATTTTGGGAGTTTTGGTCCCAACATTTCAGGAATTAGGGGCCAAAAAGGGCCCAAATATGCATTTTCTTGGTTTTCGCACTATAACTTTAGTTTAAGTTAATAGAAATCTATGAAATTTTGACACAAGGTTTATGACCACAAAAGAACGGTTGGGATTGATTTTGGGAGTTTTGGTTTCAACAGTTTAGGAATTAGGGGCCAAAAAAGGGCCCAAATAAGCATTATTCTTGGTTTTCGCACAATAACTTTAGTTTAAGTAAATAGAAATCAATGAAATTTAAACACAATGTTAATGACTACAAAAGGAAGGTTGGTATTGATTTTGGGAGTTTAGGTCCCAACAGTTTAGGAATTAGGGGCCAAAAAGGGACCCAAATAAGCATTTTTCTTGGTTTTCGCACCATAACGTTAGTATAAGTAAATAGAAATCTATGAAATTTAAACACAAGGTTTATGACCATAAAAGGAAGGTTGGTATTGATTTTGGGAGTTTTGGTCCCAACAGAATAAGAGGCCCAAAGGGTCCCAAATTAAACTTTGTTTGATTTCATCAAAATTGAATAATTGGGGTTCTTTGATATGCCGAATCTAACTTTCATTACTGTGTTTGTAGATTCTTAACTTTTGGTCCCGTTTTCAAATTGGTCTACATTAAGGTCCAAAGGGTCCAAAATTAAACTTAGTTTGATTTTGACAAAAAATGAATCAGTTAGGTTCTTTGATATGCTGAATCTAAAAATGTACTTAGATTCTTGATTATTGGCCCAGTTTTCAAGTTGGTCCAAATCGGGGTCCAAAATTAAACTTTGTTTGATTTCATCAAAAATTGAATAAATGGGGTTCTTTGATATACCAAATCTAACTGTGTATGCATGGTATGTAGATTCTTCATTTTTGGTCCTGTTTTCAAATTGGTCTACACTAAAGTCCAAAGGGTCCAAAATTAAACTTAGTCTGATTTTAACGGTTCTTTGATATGCTGAATCCAAAAATGTACTTAGATTTTTTATTATGGGCCCAGTTTTCAAGTTGGTCCAAATCAGGATCTAAAATTATTATATTAAGTATTGTGCAATAGCAAGTCTTTTCAATTGCACAGTATTGCGCAATGGCAAGAAATATCTAATTGCACAATATTGTGAAATAGCAAATTTTTTTTTAATTAGAGTTATCTTTCTTTGTCCAGAATAGTAAGCAAGAAATATCTAATTGCAAAATATTGTGCAATAGCAAGATTTTTTTTTAATTGGAGTTATCTTTCTTTGTCCAGAATCAACTTAAATCTTTGTTATATACAATATACAATGTATATTCACTTTTTACTACCAACTGATAAATTAAATAATCTTTACCATTCAGTGATAACAAGCAGTTTTTTTACATCTTAATATTTTATGATGTATTTAAATGAGTAGTTATTGTTGCAAACTCCATTAGAAATTTTAATTGAGATAAGTTTTGGAATAAGGGAAAGGGGGATGTGATTAAAAAAATTGGGTTCAATTTTTCTCATTTGAAATTTCATAAATAAAAAAGAAAATTTCTTCAAACATTTTTTTGAGAGGATTAATATTCAACAGCATAGTGAATTGCTCTAAGAGAAAACAAAAATTTTAAGTTCATTAGAACACATTCATTCTGTGTCAGAAACCTATGCTGTGTCAACTATTTAATCACAATCCAAATTTAGAGGTGAATCCAGCTTGAATGTTGTGTCCATACTTGCCCCAACCGTTCAGGGTTCAACCTCTGCGGTCGTATAAAGCTATGCCCTGCGGAGCATCTGGTTATGTTGTGTTTCTGTTGTGTCGTAGTTCTCTTCTATTTGATGCGTTTCCCTCAGTTTTAGCTTGTGACCTGGATTTGTTTTTTCTCTATCGATTTATGAATTTCGAACAGCGGTATAGTACGTTTGCCTTTATTCCAGACTTTTTTTCTTCACTTTTGAAGATGTAAATTTGATGTTTGGTGTATTGGTTATCATTACACCTTACATGTCAAGTTCGATATTCACAATTTTAGCCTTTCTCCTTGTTCAGTTTCTCCAGAATTAAATTTTTGATGAAACACTTATTAATTACTAGATTTCTGTTCAGAGGGAAGTAACTCATTTTTTAACTTTCCCTTAGAATTAGATGTTTGATGAAATACTTATTAATTGCTAGGTTTCTGTTCAAAGGGAAATAATTCATTTTTTAAAGGATTTGTAAAAGACATTATATTAAGATAAATGACATTTTGGACTTTTTTCCTTTTCTTAGTAAATTGTAAGAAGAATTTAGTGGTAGGTTTGTATGTTTATTTTATGTAGTTTAAACCTTGACAAGTTATATACACATGGAAAAAAGTATTGCAACACCAAATTGAAATTCAAATTAAAAAAAACACTTTATTTTTTTGTTAAATAATTTGTTGAAATAGAACTAGTTCAACCTTATTTAAATATCACCTGAGTTTAATCAATAAATATCGACTCTATCAGTTCTTATCTGCACATGCAGCTACTGTACTCGTAAACACTAAAACAACTGTTTTTATCCTCATTGTTTTCAACACTTAAAATAACCAAGTTTATAAATTTATGTTATTGACACCTTGTAATTGGTCATCCAAAACTCATAACTGCAGCAATATGGCAGATATCCAGCATGAGGGAAGCAGGTATGTCGCTGTGATAATTGCACGTAATTTTGGTCATCACCATTCCACTATAAGTCGTTTTGAGAATAAAAATCAGGCAACAAATGATGTTAAAGACCTTTCGAGGTCAAGAAGACCCCCTAAAACATCTGCTAGGGAAAATAAAGCATAATGAAGGTTGGTCAGAAGGAAACCCATTGCAAACAGTACAATCCTAAAAAGAGAATGGTGACCATACAGGAGCCTTTAAACAAGAACTGTTCGAGATCGGCTCATCGCTACTGGTTATCGTGCGATAATACCATTTCGGGCACCTTTGCATACGAACAGACACACAGATGCCTGTATCCAAGATAGTGCAGAGCTCGCCAAAGTTGGAAATTAGCATCGTGGAGGAAGATCCATTGTTCCAATGGAATTCGGTTTATCTTCCTTGGCCCAATCGTAGCCCGAATTTGAACCATATCGAGCATATATGGGACACTATTGGACGTAAAGTGCATGAAAGGACACCCCAGTTCAAACAAGTCATGAAATAAACAATACCCTTCGTCAAGAATGGTTGCTGCTAGCTAAGCAACAAATTAGTCGACTTATGGCAGGAATCAGAAGACGTTAAGATGCGGTTAGCCGTTTGAATTTAGACTGCGCACATAGTACTAATTCTTTGGCGTATAACGATCAACCATGATGTGAACAGTCATCTAAAGATTAATTATGAAATGTCTGACATTGTAAAGTTCGACTACAGTAAAAGTTGTAAAACGCATTTTTTGGTACAAAAAACACTTCATTTTGTTATAAAAATTTTGGTTAGATAAAACTTTATTTTTTTATACATTTTTTGTTCGTTTTAAAGCCAATGTTATCATTAACTACTTTTCAATATTATTTTACAAATATTTAATCATATTCCATCCAAAATAAGAGACTAATTTTTCAAGTTTTAAAAAATCAAGGTGTTGCAATACTTTTTTCCATGTGTATAGATCAATTTAGAATTTTTGAATTTTTAATAGGTAGGTTACTCCCAGAATTCTTGTTTCTGTTTGAATTTGATGGGAACATACACAAACAAATGATAGGTATCATTGGTCCAGTTCCTTCAATGGAAATTTGTGACATACTTTTTATTGAAATAATGAACATAATTGTTTCTGCATTTTGAACAACATAAAGACAAAATTTTCTATCATGACAGATGTAAAGTTATAACACAAATATTATGCCAAAAAGAAACAATTATTTGGAGATCAACGTATGAAGTACATAGTAATATGATTGATTAATTGATTTTTGCTGCTTAACATCCAGTGGCAAAAATTTAAAGATGCCATAGTCATGATAGTAGTATCGTATAGTGGGTTATAATCGTTGGGTGTAAATTTTCGCTTATTTTCGCAGATAGAAAATTGTCGCAAAAATAAATTTCGTCAATCTAAAAGTGTACATGCATAGACATTGATTAAAGTTTTAAAACGCCAAAATAATAAAAGCCAAAATAATAGCCGCCAAAATAATATTTAAACTGCCTAAATATTTTGTATACCTTTAATATTCAATAAAAATCTTGAAATTTTACACCTGCAAAAATAACCCGCTATACGGTATATCTATAGAACCTCTAGTTTAATAGAAGGCATACTAAACAATACCTCCTTATGATATTGTGATTTGTATTTATATGTTATTTATTGTGATTACATCTGATTTTTTTGTAGTATATTTTCAACCTTGGTGTCCCTAAAGAATGGCAGTTTGTAGATATTTATGGACTCGATGCAGATCTGTTAGGAATGGTGCCACGACCAGTAGCTGCTGTAGTATTGTTGTATCCAATCACAGATAAGGTTTGTTTATGTGGGAGAAATCATTATTGGGTTTGGTAGACCTGTTTGCATACAATTATCAATGTTTTTTTTTTAAAGATTGTTTGATTGAGGGGTTTTAGGAAGATAACACAAACTTTTATTTTCTTCATACATTTTTTATCAAGATTTATCAAGAGTAGTCAGTGTTCAGCCACTGTTTTATTTAAACAGCTTATAAATTTGATTTAGAATCCGGATTTTTATGCCAATGTTGTAGCGGAGGGGACATTAAATGTTACCCTTGTTCGTATTAACGTCTTTAAAATTAGATTCCTTTCTCTAACTTTAGTTTGCCTCAACCAAATTTTATGAAACTTGTACACAATGCTTATTACCACACAAAACATATCTATTTTAAATTTGGGTGGCATTTTAAATGCTGTTATACTATCAAACGAGATTGTTCAATTGGTAAAAAATATTAACTTTTACTGCTATATAGGAGACTCACAGTAAAGATGTCAGTTTCAGTGCTTTTAACTTTTGTAATTATAGCTTATTTGATATCTGAAAATAATTGCAGGCAACAGCAAGTCCTCTGGGTGAAGTTAAACCATCATCAAACCTTTTCTTTGTAAAACAGACCATATCTAATGCCTGTGGAACTATAGCTATTGTACACAGTCTAGCAAATAACAAGGACAAGATTAAGTTTATAGGTAAGTCATCTGTTACCATAGATCACAGTACAGCTAAAAACCAGGACAAAAAGTTTATAGGAAGGCCAACTGTTACCAAATATCTATGTATCTAATAACCAAGACAAATCAAAACTATTCTCAATTATTTTTCAATACAACCTTTTTCCTGACCACCCACTTTGAAAATAGTAGTTTTTAATTCTTCTCTTGTCATGCTAGTGGCAAATTTCATTAAGCCATACAGGTGTTGCTATCTATTGTTGATGTTGTCTTTGTTGTCAATATCTACTGTTTAAAGTTTTCTTGGGTTTTCTATTTCACCACAAAGCAGTTTTGGTATGTAACCTACTTTAATTACATCATTAAATTGCAATATAAAACAGATCGATCTGAATACTTTTGCAGCAATGTTCTGATAAAGTGTATGTATGTACTAGACCAGACTTTGTGAAAACATGGTAAATGCAGGAATGGATTTTTTTCTGTCCTTCCAAACCTACTGAAAGAAACCCTAAAACACACAATTTTGTTTGCCATAGGTCCTTTTTTAGACTAAATTATATGCTTTTCATGATTGGTTATCAGTATTGGTATCGATAATTCTCACTAGTATACAGGAATCAGGCTCAAAACATCTAGTCTTGCTCTTGCATGTCTGGTGAATTTGGTTTAACATCCATACATTTCAATTTGTAGTAGAATTTTAAGCCAAACCCTCCCACTTCATACCTCATTGACTAACTTTATATGATCAGAAATATATTTAGATATATTCTAAGAATCTCTTTCAAAAGGCAATTTGTATTTGTAAGGGATGGATTGTTTTACTTTTGTCATGTCAGGGCCATTTATAGGTGACTGTGTTATAGGTTGTGCATCATTATTGAAAGCTGTACAGTGACCTATAGATTGTATAGTTATTAACTGCTATGTGTAGTATGTCATTAGGTGTCTGATCGAGAGTTTTCTTATTGGCAATCATACCACATACTCTAACTTTTTTTATATACCGGGTACATACAGTTACTTTTTCAAGAATATTAGGATTTCTACATTGTTCAGTGATCTTTTTACCAATTTCAAGAAACACTGAATAACAAATCTTTTTCATGGCTCCACGTGAAATAAAAATGGCCTTGCTCTTGTTTATCTTTACTTTATTTTAAGTGATTACAAATCAAAATGAAGTTTCTTATCCTTAAATTTTTAAATAAAAAATTGATAAATGATATACCCCATTCATATGTATGTACCGTAATTAATTGAAGATAAAAAAAAAAGAAATTAAAACACCTTTAATATACTGGTTATTTCATTATCTGTTATGGGATTTTGTCTCATGTACATCAACTGGGACTGTCTTAGTAATTTTAATGTACAACAAAGGTCTGCTTCCAAGTTGGCTGTCAAGATGGCAAGAAATATCTTCGTTAAAGCAGTTTTATTTATGAAAAGGACTAAAACATGTTCTGTGCTATATACATAAGTATCACGACACAATGGTGTATTATTTAATGTATTGGTGAAGCTGTTTTATGTAATTTTCTGTTACATGTATGTACAAAGACATCAAACACATAAACTGTGCAGATGGTATTCAAAATGTTTATTTAAACTTGAAGCATGCATATACACAAAATACATTAAAACTATCAAATTACAATATGTACAATGAAGATTAAAACCAAATCAAAAATACACATAGGCATAGTTATGAAAATAAGTAAACAACATGCTAGGGCCCAGGGGTGTGGTCAGAGGGTATAAACTTCAATATTTAGTTAAACAGCATACAACACTTTGTACAAATTGAAAGTGATGAAGAAAACTGGTGATAAAACAAAACTGATTTGTTAATATCAAACAATTAAATACAATGATTGGTTAGCATTTTAGATACCAATCAATACAAATTAACAAAAGATCAAGGTAACAGAATACATGATATCCATCCTAAATTGTCAAAGGTAAGTCATCACTCAGAAACAGTGATTGAATATGTAAACAAACTGCAATAACACAAAGTTCCCTCTGCATCAAGTTGTGTAAATAAAATAAACATCAATGGCAATCCTTCTCATTATTTGTGATGGTATCAATATCTGTCACAGTTACACAGGCTTTACAAAACCCTATTACAAATGTACAAAAAACATCTTTTCAAAGTAATCTTTGAATTTGTATATGAATGGCTTTTTCAATATCACACAACCCCTATTAATCTTTTAACAAATATAATCCATAGAGGGGAGAGCTGTCTGCATCATATTGGTGTCTTGGGTTGATAAAGGAATGAAATTATAAATAAAAGGAAAAGGAGTAAGTCCGGTAAGGTCAAGTTCATTTGATGAAAGATTTTGGACACTTTTTAAATACTTTTAAAAGTGTCTACTTTTGTCGAATCAATTAATACATGTGAAAGATTTTAACTGATTTAGTCACTAAAAACGCTCTAATTAAAGCTGAAATATGAAAAACCTATCAAATATGCCATAATATATCACTTTTCAGATGGTTTTTGTCAAAAATGAAAGTGGCTGCATCCAGGGATGATGATTCCAGGTGTTTTCAAATGGGTCCCTTGAACATCAAATTGGGAATTTTTTATTCTAATTGGGAATTTTTTAAGCATAAAATCTAAGACGAAATAACATTATTTTCCTGAAAAACGGAAAATGTATATTATTAAGTTTAACCTGTACACTGATGTTCATGTAAGTTGTAACATTTTGAATTCTGGATGGGCTACTGTTATTACATGAATATCATTGAACATGATGCACTAGTCTATCATCTTAGCTATAGTTACCTAGGCCTATTACAAAAACATATATTTCAGCTAACATAAACCACTGAAAAAATCATTCATCGGGTATTTTTTCAACAGCAGGTCATCTCTATTAATTTACCTTAATTCAAATGGATTTCAAATTGAACTGGTCAATTGTCGAATTCAGAAAAGCAATTACAAAAGTTCATATACTTAATTGATAAGATATTTAAAGCATTGAACCAGTGTTCTTTAAAATTATTTGGATCATCTTCAACACTTTTGAAATAGTTCAATAATGATGACATAGTATTTCATGAATGGTCTATCATCAACATTATTTTCAAAAAACGCTCAAACTTTTGTCTTTTGAGGAAATAATTTCTTTTACAAAACAAGTTTTCATCATAATATATAACCGGCTCTGCTGGGCGATATGCTTTTACGAGATTGGCGTCCATTAAACCTTATCCATCAATGTTATATCAAAATTTGAATTTGCTCTCTGCCGAGGTCTGCTTTGACACCCATTTTTATCAACCTGCTGGGCGATCTGCTTTTACAAGATCCAATACTCCCATAACATATTAATCAATTGTATTCGGCTGCTAAAATTGTTTCCCACATGTTGACATAATTAAATCGTTGTTACTAAGATGCCATCGTAAACAGCATTCTTATCCGGATTTTAAAACGTTTTGACAACAAACTATGAAAAATTATAGTTGCCTTAATCGGTGACAGAAACTTTTCTTGAAATATCGATTTTTATTTTATTTTCCTGAATTGGGAATTCATTTTCATGTACATTTTTTTGGGGCCGCTGGCCAATCTAAGGGCCACTAAGCGGCCCTAAAATATATAGTGGAATCATTCCTGGCATCAGTGTTCATTCTCAACCTTGATATATGTAGGACTCTAAAGTACGATGGGGACGCTAAAGTATGATGGTCACGCTAAAGTGCGATGGTCTACGCTAAAGTCTGATGCCTCCATACGCTAAAGTGTGATGGTCCGCGAAAGTATAGACGTACAAAACGTAGTTGGATTATGACTTTAACAGTCGTTTATACAAACAGAAAATGAACATGCCGAAATGTGAAATAAATAATGGAAGCGAACAGATGCATTATATTAATATTTACGTTTACTTTAAAATATTGTCGATTTTATTGAAGAGTATAATAATAAAATTAACGGTACTAATTTTCTTGCACCAGATCGGTAAAATAAAGGAACACGTTTTCAAGCGTAAATCATAAATTGTCCATTAAAAGACCAGTGAGTCAGGGATGTGTGTACATTAATAGGCTGTTACATAATTACCCAATACGCCCCTCTTCCTGAACATTCATGAAATATTTGCCACTGGACGTTAAGCAACCAACAATCAATCCAATAGGTCAGAATTGTAAAAAAATCATTTAAAGGAAATATAGTACTTTGTGACACCTAAATAACCTGTTTAGCAATTATTACCAGGTCAGTTTTCTCAGTTAAGAAACAGTCACATAAGACTACCAATAAAGTAAAAGCCTATGGCATTATAGTTTATATCATAGCAAACTAGATTTTGCAAAAAGACTTTTTTTTAACATTAGTGCCCTTAAACCTTTCTCTTTTGTTCCATCACACTTTAGCATGCTATACCATCACACTCTAGCAAACAAACATCCATCGTACTTTAGCGTGAGACACCATCGTACTTTAGCATAGACCATTGCACTTTATGTGACCATCGCACTTTAGAGTACCATTGCACTTTAGAGTCCTACATATATATGTTCTGTATTATCAACAAATACAACTTACATTTAAACATTAAGAATGAACACAAATGCGTCCATGTCCATTTCAAACAGAAACCTTCTAAAAAATTAACCAAAATGCAAACATTTTAAGGGTTTCAGTAATTTAGCATGACTTAATGATGCTAGTACCCGATATATGTGCATTGTATTGCCAAAAATGTAGTAGAAGTATTCTACTTTCCAATTGATTGGTGAAGCTTTTTTATGTAATTTTCTGTCACATGTGAAGTTTACATTTTAACAATTTTGTAAAACTGCTATTTTTGTGGACCAAAAATGGGTCTAAAGTTACTGGACCTACTCCTTTGCAACTTTCAAATACATGTATTTTTGTGATTGTGATTGACCAATACAAACTTGAAATTAAAAATGTTAAGGTATAAAAGGTACCAATTATGATTCTTAATTAATCTATGCTTTACATCAAACAACCGAAAATGTTAGGGGAGGGGGTTTAACTGAAGATAAAACTTTGAATATTAACTCTTTTGGTATACTGATGATGAGCTAATAGGCCTTGATATATTTCATTTGCATGAATCTTTTACATATTAATTGGCAAAATAACTTTAGAATAGAGAGAGAAAAATGGCCTTAAAAATAAAGGATGCAAAGTGAAGACTACCCCCCACCCTTTTCCCTCTCCAAAAAGACCTTCTTATCTTAGTGTGCGACCAGGCTTGAAACTGGAGCAATGGCTTGCTAAAGCTTGCATTACACCTGTTTCTCAGCCTTGTTCAAAGACATCTGATATTTGAAGATACTTAACTTTATTGTCTATTTATTAAAACTTATGGGGACTACTTCAATCAGTCTTTAGAAAAATTTAAAATGTATAATCAGACTTCATGACTATGAGTATTCTCTGTCATAATGAAGCATTTTAGTGGTTTTGTTCAGTTTTCCTGTTGTGACAGTACTAGTTATATAAACCTATCACTAAGTTTTACAAATAGTGTGCATTACAACATACTGTGGATTCATTTACTTTCGTGGGTAACAATTTTCTTGGATTAAGGAAAACTGGCATGCTCTTGGATATTTGATTCATGGTTTTACCAAAGTTTGCATACAAGCCTGTAGAAAATGTGTTATTCGTTTAAAATTTAATTTCATGGTGCACCAGTACCCACGAAAGCCACAGAAATTGGTATCCAACGTATAATAATGAATTCACAGTATAAGATATGGGTAGAGTAATGAACATATTTAGTTATATTTCATTGAAGACTTTACTAGTAACATGTGTATTTTTTCTGTCTATGGTCACAAGTTTCCTTTGTGTAAGATTATAATGTATCCCATCACAATGTGAAATAGATTGAAGTGTCTTCACTGGTCTATACTTTTGACCATCAGATGACACATGCTGTACTGATCCATCCTTACAAACCAAATACAGACTGCCATCTTGTAGTGTAGTCATACTCCTGGGAATTGATGGTAATATTAAGGTGTTTTGTCTGTCATCAATATAACTGTACCGGTACAGTGTCTTGTCAGTGTTATTATTAAAGTAGAATATTCTGTCACCAGAACCATGTAACTTCCAAGGATCACAGTGAATCTGTATTGTCTTTACCACCTTTCCTGCCTGATGATCTATTATCAGTAGTATGTTGTTACAACCTACAACTAACTTGTTGTGTATAGTTGTAATGCCACTCCTACAACAATTCATTCCAGGTACTGATATTGATTTAAGTTTGAGTTTATTGTGTATGTCATAAATCTCTATACAGTTACTCCATTCCAGTGTAACAGCTACTGTAGAGCTGTTGACTGCTGTAATATACCACGGTCCACCCTGTACATCTATACTGTCTACCTGTGATCCATCTGTATTACAGATCACTAGTCTGCACTGTTCAGGTTCACACATCACCATTCTACCACCATCCATCATTAATATATCTGTTACTGCTCTCCAATAACCATCAACTACTAATGACAGGTTTGTCTGTTTTTGAAGTGTGAATAAGGTTTGTCCAAGCAATGGTTGTTCTGGTTTATCTGATAATCCAAGCATTGGTTGTGCTGGTTTATCTGATTCTCCAAGCTTTAGTTGTGCTTGTTTATCTGAAAGTCCAAGCATTGGTTGTGCTGGTTCATGTACTAGTCCAAGCTTTGGTTGTGCTTGTTTATCTGATAGTCCAAGCATTGGTTGTGCTGGTTCATGTACTAGTCCTAGCTTTGGTTGTGCTGGTTCATGTACTAGTCCTAGCTTTGGTTGTGCTTGTTTATCTGATAGTCCAAGCATTGGTTGTGCTGGTTCATGTACTAGTCCAAGCTTTGGTTGTGCTTGTTTATCTGATAGTCCAAGCATTGGTTGTGCTGGTTCATGTACTAGTCCTAGCTTTGGTTGTGCTGGTTTATCTGATAGTCCAAGCATTGGTTGTGCTGGTTCATGTACTAGTCCAAGCTTTGGTTGTGCTGGTTTATCTGATAGTCCTAGCTTTGGTTGTGCTGGTTTATCTGATTCTCCAAGCTTTGGTTGTGCTGGTTTATCTGATAGTTTATGTTTGATTTTGACTAGTTTCGATTGTGATGATAAACAACCTAAATGAGAAAACATTCGAATTTTAACAAATCTTACATAGCTATTGAGAACTAAAATTTTCAAATATTTTTGGTTGTGAAAAAAGTTAAAAAAATTATAATAACTGTCATTGTAGTCAATAAAAATACTTATTTTAGTAAATTATATGTTTTGAATCATCTTTTCTGTACATTTTGTTTTTAAATCTAGTGGGTCAAGATGTCAAAAAAACTACCATCATTTGTCTTTGCCTGTCCCAAGTTGGGAACTTCATCCATAGATGGATATCATATTTTAAGTTTTTTTTTGGAAGATTTGTGTGTCAATAGCGTATCTTTAATCTTAACTGCTCTTATGACAAAATGTATGAACTCAAGGAAATTTAAAGCTAGACACCAGTCAACTGTTAAGACTAGGATTTGTTTTTAAAGATTTCATGACATACAAGTTAACATGGCTCAAAAACAAAGGCCATATATATAGTAGGATATAGGGACAAACAGTTTCGGTTCAAAATATATTCATACTCTTAAAAAATAGAAAATCATACGCGCAAAGATATTTTGAAATCTTACTTGAAATGTATTCAAATAACATTTGAGTTGTTTCTACTATTGAGGTCTGCACTTCAATGTATACTTAATAAGGTAGCCAGTCAGCACTTATTAGTGAGTAAATGTTCCCTAAAAAGTAATGTCGGCAGTTCGGCAGTCAGCAATTCATGATAAGTGAATATATGTTTACTAAAATAGTAAGGTTGGCAGTCTGCACTTATTGGTAAATGTTTATTATATTATATAAAATAGTTAGGTCGGAAGTGGGCACTTATTTATCTATGTATGTTTAAAAGTAAGGTCGGCAGTCAGCACTTATTGGTAAATGTTTGCTTAAATAGCAAGGTCGGCAGTCTGCACTTATTGGTAAATGTTTATTATAAAATAGTAAGGTTGGCAGATTTTGGCTTATATCTCTGAAACCAAAGCATTTAGAGCAAATCTGACAAGAGATTAAGTTGTTTATCTGATGAAGATCTATCTGCCCTTAAATTTTCATACAAATCAGACAACCCCTCTTTCTGCCCCCAAACTAGTAATTTTAAATAAATTTTTGCAGTTTTTGGTTATTATCTTGAATATTATTATAGATAGAGATAAACTGTAAACAGCAATAATGTTCAGCAAAGAAAGATCTACAATTAAGTCAACATGACTAAAATTTTCAAATGACCCCTTAAGGAGTTACTGCCCTTTATAGTCAATTTTTAACTGTTAATACTGGGCCAAGTTCATTATAGATAGAGATAATTGTAGCAACAAGAATGTTCAGTAAAGTAAGATCTACGAACACATCACCATCACCAAAACACAATTTTGTCATGAATCCATCTGTGTCCTTTGTTTGATATGCACATAGACCAAGGTGAGCGACACAGGCTCTTTGGTTATTATCTTGAATATTATTATAGAGATAAACTGTAAACTGCAATAATGTACAGCAAAGTAAGACCTAAAAATAAGTCAACATGACCAAAATGGTCAATTGACCCCTAAGAAGTTATTGCCCTTTATAGTCAATTTTTAACAATTTTCATAAAATTTGTAATATTCACATAGATCAAGGTGAGCGACACAGGCTCTTTAGAGCCTCTAGTTTCCTTTCTTAAGACAGTTACATAACAATGAATTTGACTTAAAGAAAATAATAGCTTACAGAGCTTTAAAAATTAAAACTTCTAAAACTAAACTTACATAAAGAGATTGACTTATTCTTTCTCGGTTGATTTCTTAGTATATCCTGTAAAAATAAATATGCCTTTATCTTTTCTGCAACAAAGTGTTCTTTTCCCTCAACATTGTAATCAATACTAATTGTTGAGTTTTCTGATTTCTTAAAGTAGATATCATGCAATTTTTTATGAGACATCACTGATATGTGTTACACTGTTGCATTTCAATTGAATACCTAAGGTAGCAATAAACAGTTAGGAAAAAATTTGAAAATTTGCCCTCATAAATTTTACTATCCCCTTTTCATTGCTTTCTTGCAATATTAAGCTTACTGTCATTATATATCTACGTGTAGAACGCCACATGCAGGGTGTCGGCTATGTTTGACACAGGGTGGCAATTTCGAAGCGAAGAAAAAATATCAAAGTAAGTTCAAGTATCAAAATTTCTTTTTTTAGAATTCTTAGAACCATATAATGTATTGCACGGAAGGAACTGCAACACAATCTATTTCTGGCAAGCAGAAGCAGTCATTTTCAGTGCTCTGTTTTCTCAAACACCTCTCCCTAGTTTTCCGTGTTGCAGATTTTGAGGCTTCATATGCAATTTATGGATAAAAAACTCCCCCCGTATCATTTATATAGAATTTAATTCACAGGCGCGTAGCTCCCTATATGCTAACACGCAGTTGCATGCTCATCGATTCGGCATGCCAAAAAATTTAATGCAAAATAAAAATTTATAAATTAATTATTTAAAGGAAACACATATGTTGTCACTTTTTTAATTGATGAAATGTCATTAAATAACGACATTTGGTTTCAAAATAGAAGTTTTATTGGAGATCATGACAAAATCGGACAGTAACTTGTATCTTTTACAAGATTTGAATTTGTTATACTCAGTCTAAGACATGTAGTTTCAGAGCACATTTTACAGAGTACGGTTTATCTATTTGGAGTGAGATGTACCAATCGGTATTAGATTTATCAGAACCCTTTGATATCGTTGAAATTATGCCATGGCGATGTGTTCGAAGGACTACCAGAGCCAATCACCCTGCAAACACTACAAAAAAGTATTGGAAAGTCTCATTATATTTTGCGTTTATAGACCATATGATAATGGAACTGGAGAGTGGAGTGACGTCTGGTATTATCAGAATATTGCTTCTTTGTGCCGTATCTGCTTCCTCGTGTTGTAGAAAATATAACAGAAGAACAAATCTAAACATTGTCTGAGACATAAGAAACTGACCCGGTATGTAATTTTGACGAATTTAATTGGGAGGTCGTTTTATGGCGAACACGTACACTGGTTTATAACATCTCGCGAGTGCTACCGTTGAGAGTTATCAGTGTACTACGTCTGTTGAAATCAAATGTACGATCAACAATGAACAATGACCGGTTATCATCGCTAGCATTACTGCATATTCATCGCAATTTCTGTGTGAATGTTGACAAATAAATAGAGAAGCTCGTTTCTGCCTAGGCCCGAAGAGCAGATTTTGGACAATTTTGAGTAAATTCTGCATAAGAAAAATGTGTAGTTTATGTTTTCAATTAACCATGATTTAATCTATTCAGAAGCTTTATGAATAGATTTACATTCATTAATTGTTTATAAGTCCTATCTACATGTAGCTCCTCTTTCAACTGTCCTATGACCAAAAAACGAAAAAAAACCATTTTCCTGCATAAAGGGTCCCAAAAATTTTTCACCTCGCTCAGCTCAAGGTGTTTTGAAATGCAAAACTTGTTTAGTAGTTTTAGTAAACAATAAACACTAGCACATACATTATGGACAAACAAGTGAATAATCTATACATGTTAAAAATTTTACATCGAAAAATCTATAGCTATGTATTTAAGTCATATACCTGTCAACCTGTGACGATGAAAATGCAGGTCATGACCTGCATTGAAGAATCAAATCTCAGGTCATAACACATACGAACTTTTTCGAGCTGAATTTCAGTATTTTAAGTACATTTTTCTTATAATTTAAATTAAAGTTACCAAAACATCAATGCATGTTCACTTGGTTAAGTAATTGAAATCTTATTAATTATTATTATTTCCTTGCACTTTTAAATGAGTTTAATAAATTGTGTAACACAGTCTTATGTTCTTTTCTTAAAGCTTCTAATACTAGGATATAGTTTTCAAACTAGCTTTTTTTTTTTTTTTTTTTTTTTTATGAGCACTCAGACTGAAGGGTTTGGAAGACATTTTAAAAATCACAATATGACTTAACTTTTAATTAATACAGTAATATGATTAGTATATAATATAAATAATTAATAGTTGTTAAAGAGTGATGAACATATATGCATATAAAGAAGCTGGGTTTGGGCTTTACTTATTAACAGATGTCTATTGAGTTAATAATAGATATATTTAACCAATAATTTGAAAACAATTTATTCAAAAATATAATATTGGGATATAGGCCTCAACCTTCCTTCTCATGTTGGTGGAAGAGGTATATGTGGCCAAAATTATGTCATCATTGTGCTCCAAACATTAAAAGTATTTTATTGAAAAAGAAAATATATAACATATACACACAAATTATAATAATAAGTATCATATATAATACTAAGTAATATTGTTTTTATTTAAGTATATATCGCTATTTCTATGAAATGTGGTGTTAAGAGTATGAATTAAACCACCTAAATTGATAACATAACTAATTTGATAAATTGAATAAACATATGCATACATTGATGGGAATAATTCCTGTGGTATATTAAATAACAAACAGTTTAATTCATTTAAAACAAAAGTTTCATCATTTATTTCTATTCTAATGAAGTCATTTATATATTTTCGGAATAGTCTTAATTTTTATACGACCGCAAAATTTGAAAAAATTTTCGTCGTATATTACTATCACGTTGGCGTCGTCGTCTGCGTCGTCGTCGTCGTCCGAATACTTTTAGTTTTCGCACTCTAACTTTAGTAAAAGTGAATGGAAATCTATGAAATTTTAACACAAGGTTTATGACCACAAAAAGAAGGTTGGTATTGATTTTGGGAGTTTTGGTCCCAACATTTTAGGAATTAGGGGCCAAAAAGGGCCCAAATAAGCATTTTCTTGGTTTTCGCACTATAACTTTAGTTTAAGTTAATAGAAATCTATGAAATTTTGACACAAGGTTTATGACCACAAAAGAACGGTTGGGATTGATTTTGGGAGTTTTGGTTTCAACAGTTTAGGAATTAGGGGCCAAAAAAGGGCCCAAATAAGCATTATTCTTGGTTTTCGCACAATAACTTTAGTTTAAGTAAATAGAAATCAATGAAATTTAAATACAATGTTAATGACTACAAAAGGAAGGTTGGTATTGATTTTGGGAGTTTAGGTCCCAACAGTTTAGGAATTAGGGGCCAAAAAGGGACCCAAATAAGCATTTTTCTTGGTTTTCGCACCATAACGTTAGTATAAGTAAATAGAAATCTATGAAATTTAAACACAAGGTTTATGACCATAAAAGGAAGGTTGGTATTGATTTTGGGAGTTTTGGTCCCAACAGAATAAGAGGCCCAAAGGGTCCAAAATTAAACTTTGTTTGATTTCATCAAAATTGAATAATTGGGGTTCTTTGATATGCCGAATCTAACTGTCATGACTGTGTATGTAGATTCTTAACTTTTGGTCCCGTTTTCAAATTGGTCTACATTAAGGTCCAAAGGGTCCAAAATTAAACTTAGTTTGATTTTGACAAAAAATGAATCAGTTAGGTTCTTTGATATGCTGAATCTAAAAATGTACTTAGATTCTTGATTATTGGCCCAGTTTTCAAGTTGGTCCAAATCGGGGTCCAAAATTAAACTTTGTTTGATTTCATCAAAAATTGAATAAATGGGGTTCTTTGATATACCAAATCTAACTGTGTATGTAGATTCTTCATTTTTGGTCCTGTTTTCAAATTGGTCTACACTAAAGTCCAAAGGGTCCAAAATTAAACTTAGTCTGATTTTAACGGTTCTTTGATATGCTGAATCCAAAAATGTACTTAGATTTTTTATTATGGGCCCAGTTTTCAAGTTGGTCCAAATTAGGATCTAAAATTAAGTATTGTGCAATAGCAAGTCTTTTCAATTGCACAGTATTGCGCAATGGCAAGAAATATCTAATTGCACAATATTGTGAAATAGCAATTTTTTTTTAATTAGAGTTATCTTTCTTTGTCCAGAATAGTAAGCAAGAAATATCTAATTGCAAAATATTGTGCAATAGCAAGATTTTTTTTTAATTGGAGTTATCTTTCTTTGTCCAGAATCAACTTAAATCTTTGTTATATACAATATACAATGTATATTCACTTTTTACTACCAACTGATAAATTAAAATAATCTTTACCATTCAGTGATAACAAGCAGTTTTTTTACATCTTAATATTTTATGATGTATTTAAATGAGTAGTTATTGTTGCAAACTCCATTAGAAATTTTAATTGAGATTAGTTTTGGAATAAGGGAAAGGGGGATGTGATTAAAAAAATTGGGTTCAATTTTTCTCATTTGAAATTTCATAAATAAAATAGAAAATTTCTTCAAACATTTTTTTGAGAGGATTAATATTCAACAGCATAGTGAATTGCTCTAAGAGAAAACAAAAAAATTTAAGTTCATTAGAACACATTCATTCTGTGTCAGAAACCTATGCTGTGTCAACTATTTAATCACAATCCAAATTTAGAGGTGAATCCAGCTTGAATGTTGTGTCCATACTTGCCCCAACCGTTCAGGGTTCAACCTCTGCGGTCGTATAAAGCTACGCCCTGCGGAGCATCTGGTTGGTTATTATCTTGAATATTATTATAGATAGAGATAAACTGAAAACAGCATTAATGTTCATCAAAGTAAGATCTACAAATAAGTTAACCTTGACCAAAATGATCAGTTGACCCCTGAAGGAGTTATTGCCCTTTATAGTCAATTCTTAACACTTTTCATCAATTTGGTAAATTTTGCTAAGTTTTTACAAAATAATTTCCTCTGTATCTAAAGGACCAAGTATAAATAGAGAAAATTGTTAGTAGCAAAACTGTTCAGTAAAGTAAGATCTACAAACACATCACCATCAACAAAACAAAAATTTTCATGAATTCATCTGTGTCCTTTGTTTGATATGCACATAGCCTCCAAGGTGAGCGACACCGGCTCTGAAGAGCCTCTAGTTTTTTATCAAATTGAATACTGAAAATGTCATGAGACACAAACTCCAGCTGGAAATTTTTCATGTCTCCAGTTGCTACCAGGCAACTCTGTCTCATGTCTGCTTGAAAAACTGTATACTTCAACTTACCTGGATTAACTCTAATTTTGTGTCCATCTGAAATTGTAAACAATATGATTATTAGATTGATTTTACAAAGATTTATATGTGACTTCCTTTGAACTTACCCTGCTCATGGAATAGTCTTGGATATATTTGTACAGTTTTCCTTTTTAATAGTACACTAATTTGCTGAAGAAAATATCTTATGTAAGTTAAGCAATCCTTTCTTTCTTGGAGAAATTTGTAATGTCAAAAACACTTAAAACTTCTGTTATGCACTCTGGTCAGGTTGCTGTCTCTTTGACAAATCTCTAATCTATTTTAAAAATACCTGACAGTCCAATGGTCAGCACTATTTTGGATATGGTTTTGTATTACCTGTAGGTGAGTATAAATACTCGACAGATTTTATTTAACTTTGAACTAATTTTATTTATATTAAAAAGGCCTTCCAATTAGTTCAAGCAGATTTTGGACAATTTTGAGTAAATTCTGCATAAGAAAAATGTGTAGTTTATGTTTTCAATTAACCATGATTTAATCTATTCAGAAGCTTTATGAATAGATTTACATTCATTAATTGTTTATAAGTCCTATCTACATGTAGCTCCTCTTTCAACTGTCCTATGACCAAAAAACGAAAAAAAACCATTTTCCTGCATAAAGGGTCCCAAAAATTTTTCACCTCGCTCAGCTCAAGGTGTTTTGAAATGCAAAACTTGTTTAGTAGTTTTAGTAAACAATAAACACTAGCACATACATTATGGACAAACAAGTGAATAATCTATACATGTTAAAAATTTTACATCGAAAAATCTATAGCTATGTATTTAAGTCATATACCTGTCAACCTGTGACGATGAAAATGCAGGTCATGACCTGCATTGAAGAATCAAATCTCAGGTCATAACACATACGAACTTTTTCGAGCTGAATTTCAGTATTTTAAGTACATTTTTCTTATAATTTAAATTAAAGTTACCAAAACATCAATGCATGTTCACTTGGTTAAGTAATTGAAATCTTATTAATTATTATTATTTCCTTGCACTTTTAAATGAGTTTAATAAATTGTGTAACACAGTCTTATGTTCTTTTCTTAAAGCTTCTAATACTAGGATATAGTTTTCAAACTAGCTTTTTTTTTTTTTTTTTTTTTTATGAGCACTCAGACTGAAGGGTTTGGAAGACATTTTAAAAATCACAATATGACTTAACTTTTAATTAATACAGTAATATGATTAGTATATAATATAAATAATTAATAGTTGTTAAAGAGTGATGAACATATATGCATATAAAGAAGCTGGGTTTGGGCTTTACTTATTAACAGATGTCTATTGAGTTAATAATAGATATATTTAACCAATAATTTGAAAACAATTTATTCAAAAATATAATATTGGGATATAGGCCTCAACCTTCCTTCTCATGTTGGTGGAAGAGGTATATGTGGCCAAAATTATGTCATCATTGTGCTCCAAACATTAAAAGTATTTTATTGAAAAAGAAAATATATAACATATACACACAAATTATAATAATAAGTATCATATATAATACTAAGTAATATTGTTTTTATTTAAGTATATATCGCTATTTCTATGAAATGTGGTGTTAAGAGTATGAATTAAACCACCTGAATTGATAACATAACTAATTTGATAAATTGAATAAACATATGCATACATTGATGGGAATAATTCCTGTGGTATATTAAATAACAAACAGTTTAATTCATTTAAAACAAAAGTTTCATCATTTATTTCTATTCTAATGAAGTCATTTATATATTTTCGGAATAGTCTTAATTTTTATACGACCGCAAAATTTGAAAAAATTTTCGTCGTATATTACTATCACGTTGGCGTCGTCGTCTGCGTCGTCGTCGTCGTCCGAATACTTTTAGTTTTCGCACTCTAACTTTAGTAAAAGTGAATGGAAATCTATGAAATTTTAACACAAGGTTTATGACCACAAAAAGAAGGTTGGTATTGATTTTGGGAGTTTTGGTCCCAACATTTTAGGAATTAGGGGCCAAAAAGGGCCCAAATAAGCATTTTCTTGGTTTTCGCACTATAACTTTAGTTTAAGTTAATAGAAATCTATGAAATTTTGACACAAGGTTTATGACCACAAAAGAACGGTTGGGATTGATTTTGGGAGTTTTGGTTTCAACAGTTTAGGAATTAGGGGCCAAAAAAGGGCCCAAATAAGCATTATTCTTGGTTTTCGCACAATAACTTTAGTTTAAGTAAATAGAAATCAATGAAATTTAAACACAATGTTAATGACTACAAAAGGAAGGTTGGTATTGATTTTGGGAGTTTAGGTCCCAACAGTTTAGGAATTAGGGGCCAAAAAGGGACCCAAATAAGCATTTTTCTTGGTTTTCGCACCATAACGTTAGTATAAGTAAATAGAAATCTATGAAATTTAAACACAAGGTTTATGACCATAAAAGGAAGGTTGGTATTGATTTTGGGAGTTTTGGTCCCAACAGAATAAGAGGCCCAAAGGGTCCAAAATTAAACTTTGTTTGATTTCATCAAAATTGAATAATTGGGGTTCTTTGATATGCCGAATCTAACTGTCATGACTGTGTATGTAGATTCTTAACTTTTGGTCCCGTTTTCAAATTGGTCTACATTAAGGTCCAAAGGGTCCAAAATTAAACTTAGTTTGATTTTGACAAAAAATGAATCAGTTAGGTTCTTTGATATGCTGAATCTAAAAATGTACTTAGATTCTTGATTATTGGCCCAGTTTTCAAGTTGGTCCAAATCGGGGTCCAAAATTAAACTTTGTTTGATTTCATCAAAAATTGAATAAATGGGGTTCTTTGATATACCAAATCTAACTGTGTATGTAGATTCTTCATTTTTGGTCCTGTTTTCAAATTGGTCTACACTAAAGTCCAAAGGGTCCAAAATTAAACTTAGTCTGATTTTAACGGTTCTTTGATATGCTGAATCCAAAAATGTACTTAGATTTTTTATTATGGGCCCAGTTTTCAAGTTGGTCCAAATTAGGATCTAAAATTAAGTATTGTGCAATAGCAAGTCTTTTCAATTGCACAGTATTGCGCAATGGCAAGAAATATCTAATTGCACAATATTGTGAAATAGCAATTTTTTTTTAATTAGAGTTATCTTTCTTTGTCCAGAATAGTAAGCAAGAAATATCTAATTGCAAAATATTGTGCAATAGCAAGATTTTTTTTTAATTGGAGTTATCTTTCTTTGTCCAGAATCAACTTAAATCTTTGTTATATACAATATACAATGTATATTCACTTTTTACTACCAACTGATAAATTAAAATAATCTTTACCATTCAGTGATAACAAGCAGTTTTTTTACATCTTAATATTTTATGATGTATTTAAATGAGTAGTTATTGTTGCAAACTCCATTAGAAATTTTAATTGAGATTAGTTTTGGAATAAGGGAAAGGGGGATGTGATTAAAAAAATTGGGTTCAATTTTTCTCATTTGAAATTTCATAAATAAAAAAGAAAATTTCTTCAAACATTTTTTTGAGAGGATTAATATTCAACAGCATAGTGAATTGCTCTAAGAGAAAACAAAAAAATTTAAGTTCATTAGAACACATTCATTCTGTGTCAGAAACCTATGCTGTGTCAACTATTTAATCACAATCCAAATTTAGAGGTGAATCCAGCTTGAATGTTGTGTCCATACTTGCCCCAACCGTTCAGGGTTCAACCTCTGCGGTCGTATAAAGCTACGCCCTGCGGAGCATCTGGTTGGTTATTATCTTGAATATTATTATAGATAGAGATAAACTGAAAACAGCATTAATGTTCATCAAAGTAAGATCTACAAATAAGTTAACCTTGACCAAAATGATCAGTTGACCCCTGAAGGAGTTATTGCCCTTTATAGTCAATTCTTAACACTTTTCATCAATTTGGTAAATTTTGCTAAGTTTTTACAAAATAATTTCCTCTGTATCTAAAGGACCAAGTATAAATAGAGAAAATTGTTAGTAGCAAAACTGTTCAGTAAAGTAAGATCTACAAACACATCACCATCAACAAAACAAAAATTTTCATGAATTCATCTGTGTCCTTTGTTTGATATGCACATAGCCTCCAAGGTGAGCGACACCGGCTCTGAAGAGCCTCTAGTTTTTTATCAAATTGAATACTGAAAATGTCATGAGACACAAACTCCAGCTGGAAATTTTTCATGTCTCCAGTTGCTACCAGGCAACTCTGTCTCATGTCTGCTTGAAAAACTGTATACTTCAACTTACCTGGATTAACTCTAATTTTGTGTCCATCTGAAATTGTAAACAATATGATTATTAGATTGATTTTACAAAGATTTATATGTGACTTCCTTTGAACTTACCTGCTCATGGAATAGTCTTGGATATATTTGTACAGTTTTCCTTTTTAATAGTACACTAATTTGCTGAAGAAAATATCTTATGTAAGTTAAGCAATCCTTTCTTTCTTGGAGAAATTTGTAATGTCAAAAACACTTAAAACTTCTGTTATGCACTCTGGTCAGGTTGCTGTCTCTTTGACAAATCTCTAATCTATTTTAAAAATACCTGACAGTCCAATGGTCAGCACTATTTTGGATATGGTTTTGTATTACCTGTAGGTGAGTATAAATACTCGACAGATTTTATTTAACTTTGAACTAATTTTATTTATATTAAAAAGGCCTTCCAATTAGTTCAAGAATTACAGGAGGCAACACATTTAAATAAGTCGCTTCTTGGCAATGTTTGCTGATCTTCTGATATAATGTTTATAAAAAAGGCAGCAAATCCAATACAAATATACACCAGCCATTAGTGACCATTGGTCCATTGGAAGATGCCATGGTACAAGCAGAGGAAAATTTGCTTAGATAGGCAGAATTTTTATGAGTTTTCATGTGTTAGCTGGTTACATGCAGCGTAATCAAGAAGAAAAGTTGAATCTTCTTTTTAAAATCAAACTGCAGTAGATACTAAGTATTGTATATAAATACCTAATTACCTCATCTAGTTTTTGATGAAGGTCAAGTAGACATGTAAGGTACTTGCCACACAGTGGTTGGTCAAGAGGTCTCTGTTCTATCCTGACAAGGTCATCTTCCTTACTGGGGTCAAGTTGTAGGATGAAGCTTTTAAGGTCAGTCAATATTGTGTTGTATTTTGTTTCTTTAATTTGACCGGAGGTGTTGTGACTCAAATAATCATTTTTGTAATTTCGCAACTTTTTTACAACATTTTCATCTTGTAGTCCAAGGTTACAACAGTTCAGTAGTATCAAACTTGCCAATGTGATGTCAAGGTCATCCAGTTGGATTTGATTAGCTGTAAACTTACAATGACAGTTATGAGGCCCTGGTCCTGGATTTTCTGTGTACAAGAGGTCCCATTGGCTGTAGTTTACAGGAAGGGCTGGACTATTGTAACAGTGTACTTGATCCTGACAGCAATGTGTGTTTCTATGTCTGAGATGGAACAGGATGTGTATTACTGATTGACTGTTGATAAAAGCCTGAATAGATCTGAACCCTTTAGTTGTGTAGTCATTAACTATCTTCTGTCTGAACAGTGGTGTAACTATCTCCATGAACACTGACCCAACTACAAAGTAACGTCGCTGATCTTCTCTGTCCATTCTACAAATAAAAGTTAAAGTTTTTTAGTCATTGCTTTATCTTGACTTACATCTAGAAATTGACAATGAGGGTCGGTTGAAAACAAAACTTTACGACAAAAGAGATGATTTCAGCTTTCCAATTGTGAACTTTCCATTTCTAAGTAGCAACATTCCAGCAGCACCTGCATACGGGGTATATATCTCCCAATTGATACGATATTGCCGTGCTTGCATTTCCTATCATGATTTTCTTGGTAGAGGGTTACTGCTCACAAGGAAGCTATTAAAGCAAGAGTTCCAAATGGTGAAGTTGAAATCATCCCTTCGTAAATTTTACGAACGAGTTGGTTGACCGTTATGGAATAACCGTTTCACAAATGATATCGGATATGTTCCTTACGTCGTAACTACAATCCCCTTCCCTTTCATGAATGTGACCTACCGAATTAGACTATTTACCGGATTTGTAATCACATAAGCAACACGACGGGTGCCACATGTGGAGCAGGATCTGCTTACCCTTCTGGAGCACCTGAGATCACCCCTAGTTTTTGGTGGGGTTCATGTTGTTTATTCTTTAGTTTTCTATGTTGTGTCATGTGTACTATTGTTTTTCTGTTTGTCTTTTTCATTTTTAGCCATGGCGTTGTCAGTTTGTTTTAGATTTATGAGTTTGACTGTCACTTTGGTATCTTTCGTCCCTCTTTTATTAAAGAATATGATTCATAAGAATAACTTTGTACTGTTTTAGCTCCCAGGACTCCCATGATTTTTTTCAGTAAGTTTAGATTTTCTGAGCATTGACCATATTCTCATATCTTTTCCTAATTACTGGTTTTTAATTTGTGATATATGGGAATTTATATTTGCATTTTACCTCCGTTACTAATGTCCCCTATATAGTTATTTATTCAGTTTATGAACTACACATCAATAACCTCTTGAAAAAGATCTGTAAGTTAATTACAAGATCAAACAGATCTTTTTTTAGAGGTTATTAAAAATAGAAGCTTTTTAAGAGAAAGGACATTTCTTTATTCTGATAGGTCAATTAAAAAAATGTTTTCAAACTTCATAGAAATAATAATTGGCAGACGCTTATGCCGAGAAGAATGCATTAATTGAAATGGTTAGAAATGACATCCTCCTCTTCACTTGTACCAGACTGAACTGAACTAATTTGGCAACTATGGCAGTTGAAATGTATGGTTGTTTGTAAATGAAAATATCCCATAGAAATAAAAGCATGATTTTAAAGGGTGTTCTCTTTTACTTTTTAACTATTTTTGGTGACTGGCCATTGTTGAATTTTGGCAAAGATTGCTTTAAAATCTTCTGTTACTAAGGAATGTTTTATTTATTTTTTTAAATTTAAAGTACACTTTTTCTTTTCTTTTTTAAAGATATTTGTAGTGTTCAAGGTACTCACTTGAATTAAAAATCACTGTTGATTATTCTTTCTTCTATTTTTCCCATATATGGTTCATTGAATAAGATCCGGTGGAAATAACCGTTACTATTTATTAGAATCTCTGAATCATGTCTGAAAATAAGATTTAAATGCCAAAATCTAAATTAAAAAATCTTTTTGGGTTAATGATACACATCATTGACACTGTAAGAGGTCTATCAATTTGAGGGCATTTAATAATTAAAAGTAATGTTCAAATTAATAAAATCTTTTTCTTTCAGTATTGAAAGAGATCAGAAAGATACTGAAGGTAAAAAAAGGACAGTCATTTCCAAAAACGAAAAACAACCAAAAGACAAACTCACAGTACACAAAATACAACAAAGAAAAATTATTACTGAGCAACACAAACCCCACCAAAAAAACTGGGGGTGACCTCAGGTGTCCTACAATTCATGTTTCTTTGCATATATAAGCAATCTATTTTATCTGTGTTTATTATTAGACCTCAAGTATTTTAAAGCAAGCAAATTAATGAATCTTTCTCATCTATCTTTTTGTTCTATTTGTGAGGTATTCAGTACAATCAGATCTTGACTATTTACATGATTTAGGTAGAAAGATTTTTTGAGTGATTATATATTCCTTTGGACCTTTTTCAATGTATACATCTGATAATATCCACAACTAGACCCTCATTTGGTTCATCTATGTAAACATTTCTTACCTTCGATTTCTTCTTTGGTATTCTGCTATAAAAATATTTTATATGGTTCATTCAGACATCGCATCTGGAACACAGGAAATTTTGTATGTGACATGATATCTGCTTGAGCCAAGTAACAGTAGTAGTAGAATCAGTCTTCAAGGATTTTGCTTTATTTACAAAGTGATCAGTAGTTAGTTGTTTAAACTTGAGCAGAAATTTATCTACATCTCATGTTAGTTTTTCACATTTGTTAGTAGATACATGAAATAGATTCTAACATTTTAGATTCTAATATAATACATGTAAGAGAACATGGTTGCAGAATATATGATATCCAACCTTGATTGGTTATTAAGTTAACTTCCTTAAGTCATTTATTGAATTGTTAAATAAACAGCTGCGGCATGAGCCCATGATACGCGCATGATACGCCCTTAGTCTTGTGTAAGATTTATGCAATAATCATAAATAGTTTCTGAGAATGGGCACGACATGTGAAAAAAAACTTTTTTTACAAAAAACTCACTCGATCTAAAACAAAATTTTGAATCATCACCAAAAAATATACAGATCTTTAGATTAATATAAATAAGAAGTGTGTAAAGTTTTAAGCAATAATCATTAATGGTTTTTAAGATACGATGCAACATGTGAAAACTCCCTTCTTTTTTTACAAAAAACTCAATAACTCCAAAAGAAAATTTTAAATCATCACCAAAACGTATACAGATCTTTAGATTAATATAACTAAGAAGTGTGTAAAGTTTTAAGCAATAACGTTTATGAGATGAAAAACCACCCCCCTTTTTAACAAAAAACTCAATAACTCTAAAAATGAAATTTTGAATCATTACCAAAAAGTATACAGATCTTTGAATTAATAAAATTAAGAAGTGTGTGAAGTTTAAAGCAATAATCAGAAATCGTTTTTGAGATACAGCGTGACATGTGAAAAATACACACCCTTATTTTAGTTATAAAGTCCCATAACGTAAAAAGTTCAAATCCTATTTTCACCAAATAATATAAGAAACAACTATATAAAGTTTCATGGAATTTGGATAAGCGGTTCTCAAGTTACGGTGCGACATGTGGACGCCGAACAGACAGAATGACAGACGAACGGCGGACATTTGTATACCATAATACATCCCGTCTAAATTTTGACAGGCATATAAAAATTGGGAAAATACACATTTCCCTCTGTATTTATACTTTGTGATAAGATAAACATATCATTATCAATTGCTCTGTAACAGCCATTAGCATGAACTGTGAAAATATCAGAAGGGGCGGACAGGGGGTAACCTTTCTCCTTTCTCCCGCCCCTCTTCTCCTTTCTATATCACCCCTTTTCTCCTTTCTACCACCTACTTTCTCTTATCTCTCACCCTGAAAACATAATAAACTAGTGCATAGGATGCTAATTTTAAAAGAAATCAATCAAATTTTTTTTTTTTTTATTGCTCGTCCCTGTCTTGTCCTTTTACAAGATAGAAGTATTGTTTCTTCTGCTTCATGAACCTCAATATTTTTTCACTGACTGTTATGCTGTCTGTTTGCATTGAATTTGTAAGTCTGATGCACACCGTTTCCCGATGTTTATTTTTTAAAGTATAAATCAAAACTACAGAAACATAGGACAATGTTTGAAAATACGGGGAATTTTTGTGACACTAATTTAGTGCAATTTTTTAAAGAAACCAATTTGTTTTAAAATGGTTGACGTAAAACGCTGCTTGCAAAATAGAAAAATAACATTCTTTTGGAAAATAATACGGGATATAATTTATCGAAAATACATATAGTACAAGCAGTCCTTGAAAATCAGGCAGAAAATGATTTTTGGAATGGAATTAACAAAGAATAATAATAAAATAGTCCTTGAATTTAGTTATTGTGGAGCATAACTTTCCTTATATGTTCCATTTAGTGTAACCAATTTTGGAATATTATTGAACTGTACAGAAAATATAGTTCCGGAACCTAAAAAAAAAATAGATTGGCTTAATTGTCATTTTTGGCTGTCAACTCTTAATGCGCACCCGTTGGGACGAAATAAAATTAGATCATTCAGACCATGTTACATATTTTTTCTTTCAATTCCGTATTTCAAAACAAATAATTTCTTGAAATTTACAATCACAAAGTTCATTAAAAATAACCCAGTGGCCAACAATAAATGAATAATCGGTGGTTTGATGAAGATAAACCAAGATAAGCTCTCCGAACACCAAGAAAATTAAAGTGATATGCCTCACTTAATCGGTATATAGGATGTAGCTAAGGCTTTATACAACTTATTTCGAAGTGCTATATTTTTTTTATGTCAACTTTAGTTTAAATATATAAACCAAAACTGGCATATTCAAACAAGACTTTTTTTAAATGACAGGTTGCTAAATTTGGTATTTTGAAAATATATAAAGCCAATATAATCCAATCAACAGAGCTTTTTGAATTATGATTATCTCATTATGATTGATGTTTCAGACTTTTATTTCAACTTTATATATATATGCTAATGTGTTCTTGACCAACAAAAACTTGAAATTTACAATGTTTAGATAAAGGTATTAATAATGATTAGGCAATATAGGAAAGGTGTACTGACATAAGTAGTCTCTAAACACATTAGCTCCAAATGGAGCTTTCGTTAGTAGAAGCCATATTAACTATGTGTATCAGTGAGAAAAATGTAAAAGCATAAAAATATAGTATATATACCAATACACATAATTAACAGCGCCTGGTGATGTTTTATAGCCTGACCGGTTTCGGTCCGAAAAGGACCTTCATCAGAGGCAGAATGATGGATTAATGTTTGCACCCTATTTATATAGATATGGTAAATTTTGTTTGGTTAGGGGGGGGTAATAGTTTTGACTTGATGTTTTTGCGTATCACAAGCTAAAACGTCAAGACTGCATGACTACCATGAAATACTATTATTAAACTTGATATTTAGGTGTATCATAAATTTTGGGTTCATATAATGGTATGAAGTCGTCGTCTGCATCGTCTGGGTCGTCTGCGTCGTCGTCGTCCAAAGACACTTTGGTTTCCGGATAATAACTTTAGTTAAAGTGAATAGATCTTAATAAAAAAATTTCAGAAGGTTCAATACCACAAAAGGAAGGTTGGGATTTATTTTGGGGATGATGGTCCGAAACGTTTAGGAATTAGGGGCCCAAAAGGGGCCAAAACAAGTATTTTTCTAGTTTCAGGATAATAACTTGTTTACCAGTATTTCAATTGCTCTGAAAGTATACTGCAATGTTTAAATCACAAGTAGAAGGTTTGGATTCATTTAAGGGGTTATGGGGCCAAAGTTTAGGAATTAAGGGCCAAAAAGTGGCCAAAACAAGCATTTTTCTAGTTTCCAGACAATACCTTGTGTGTAATTGCATGGATCTCTCTGAAATTGTACCACAATGTACCATATAACAAAGGGGAGGCTGGGATTAAGTTTTGGGTTAATTGCCTAAAATGTGTAGGAATTAAGTGCCAAAAAAGGGCCAAAAAGAAGCATGTTTCTAGTTTTCAAACAATCATGACAATAACTTGTGTTTAAGTGTATGGATCTCTCTGAAATCGTACTACAAGGTTCAATATTACAAAGGAAAGCATGGGATTGAGTTTAAGGGTTATTGCTCCAAGGGGGGGTTTCAATAAATTGGGGGGGGGGGATCTCAGTTTACCATTTTTTTTAAGGGAAAAGTTTCAATAAGAAATATTCAATGGCACAGTATTGTGCAATAGATGTGTTAGATCTTGAACCACATTAATTTTGTGGCAAAAACCTATATTATGTCAATAATTTGATCACAATCAAAATTCAGACAGTATCAAGCTTGAATATTGTGACCAAATTTGCCCCAACTGTCCAGGGTTCGACCACTGGGGTCGTATAAAGCTGTGCCCTGCGGAGCACCTGGTTATAATTTGATACTATGCACATCTTTCAACATAGGTAAAAATATTTAGATATGCAAAAATTGTTCATAGTATTTATCAACAGATGAAGTGTTTACTGAAAAAGCAAAATCTACTGAAACGTCACCATGCGACGTCATCAAAACGTCATCTTTTTAAAATGAGCAAATACAATATTTTACAAGTATCCTTTTCTTAAAAAAACAAAGAGTAAGCATGGACTAATATCCAATTGTTCAAAATATTTGAAACCAGATGCTCCACAGGGCGCAGCTTTATACGACCGCAGAGGTTGAACCCTGAACGGTTGGGGCAAGTATGGACACAACATTCAAGCTGGATTCAGCTCTAAATTTGGATTGTGATTAAATAGTTGACACAGCATAGGTTTCTGACACAGAATGAATGTGGTCTAATGAACTTTAAAAAAAATGTTTGCCTTTGAGCAATTCACTTATAATGCTGTTGAATATTAATCCTCTCAAAAAAATGTTTGAAGAAATTTTCTTTTTATTTATGAAATCTGAAATGAAAAAAATAACACCCCGCCCGCCCCCCCCCCCTCCCCCCCCCCCCCAATTTTTTTTTTCACATCTCCCTTTCCCTTATTCCAAAACTGATCTCAATTCTTCCTTTTGTGGTAATAAACCTTGTGTTTAAATTTCTTTGATTTCTATTTACTTATACTAAAGTTGTTGTGCGAAAACCAAGAATAATGCTTATTTGGGCCCTTTTTTGGCCCCTAATTCCTAAACTGTTGAAACTAAAACTCCCAAAATCAATCCCAACCTTTCTTTTGTGGTCATAAACCTTGTGTCAAAATTTCATAGATTTTTATTTACTTAAAAAAAGTTATAGTGCGAAAACCAAGAAAATGCTTATTTGGGCCCTTTTTGGCCCCTAATTCCTAAAATCTTGGGACCAAAACTTCCAAAATCAATCCCAACCTTCCTTTTGTGGTCATAAACCTTGTGTTAAAATTTCATAGATTTCTATTCACTTTTACTAAAGTTAGAGTGCGAAAACTAAAAGTATTCGGACGACGACAACGCCAACGTGATACCAATATACGACCAAAAAATTTTTTAATTTTTGCCGTCATATAAAAATTAAACAAAAGCTCTGTTATTATACTTTTGACGATGCGAATTTAAGCATGGATGCAATTTGGGTACTCCTCATTTCAGAATCATTGATGGTTTGGAGGTCAGTTTAGACCAATTTTTCTATGATTCCATAGGGATTCAAAATTAAATTGGTGAAACCATATAATGAATAATGATACATCTACAAAATAAACATATATTGAAAACTTTTGTCTGAAGTATGAATAAACTTAGGTTAAAAAACTGTCAAAATAGGTGCAATTTGGGTACCCTGACGTTAGATCTGAACCCTTTAGTTGTGTAGTCATTAACCAGCTTCTGTCTGAACAGTGGTGTTACTATCTCCATGAACACTGACCCAACTACAAAGTAACGTCGCTGATCTTCTCTGTCCATTCTACAAATAAAAGTTAAAAGTTTTTAATCATTTATTTTTCTTGAAATTGTATCATAGAATTGTCATTTATTTAAATGACTTTGTGTTACTTCTTTTAAGCTCACTTTTGACTTACTATATTTTCAGTAAATGTTAACCTCTGGTTATTTTCGCGTTAAATTTTCCCTAGTTACTTCAGTTTTGAAAATATTACACAGTTTTTTGTCTTGTTTCAATCAGTCTTAAAAGCAAGACTTGTGCATGCTGTTTCAGTTGGCAGCGCCAACAATATAATTGTTTGTGATTAGGTCAGTTTAATGGTGAACCTCTAGTGATAGATCCTTAATTTATGGTAGGTAGTTGTACATTTCAGCATTGGCTTGGCTGATCTTTCCATTGAGATTATTTGGCCTGTCCCCCTAATTCATAGTTATTATTTAGAATAGTTCAGAAAGGAACAACTTTAATATGGTTCATTGACTTACAATAGTTTGAATAGTTAAATATCATTAGTATACTATAAGTATTACAAAATGTGTGACATAATATTTTTTGTGTCAACAGTTTATTTGTCATTTTACCTCAACCTGTTCGAATCCATTTTCTTCAACACCATGTAGTTTTGAACTCTATTGATATGATGATTGTAAGACCCTGTTTAAAAGAATACTGTGGATTCAATAATATTTCCTTGGATACCAATTTTCATAGATTTCATTGGAAGAGGGGAACTAAGAATTTAGATTTTTTAACTAATTACAAATTTTCTAAAGGAATGTATGCAATCACTGTCTATCAAAACCATGGAATTTAATATCCATGAAAATGCAAGTTTTCGTCAATCCATGAAAATAAAAATTTGGTACCCACGAAAATAAATGAATCCACTGTGACAGTATCCTTTTGTAATGAATGGTTGACATACAAGCAGTCATAATTCTGATTGGTCAATCTAAAACTTCCCATAATGTGCCCATTATCTATTCAAAATTTTTATATTTGACAGACAATTTTCAAAAGAACTTTAAATGCTAATACGAAAGCATGCATTTAGACTATAATGGCCTAATTAACCCATTGGAAATCACATCCTGTTTACTACTACCAAGCACAGCTGAAGCAATGTTTTCTGGAAAAAGATCTGATGCTTCGTAAATAAAACTATATATATGTACCTCATTTAATTCAAATGCAAAAAGGCTGTAGCAAGTCGAAGCAAATTTCTGCAATTTTGAATAAACAGCTCAATGTTTCATTTTAAACTACATGTATTTGGCTTGCAAAAGGCTGTTCTTGATTCTGATTCATTTTTGGTGAGTCAAAAGGCCATTGTTGATTTTGAACATAGAATACCTGCAACCTTAGAGATTCTTATTAAATGTAAACAATTGATTTGAATACTCTATAATATTCTTGTTTATACTTTAAAATATGTTGAACAATAATTTCGAATACTCACTGAAATTACAAATCAAAAGTTGATTATTCTTCCTTCTTTCTCCCATATAATAAAGATGGAGGATTCTTATCAGTTGGAAAGTCCCTTTACTATATATATCTTTGAACTCTTAGATCATTTTATTATTAGAAATATAATAAAATGATCTAAGAGTTCAAAGATATATATAGTAAATTTCAATTTTGACACTTAAATTAATAGATCCACTAATTAGAAATATAAGTGAATCTATAAATTAAAGTGTCAAAATTGAAAGTTAAAAATTGATTTGAAGGTATAGGATTTATCATTTTGGTTGCACTCACTTTGTAAGCAGCCTTAAGCAACTAATGATTGCATTTGATTCAAATTATGAAAACATAATATTGATACTTTAAAGGGTATTAAAAGTATGCATATGACAATATTCACATCACCGTGGAAGTTGTGTTATATACACAGATTTTGAAAAATTGAAATGAATCTTGAGTTTTACCATTCCTAACAACAGCTTTCAGTTTATTGTGAAATAATCATAGAATACATTTTACTTGAAATTGTGTATGACCTGTGTAAAAAATGCCATTAATCTGAAAGAAAAGGCCCTGTGACAATCTGCAAAAAATGGAACTTTCTTCCACTAAGTCTAATATTCCATACACATTCCATGAAATTTGATCAAATCATTTTAGTTCTTGCTTTTGTAAGATGTGATGAAGGAAAGACAGACTGACATGGGAATACCATATTAATACACGTATGTTCTGTCTACAACAGGCCTAACAAAATGTAATATTTGATTAAAAAAATCCTTTATCAACTTTTTTTTCTTCTTTCAGATGGGAAACACTTTGGCAAGTTTATAGAAGGTTGTTTGAAACTATCTCCTGAAGAAAGAGCAGCATTTCTTGAAAAAGACAAGGTTGTATAGTTAGATAATATTTCAAGTGGAAAGTATTCACTGTTTATTGAGAAAGTTAGAAAATTGAACTAAAATGATAAACATATTTAAAAAAAAATATAAAATGTGGTATGAGTTTCAATTAGACAACTCTCCATCCAAGTCACAATTTGTAAAAAGTAAACCATTACAGGTCAAAGTTTGGTCTTCAACACAGAGCATAGGCTCACACTTAACAACAATTCTATAAAGGGACCCAAAAATGACATGTGTAAACCCATTCAAATGGGAAAACCAATGGTCTAATCTATATAAAAGAATGAGAAACACTTATGAACCTCATCAACAAATGATAACTAAAGAAGATCAGATTCCTGATTTAGAACAGGTGCAAACAAATAAATGTTTTAATAGGTACTAACTTTTGCCCTTATCTAAAACAATAGTGTAACATCACAACTTAAAAAAATACACACTATAAAATATCAATTGATATTTTAACATAAGTGAACATACACTGAATGAATAAATTTGATCTATGATATAATGTAAATACAAAATAAACATATTTTAAAACATGGACTTAGGAAATATCAGTCAAATTTCCAGAAGATCAGATTTATTTGAGTAATTATAGCTGTATCTTAATACCAGTCCAATATGGATTTAAAGAGGTGTGCTATGATTCACAAAATTATACAAACATCCATCAGAGTTGAAATGATCATGATAATGCAATTAAGTTATAGGTCACCATTCAGCCTTCAACAATGAGAAAAAAAACATATTTATAGTCAGCTATAAAAGGCCCAGACTAGAATAATGTGAAATAAGATTAATACTCTAATGGCTGGTGGTAGTCCCATTGCCCAAGCAAGGACTTAAAAAACTGTCGAAGCAATCTTAGGACTCTGAAAACCCCATATAATTATCAGCTATTACTCAGTAATCTTGAAAATAGTTTTATTGAGGATTAAACTTTTTTCCCTGGATGGTTTTATACACCTTATAATTCAAAACACTTGGAACCCCAGGATTCCTTATATGTTTATTGTGCATGAAAATATCACAGTTATATTACAAAAATGCAACAACATGGTCTATCAATGTTTAAACAAAAGGAAAAAAGAATGATGAATATGCAAATCATATAAGATTTTTATATCAAATATTCTAAAATCTGTTTTTGTTTTATGAGCTAGAGTTATCTCTCATTGATCAGTTAAATAGAAGGTTATTATATATTTCAGGATATGGGTTCAGCACATGAAGATAGTGCCCAGGAAGGACAGACACAGGTAACACATTTTATATCTGTATCTCCTACAAATATGGAGAGAAATAGCTTTCTAACTTGTCAGCCATCTGCCAAGCAGTTTATATAGGAACACAGCTTTTTAGAATTACGTTTGTATACAAGAATTGTGTGTCTTCTATTATAATTACTTGATTGATTGATATCATATGAATGGCTTTCTCAGAGCAAATTAGTTTCCACACTTTTTTTTTATCATGCTTGATGATATTAATTTGATATTTGGTGTATTGTTTTATCATGACAAGTTACTGATCAAGATTTAATTTTGTTTAGGTCTGAAGTTTTTTTGCAGTGTGGTGGTCCTTTGACTTCACTTAAATAATCAGTTTTCCACACTTTTATTTTATCATGACAATTTACAGTTCAAGTTTGAATTTGAATCTGTCTGATGATATTGTGTAGAGTTATGGTCCTTGGAATTAAAAAATTCACTCAAATAATCAGTTTTTCACACTTTTTTTCGTCATGTTTGAAGATATTGATTTGAAAATAGTATAAAGTTTTATCATGACAAGTTACAGATCAAGTTAGAATTTTGTTCAGGTCTCATAATTTTGTGCAGAATTTAATATGATCCTTGGACCTTGAAAATTCAATGACCACTGTATTTATTTATAACATTCTTTTTCAATGAGTGTTTGCCTAAGGTAATCTTTGATCACCATGATGAATAGTTAGTGATACATTGTTATAATTTTTAAGAAATTAAAATGAAATGATTTTAAACATTTAACCATAATCTAACACATATGAACTTGGTTGCATATAAAGTACAGATTAAGACCTCCAGATTTATTTTAGCATTACCAGCTAAGCAAGAGTTGTGTCCCTTGATTTGTCAAACTTCTGGTTCTACAGTATCTCAAAATATTTTTCAGGTCCAGTAAACTTTGAGATAACGGGTGTAAACTGTATTTTGTTTTCAGGATTATTCTTCATTAGTAAGGTTTTATTCAAAGGTTTGCAAAGCAAAAGTAATATGCTAATGAATAGCTTAAAATACTACAAATAAGAACAATCTGAGTGACATGTGTTATCCTCACTTAAGGTGTCAGAACATTCTTTTTATGCAAAAGGACTGATGTCCAAAGGTTTTTTTTGCATTTTATTAAAGATTGGTTTTGGTTTTTTTTTCAGGCCCCACCTGCAGAGGAAAAATTGAAGACCCATTTTATAGCTTTTGTGTGTAAAGATGGTGGGCTCTATGAATTAAGTAAGTGAATACACACTATTGAATACACAGAAAGATCATTTAATAAAAAGTATTTGAACAATTTTGCAGAACATTTAACAAAATCACTTGTTCAGTGCTAAAGTCATCATCTTGTGTGTGATACTAACAATAGTTCTCAGTATAGAGAAAAGAGTATAAACCCGTTCTCTTTTTTTGTGAAATGAGTAGTTTGATAACCTCTTGGTTCTCAGCATTTGACAAAACTTATCCTTTGAAATAGAACCTCCTGTGATAAAGGGGAAACCCCCTTCTTTGACATGTGTAGGTTAATAACCTCCTGTGTTAAAGGGGACATCCTTTTCTTTGACATGTGTAGTTTGATGTCCTGCTTTAAGTGGGAACCCACACACTCTTTGATATGTGTAGCTTGATGACCTCCTGTGATAAGTGGGAAACCTCCCATCTTTGACATGTGTAGGTTAATAACTACCTGTGATAAAGGCGACATCCCCTTTGACATGTTTACTTCTTGATAGACCCCCTGTGATAAGTAGGAAATCCCCTTTCTTTAATATGTGTAGCTTGATAACCTCCTGCTGTAAGGGGGACCCCTCCCCTCTTTGATATGCAAAGCTTGATAACCTCTTGTGATAAGTCTTCAGAAACCCTATTTCTTTGACATTTGTAGGTAAGTAACCTCTTTTGAGATAAGTGGGAAACCTCCTTCTTTGACATGTAGCTTAATGGCCTTGTTTGATAAGTGTGGAACACCCCCACCCATATTTGCCAACCTCTGACAATGAGAAATCATGTCATGACATGACATGACATGTCAAAAGTCTGTGAAAACGTGTGACATAGACATAATAGATGCAGACTTTTTAATATGAATGTGGTAATGTTCATAATTTCACATTATACAAATTTGTTAATATAAAAAACAATATTCTACTGTAAACTTTTATTGTATTCAACAGTGGTCTGTTATGTTGCTTTTAAAGCAACACCACTAGCTATATAGGCACATATTCAAAAACAACTGTCAGTTTCAAGTTTAGTTACATTTATTTGATAACAGCACACTATATAAATGTATCATTGTCAAGTTCTGATCAGAATTCAGTGTAAATTTCTTTATAATTGAAAATGCGCTCTCACAGTAAGAACTGATATTTGACTGAACTTAGTTAGCTTTATCAAGCATTGAAAGAATGTTATAACGTCGTTTTTTTATGCAATATAAAATGTCATCTATTATCTCTGCCATTGCTCCCATTGGTCAAAACTGGTTAGTTCATCAGAAGATAGCTGGTACTTTGAGAGCTGATCCAACAGTTCCGTGATATTTTCATTCCCATGGCCTTTGGAAATCTGTTGCGTAGATTTGGAACTTAAATTGAAAAAGAAAAATGCTTTATAATTTGATTTCCTTTAAATAAACTGTTAAATGCTTATTCAAATAGCTACTATGTATTTATCCCTTAGGCCTAAATTAAAATATTGTTTGTTTGCCCTTTTCCAACCCTATGTTTTGAAACGGGGTAGGTAGGTAGGTAAAATATTTTATTAATCTTTCCAAAAAAATAACTTAGCTCGGTACATTTTTTGTAATGGGTAGGTAGGTAGGTATAATATTTTATTTTATAGAAACAAAATCTGCATGATGTCATTTTTGCTTGTATTGCTTTTGTTTAAGTATGCTTTTGCTTATAAGTTTTGAAAAAAAACAATTACCAGTAGAATGTCATATGCACTACTATTTTATTTTCAAATATCAAAATATAGGGCTATGCGGCATATTTTCAACGTTTATATGCCTGGAACTTTTGAGAGTTTTAACTTACAGTAATATTCTGAGTCTGTACTGCGTACCGTGTATGCTTACCTCAACTGAAAGGTTTTCAGTAAGAGATAACTTTTTCCTGGAAAATATGTCTGGGCAGACATGAATTACTAGTAGAAAAAGTCTCTAAAGTGTTTAAATTTTGGTGTGTGCCTGTGTTTCCAATGAAAATGCTACAAGACTTGAAACTGAATTGTCACTTATTTAACATCCCATTTATAAATGATCTGTATAGAAAAACTTGGCGATTTTACTGCCAAATATTGTCCTTTGGTTCATGTCAGATATAAATAGTATATCAAATTATGCTGGTCGAAAGCATCGTTAACATAATCATCCGGACCTACAAATCACCGAAGGCCATCCCTACATTGATACAATATCCGTTTACAAAATATTTTGTATTTTGAATGAACCCTGCTCTTCAAGTAAAAAGACAGAGTAACGTTCGTCATATCATGATTTTAACATCGATTTCAAACTTCTTCTTCTCTCCGTATAAGCTTCCTTTATAAGGAACACTAAGGATTATCTCCAAGTAAAAGTACTATTTACACATGCATTAAAATATATAGTAGATATATTTTAAAAGTTATTGTCCAACAGTTAAAATACACAGTAAAACTCTTCTATTTACACATAAAATCTGAGTGTCATTTATAAACTTTAAAACACAACTTATACGGAATAAAGACTGTTTGTTTCAGACCTCAAGCAACTTTAAGCGCCTAATATAAGGTTTATAGCACATCTCCCAAGTTTTGGCTTCTATCGTGTTCATTGCTTTGAAACTCTAAATGCAAGTGTTCATGTCAAACGCTCAAGTGATACCAAACAGACTAGACCTTATACAGGAGTGATAAAACCAGAGGATTGTGGTAAAAAAAGTTTGACGAGAAATACAAATACATGTATAAGATTTTTGGTAGGAACGAAAAAATAAAATAAAATAAAATCTTGCTGGTAAATACAAATAAAAGATTTTCAGGCAGAACAAATTTATAGGGTCGGTCGGTAAAGGGCAAACAAACAATATTTTTGTTTAAGCCTTATGTATGTATAATTTATATCATTGCAACAAAAGATGCACAATCCGTTACTCGAATTTTTAAACTCGTACTCCAAAATATAATTTATAAATCTTGAATCTTGGTACATACACATTGTTTTCGCTTAACAATCGGCTCTTTGACAAAGATACAGACCCTGAAATCAACCTCTTTCCTTGGACATTTCCTCTTTAAAGTGAATTTGATAGAAAGAAAGTCACAAAATTGTTAAAACTTATCACAAACTACTTACCTTTTGCTGTTCGTCCATATAGAAAAATAAACATTATGGCAGCCAAACAATAACTGATTAATTTGAATTTATCGGCATTTATCGCCGAATAAGGAAAAAATTCTGAGAATAGCGATATCACTAACGACCAAAAAATTAATGAACAAAAAGGCGTGTAATTGCCTGTAAAGTGGTGAAAAGCGTGTACACGCTATATGACAAAATCCTCGCTTGTAAACCATTGAAAAAGCGTGTATTACATGGGAATATCATGTCACTTGGCAACTATGCCCCTACCACACCATACCCCACACCCCTTTTCTTTGATGTGTTTGTAAAAAAAAACTTCCTGTGATAAGAGGGAAACACCCCCTTTTTTTTGACATATTGAAATGTTGATAACCTCCTGTGATAAGTGGGGAACCCCTCTTTGACATGTGCAGGTTGATAACATCTTCTGTGATAATTTTTGGAAACCCCTTGCTTTTGATATGTGAAGGTTGATAACAGTTTAAGAAACCCCTGGTCTTTGATGACACCTTCTGTCATAAGTAAACAATCTGTCTATGCTTGTGGTATCTCCTGCTGGTGTTCAATCTGTCTATGCTTGTGATATCTCCTGCTGGTGAATGATAACACATTCCGTCATAAGTAAACAATCTGTCTATGCTTGTGTTATCTCCTACTGGTGTTCAATCTATCTATGCTTGTGATATCTCCTGCTGGTGAATGATAACACATTCCGTCATAAGTAAACAATCTGTCTATGCTTGTGATATCTCCTGCTGGTGAATGATAACACACTCCATCATAAGTAAACAATCTGTCTATGCTTGTGATATCTCCTACTGGTGTTCAATCTATCTATGCTTGTGATATCTCCTGCTGGTGAATGATAACACATTCCGTCATAAGTAAACAATCTGTCTATGCTTGTGATATCTCCTGCTGGTGTTCAATCTATCTATGCTTGTGATATCTCCTGCTGGTGAATGATAACACATTCCGTCATAAGTAAACAATCTGTCTATGCTTGTGATATCTCCTGCTGGTGTTCAATCTGTCTATGCTTGTGATATCTCCTGCTGGTGAATGATAACACATTCTGTCATAAGTAAACAATCTGTCTATGCTTGTGATATCTCCTGCTGGTGAATGATAACACATTCCGTCATAAGTAAACAATCTGTCTATGCTTGTGATATCTCCTGCTGGTGTTCAATCTGTCTATGCTTGTGATATCTCCTGCTGGTGTTCAATCTGTCTATGCTTGTGATATCTCCTGCTGGTGAATGATAACACATTCCGTCATTAGTAAACAATCTGTCTATGCTTGTGATATCTCCTGCTGGTGTTCAATCTGTCTATGCTTGTGATAACTCCTGCTGGTGTTCAATCTGTCTATGCTTGTGATATCTCCTGCTGGTGTTCAATCTGTCTATGCTTGTGATATCTCCTGCTGGTGAATGATAACACATTCTGTCATAAGTAAACAATTTGTCTATGCTTGTGATATCTCCTGCTGGTGTTCAATCTATCTATGCTTGTGATATCTCCTGCTGGTGAATGATAACACATTCTGTCATAAGTAAACAATCTATCTATGCTTGTGATATCTCCTGCTGGTGAATGATAACACATTCTGTCATAAGTAAACAATCTGTCTATGCTTGTGATATCTCCTGCTGGTGAATGATAGCACATTCCGTCATAAGTAAACAATCTGTTTATGCTTGTGATATCTCCTGCTGGTGTAAATGATTTTTGATTAGGTTTGTTATTTCAAATGTTGCAATCTTATTTGCATGGACATTAATATTTCCAAGTAGGGTTGATTGTGGCGGGCAATTTTTTTAATGTTTCTAAAAGCTTATCAGAACACCTATAAAATATACAAAGGGATGCCACTGACATTCTAGGAACTAATAGAGGGACGCAATCCACTTGTAACACCTTGGATTTTTATAGGTACCTCAGTTATTTTTTAGATGTTAGATTTTCTGATAATAATGTGTAGGCATTCTCTACATCCAACTGCAAGCATATACAAGGCCCTAATAATTATAAGTGATATGCCTTACACTTGTTTCCTATTCTTGATGACAGTTATAAGGTGATCATTTGATATATTGACATCTTATTGTCCAAAGTTTGAGGATATTGACTCGGACTGTAACCATTTCTAAAGGGTTGTTAGTCAACACAAAATCTACCAAAGAAAGCCATTACTTGGTCCCTGATATAACTAATTCTATAATCTTTTTAGAAATAAGTTAGTTTAATTGTTATATGAATATAATGATGTAGTCAGGTCCAATCTTAATTGACAGACATTGTAATTGATAAACACTTTATTTGAAAAAAACTATTTTAGAAAAAAAAATTGTTCAAATTAAAATTTACCAACAAACAAAAAATAAATATTTGACTCACCTCATGATCATTAAGGATATTTCATAGAAAACATCTATTGTGTAAATGCTGTTTTTCTTTCCTAAATATTAATAAGCATATTTCAAATTGAAGCAATTTGTTTTCCTTTAAAGGGGCACTAGCTGTCAAATGGGTGGTCACCAATTTGACTCAAATTCTCATATTTTATTTATTACAATGTAAAACATTTATCCAAACTATAAAAAGTCTAAAGTAAACAATTTACAGAGCATAGGGTCGATAATATGTAGTTTCTTTTAGTGATTATTTAAGTCTAGACGCCATCTAATTAACTATCGAGTTGACCTCAGATTACCATATAAGCGATGTAAACATAAATATTGATATAAATAGATTAAGCCAACTCTTGCAATTGGATTTTTATAGGTCTGTTTAATTTAATTTTATAGATTGAAAATATATGTATCTCATCATTTTTACCTGTACAAGACAGATTTTTTGTGGATTGAATCCGTCATCAAATGATTTACCTTTGTTTCACTTTCAATGTTGACATTCCTTTCCTTACCAGTACACGTACAATGCATGCGTCGTCCATCTCTAATGAAGGGGTTAAATTGAAGTTCACATGAATACGGATTTAATGAGGTCGAATTATTCACTTGCAAGTGAATAATTCATTATCAATGTTATTAAGCTTAATTTGAAAAAATTGAACCATTTTGGCTGTTTAAGCAAATTATTATTTCATTATTTTGCTTTCATTATTGATTGAACAAACAAAAATCATACTTTAGATTTTTATATGACCGCAAAATATTTTTTGGATCGTATAATGGTATGATGTTGTCGTCTGCATCATCGTCGTCTGCATCGACCGAAGACACATTTTGTGTCCTGACAATAACTTTACTTTAAGTGAATGGATCTCTATGAAATTTTATAAGAAGGTTCAATACCACAAAAGGAGGGGAAGGTTGGGATTGATTTTAAGGATGATGGTTCAAACTGTTTTGGAATTTAGGGGCCCAAAACAATCATTTTTTCTACTTTCAGGATATTAACTTGTGTATAAGTATTTCAATTGCTCTGAAATGGTACTACAATGTTTATTACCACAGGTAGAAGGTTTGGATTGATTTTGGGGGTTTATGGTCCCAAAGGTTTAGAAATTAGGGGCCAAAATAAGCGTTTTTGTAGTTTTCAGTCAATAACTTGTGTTTAAGTTTATAAATCTCTCTGAAATTATACCACAAGTTTCCATACTACAAAGGATTGGTTATTGGGATTATGGCTCAAATCATTTAGCAATTAGGTGCAAAAAAAGGGGGAAAACAAGGGGTTTTCTGTTTAAAGCACAATTTAGACAATTAAAAGCAGTGTAAGGGAGGTAAGCCAATTCCATTTAAAGAATACTGTTAATTATATGTGTGATAACCTCCATTACACTGATTGAAAATTATGTATTAAGAAAAATTATGCATTAAGAAATGATGATTAGCTGTAAATTTATATTTAGACATTTTAGAAGTTACTATTAATTAATATTGATTATAACCATGACTGTATGTCATTTTATATTTTAATATTTTATGATGTATTTAGATGAGTAGTTATTGTTGCAAACTCTTTTTGAGGGGATTAATATTCAACAGCATAGTGTATTGCACAATAGCAAAAACAAGTTATTAGGTTCATTAGACCACATTCATTCTGTGTCAGAAACTTATGCTGTGTCAACTATTTAATCACTATCCAAATTCATAGCTGTATCAAGCTTGAATGATTTAAATTGTAAAAATATTCGAATTCGCTCTCGCCGCGATATAGCCTTTTTGTGCTAATGCGGCGTAAAGCAACCAACAATCAATCAATCAAGCTTGAATGTTGTATCCATACTTGCCCCAAATGTTCAGGATTCAACCCCTGCCGTCTTGTAAAGCCACACCCTGCGAAGCACCTGGTTTATATATCTTGTAGCTAGTGCCCCTTTAATAACATAAATTTGAAACTGAAAGATTTAAGTAAATTCCAAAGACAAACTACAGCAATGTTAATGCAGGTACTGATATCTGAGCTGATGAAGGATATTATTTTAATATCGGGTGATTTTCAAATGCATGTGCAACAAAATTAATGGTTCCAATTTCACTGTACCAAACATGTCAAATAGACAAATAATGTTTTTTTTAGTAGAGAAAATATTTGAAAGGAAACTTAACAGAACATTGAAAGAAAGGGTCACAAACTTAGTTCAAATTATCCACACATGTGCAAATGTAAAACTGACTATTCTCTGATAGCAAACCCCTTCAAGTTTGGTGATGAAAATTGCACAAATATCCACTATTACAATGTACTGAAAAGTGTGTTGTGTACTTAGGTAATCATGGTCAAAATGTATGTTGAAAGTAACCCATACATGTAAATGTACAAATTTTTTTTGTCCTTTTATAATCTTACTATAGGGTATGAGTTATGCTCATTGTCGAAGGCCATAAATCATTTAATCCTTTGGTTTCTGATGGAGAGTTATGACCAATCAAACCACATCCTCATATTTCTATAATGTGTGAACGTCTTATTAACACTTTGACCATTTGAACTGTAGAATTTTTTTTATAAATTAACAGCCACATTGTTTGTAAGATGTAAAATTAAAAATAAGTGTTGTTTGCCTATGATGTGAATGACGTCAATAATTTTACGAGTGATCTAGATTTAGAACACTATATATAATCTGAACATTTCGTATCACACATTTAACTTATATATGTCCAAATTAATCTATTTTAAATAATGCGAGATACTCATACAGTATTAAAAATTCCATTTAAACATTTTAGTTTATTATTTTCAAAAGCATCAGTGGCGGATCCAAAAATTTTCATTAGGGAGGTCCCGCTGACTGACCAAAGGGGGGCCCGCTCCAGTCATGCTTCAGTGATTCAACTAAATTTTTCCCATGAAAAGGGGGGGCACCCCTGGATCCGCCTATGAGCATTCAGATATTTTGATCAGCTTTTATTGTCGTTGAAAAATTAATATATATCTCAAGTTTTATAATTACTATAGGCTGTTCCAGAATTATATGTATGGGAGTCTTGACTGTTAGAAGGCTCTTTCTTTTCTATAAATTCAGCTACCAAAAATAGATTATTTTTTTTGTGGAAGAAGACTTGTTCTTAGCATTGTGCATGAGTTACATATCAAATTTGTTTGAGGCAAACTTAAGCTTGCGTGCTGAAAAATAATTTGGACGGAAGGAATGATTTATAGACTGTCAGTGGTAACCATAGTAACACTAAGTGCCCCCTTCACCTAGAGGTGTGCATGAAAAAAAACTGCCAGGCATCAGAACAGCCTTGGAACTATATAAAACATTGTACATTTATAGCAAATATTTAAGTTTTTCTCAAATGGGAATTAAATGCTACCAGATCTGAAAATCACTTGCTTTAAGACAAAATATAAAATCTTTCCTAATACACATTAAAATATAACAGATATATTACAACAATTCTATGTATTTGGGGATGATGGTACAATAAGAAGAAGAAATTGTTACAAAAGATCTTATTTGTTTTATTTCTGGCAATCTTGATTCCTATTTGCATTGCAAGTAACAGATGACAAAAAACAGACACCACATAGCTCATTCTAGCAAAAAGTACCTGAACCAAGTGTGTAGTTTATTGTACAGTGTGTTTTCATATCATTATTTTCTTAACTTAATTTCTGACATGAACTTATAATTATTGCATATAAACAGTTGTACTGGATTATACTGGATCTTGTTCGGTTATTTTTACAGATTATAGAACTGGTGAGAACTGGTAACCAGTATTTTCATAAATGTCAAGTTCTCTAATAATTTACATAAAATTCAAAAATGTTTCAGTATAGGCCAAACGAGCAGTCATTAGCACAAAATAAATTAACACAACATTTTCTGTGTAATAAACACTGGTTTGGTTTGTATCCTAAATATCATAGATGTCTACTGTAGTACATGTAGAACGCAAACATAAAGACATAAGCCCAACCTTGACTTTCTATGTAACATGAACTTCAGGCATGAAGACATATTTTTTTTTTTTTTTTTTTTTTTGAAGACATAAGCTCAACCTTGACTTTCTATGTAACATAAAGTTCAAACACAAAGACACATCTGACTGAAGACATAAGCTTAACCTTGACTTACTATGTAACATTAAAGTTCAAATATGAAGACACATCTGACTGAAGACATAAGCTCAACCTTGACTTTTATGTAACATGAACTTCAGGCATGAAGACATAAGCTCAACCTTGACTTACTATGTAATATAAGGTTCAAACACAAAGACACATCTGACTGAAGACATAAGCTCAACCTTGACTTTCTATGTAACATAAAGTTCAAACACATTAACACAACATTTTCTGTGTAATAAACGCTGGTTTGGTTTGTATCCTAAATATCATAGATGTCTACTGTAGTACATGTAGAACGCAGACATAAAGACATAAGCCCAACCTTGACTTTCTATGTAACATGAACTTCAGGCATGAAGACATATTTTTTTTTTTTTTTTTTTTTTTTTTTTTTTTTGAAGACATAAGCTCAACCTTGACTTTCTATGTAACATAAAGTTCAAACACAAAGACACATCTGACTGAAGACATAAGCTTAACCTTGACTTACTATGTAACATTAAAGTTCAAATATGAAGACACATCTGACTGAAGACATAAGCTCAACCTTGACTTTCTATGTAACATGAACTTCAGGCATGAAGACATAAGCTCAACCTTGACTTACTATGTAATATAAGGTTCAAACACAAAGACACATCTGACTGAAGACATAAGCTCAACCTTGACTTTCTATGTAACATAAAGTTCAAACACAAAGACACATCTGACTGAAGACATAAGCTTAACCTTGACTTACTATGTAACATTAAAGTTCAAATATGAAGACACATCTGACTGAAGACATAAGCTCAACCTTGACTTTCTATGTATCATGAACTTCAGGCATGAAGACATAAGCTCAATCTTGACTTACTATGTAATATAAAGTTCAAACACAAAGACACATCTGACTGAAGACATAAGCTCAACCTTGACTTACTATATAACATAAACTTCAGACACAAAGATACATCTGACTGAAGACATAAGCTCAACCTTGACTTACTATGTAACATAAACTTCAGACACAAAGACACATCTGACTGAAGACATAAGCTCAACCTTGACTTACTATGTAACATAAACTTCAGACACAAAGACACATCTGACTGAAGACATAAGCTTAACCTTGACTTACTATGTAACATGAAGTTCAAACACAAAGACACATCTGACTGAAGACATGAGCTCAACCTTGACTTACTATGTAATATAAAGTTAAAACACAAAGACACATCTGGGTCAATATCTTTAATTGTTTTTACATAGGCGGTAATGGTAACGTTTTTTCCTGTAGCTCAGTCCATATCGTAAACTTGAATATGTATGATAGCTCGTTTCCAAGCTGTGACATTTTCACATATGTGGTTAAATTTTCGGGGTACAAAGTGAGATTACTTTTTCCGTAAATTAGCAACCTGAACATCCTTTTGTGATGCGGCTCCTTGTGGTAAAATATCCCCTTTTTAACACAATAAGTTATTTGAAAATTTAATACTTTGAACACATTCAATAGCTCCATAGTTTTAACACATTTATTCTATGTTCCTCTACTTTCCTAATCACCACAAATAATTAAGTTCAGTCATTTGTTAAAAATAGAAACATGTCCAATATCACTACACAGATTTTTTCTTTACACGTGACTTTTGAGTTCCTCATTTTGAGGCGCATTAGGGATGTTGTCCCATATTGAAATCCATAGTTCTGATTTATCCAAATATTTTTATGTGATCTTCATCGGTATGACATTCTGAATAAATCTGTGTATTTTTGTCCATTTCTGAAAAAAAAAAGTTGTTTCAGCACTATAAGGCAATGACACTTTTATCGCTATATTTATTTATTTTGAATACAATGTGTATGCATAATTAATTTCTTCCAGTATACCTTCACTAGTCAAAAGAAGGACAAAACATCTGAATGTAACCTTAAATTACAATACACAGACCCTAATAAATCATTCAATAAAATTTTCTGGTGCGGAAAAGTGCATTTTGACAGAGAATTAATGCAAAAATGAAGATTTCATAAAAAATATTTATTTAAATACTTAATTATTCTAGCCAGTGGAAACCTGGTATTTTATACTGTAGAAACCACTATAAACTACTGTAAAAGTCATTTGAATCATATAATTAGAGTGCAATGAAGTGCTCATTTTCAAAACTTGTTCTTTCACATAATTCTATTTGAGAAAAAATGTTTTTTTACATGTATTTCAGTGAAAATCTTTTATCAGTGAGAAATCGACATGAGGTTTTAAAGGAAACATTTTGACATCACACGTAATATGGCGTCATTAAATAATGACATATGAAAATAATGCTAATTATAGTTTGCAGTGTTACATGAGGAACAGTTGCCGCAAGGTTTAACTTGAAATATGGAGTCAAAAAGATCAGTAACCAAGCATTTTCATTTAATACCAAGACCATAGCAACAGTTTTCATATCAGTATATTTTTAACATACAGACTAATTTCTATTGCATAAATACCATAAATAAACAAATTAGAGCTTGCCAAATAAAACAAAATGCTTACCAGTTATTCAGTACTTTTTAAAACCTCTAGTTTGCCATCTCAGATTAAAAAGTAATGATATGTCTGGAACTGAAATAAGACAAAAAAATTACTCAGGCTGTGTTATTATTTGGTTTAGATACAGAAGTATTATTGAGAGAGCAAAAATCAAATTCTTGAAAGTTTTATCGCAAATATAGAAAAATGCTTCTCCCTTGTGGCTTATCAACCTTCATTTAAATCTTTTATATTAGAAGCAATGAATGGTAGCTAACTAGCTTAATAGTTGAAAAGGTGCAGCAATATTGTTTTCAAAAGGTTTGACCCTCCCCCTTTTACACCGAGAAAAGACAATATCTTGTGATTTGCTAGTGTGCATTAGAAATAATAATTCATGATTTTATTAATACATGTACATGTTTGTCTGTTTATTCATTTGCATATGATATCTGCTGACCAGGGGTCAAATTATTGGATAAAAGCACATGTGATGATGTATCTCACTTTACTCGTATGAAGTGTGTTATCTCCCTTGATTATCAGTTATTCCTGTAAACCGGAGTGACAATTACATAACAAAGACTGTATTGTGTCATGTTTACTTACATCTAAAACTATATTATGTTAGTTCATGCCTCTTTCAATTAATAAACAAATTCCTTTCGGATCTCTCGGGGGTAAACAAAGTTAGAATTGTGCCTAAAAAAAGTGTTCAGCCCCGTGCCAGTAATGCATTTTAAAAGCGAAAATTTCATTGAGTATTTGCTGGTATTTATCGATAATGTTTATCTAAAAACATCTGGGATATTTAGGTATAAATAAAAAAGTACTAACCATCATTTTCACAATTTTCTCTGGTGTACAAGGTGAAATCATCCATAGATCACTCTGAAAACTTCTGATAATCTTCTTGTAATTTGGGTCAATATCTTTAATTGTTTTTACAAAGGCGGTAATGGTAACGTTTTTTCCTGTAGCTCAGTCCATATCGTAAACTTGAATATGTATGATAGCTCATTTCGAAGCTGTGACATTTTCACATATGTGGTTAAATTTTCGGGGTATGAAGTGGGATTACTTTTTCCGTAAATTAGCAAACCCCGAACATCCTTTTGTGATGCTGCTCCTTGTGGTAAAATATCCCCTTTTTAACACAATAAGTTATTTGAAAATTTAATACTTTGAACACATTCAATAGCTCCATAGTTTTAACACATTTATTCTATGTTCCTTTACTTTCCTAATCACCACAAATAATGTAAGTTCAGTCATTTGTTAAAAATAGAAACATGTCCAATAACACTACACAGAGATTTTTTCTTTACACGTGACTTTTGAGTTCCTCATTTCGAGGCGCATTAGGGATGTTGTCCCATCTGACTGAAGACATAAGCTCAACCTTGACTTTCTATGTAACATAAACTCCAGGCATGAAGACATAAGCTCAACCTTGACTTACTATGTAACATAAAGTTCAAACACAAAGACACATCTGACTGAAGACATAAGCTCAACCTTGACTTACTATGTAACATAAACTTCAGACACGAAGACACATCTGACTGAAGACATAAGCTCAACCTTGACTTACTATGCAACATTAAAGTTCAAACATGAAGACACATCTGACTGAAGACATAAGCTCAACCTTTACTTACTATGTAACATAAACTTCAGACACAAAGATACATCTGACTGAAGACATGAGCTCAACCTTGACTTACTATATAACATAAACTTCAGACACAAAGATACATCTGACTGAAGACATGAGCTCTACCTTGACTTACTATGTAATATAAACTTCAGACACAAAGACACATCTGACTGAAGACATAAGCTCAACCTTGACTTACTATGTAACATAAACTTCAGACACAAAGATACATCTGACTGAAGACATGAGCTCTACCTTGACTTACTATGTAATATAAAGTTCAAACACAAAGACACATCTGACTGAAGACATGAGCTCAACCTTGACTTACTATGTAACATAAACTTCAGACACAAAGATACATCTGACTGAAGACATGAGCTCAAACTTGACTTACTATGTAACATAAACTTCAGACACAAAGACACATCTGACTTATGTCTACAGCCAATAAACAGATACTATGCGGTAAAAACATGAGTGTTGTTGTCTTTATTGTCGACATATTCATTTTTTTCAAGATGACTGTGACAACACTAATAAGAAATAAAAACCACCTAGCTGAATTTATGACACTACGCAAAATTAACATAAAGATTTAACAGAGTCTCAACCATTACAATACTTTACCACCGGTTTAGAAAGAAGAAACCTGCTGGAAGCTCTTACAGATTCAACATCAAACCACAGCAAAAGCTTTAATCATTAACACAACTCAGAAATATTTACGGATCTACCACTATTTTAATTTCCAAAATGTGCAACGATCATACACTTCACACCATTACCGACGCAATTGGAAGCAGTAACTCAAGGGTCCCAGAGCGAAGCCAGTTGACTGTACGGAATGAACAGTGAGGTGTTGTCCAATTTGGAATTCACTGACATGATTATTAGATAACTATAACTTACAATACCACCAAAGACCTCCCACGAGATTAACTACACAGAACGGGATAGATGTCAACCACACGAGATGCTGTTACCATTCAAGAAAAAACTAACATTTCTATTTATATATTTTCTATTTTAATTTACTTTCACTTTCACTTTCTATTTATATAACGTCACCATAACTACTATTATGTAACTTACACTTCCCGTTAAACCGCTAAACCGCAAGATGCATACTTCACTGTCATATTTCTTTGTATAATTGTCCTGATGATCACATGCCTATCTGGGGCAATATGCGCAATTGTTTCTCCATAGGCCATAATGGTAACGTTTTCTTCTGTTGCTCAGCCCATATCGTAAACTTGTATATGTATGATGGCTTGTTTCGAAGCTGAGACATTTTTACATATGTGGTTAAATTTTCGGGGTACGAAGTGTGATTCATTTTTCCGTAATTTAGCAAACCCCGAGTATCCTTTTGCGATGTGGCTCCTCATGGTAAAAAATCCCATTTTTAACACAATAAGTTCTTTGAAATTTTAATACTTTGAACACATTTAATAGCTCCATTGTTTTTACACATTTATTCTGTGTTCCCATACTTTCTAAATTAACACTAATGGTTCAGCTCAGTCATTTGTTTATCATAGAAATGTGTCAAATATCACTACACAGAGATTTTTTGTTTACACGTGACTTTTGTGTTCCTCATTTCAAGGCGCATTAGGGGTATTGTCCCATCTACTAGGCGAAACATGTAGACCCAATAAACAGATACTATGCGGTAAAAACATGAGTGTTGTTGTATTTATTGTCAACATTTGTAACATAAAGTTCAAACACGAAGACACATTTGACTGAAGACATAAGCTCAACCTTGACTTACTATGTAATATAAAGTTCAGACAAAAAGACACATCTGACTGAAGACATAAGCTCAACCTTGACTTACTATGTAACATAAACTTCAGACACAAAGACACATCTGACTGAAGACATGAGCTCAACCTTGACTTACTATGTAACATAAAGTTCAAACACGAAGACACGTCTGACTGAAGACATAAGCTCAACCTTGACTTACTATGTAATATAAAGTTCAGACACAAAGACACATCTGACTGAAGACATAAGCTCAACCTTGACTTACTATGTAACATGAAGTTCAAACACAAAGACTTATCTGACTGAAGACATAAGCTCAACCTTTACTTACTATGTAACATAAACTTCAGACACAAAGATACATCTGACTGAAGACATGAGCTCAACCTTGACTTATTATGTAACATAAAGTTCAGACACAAAGACACATCTGACTGAAGACATAAGCTCAACCTTGACTTACTATGTAATATAAACTTCAGACACAAAGACACTTCTGACTGAAGACATAAGCTCAACCTTGACTTACTATGTAACATAAACTTCAGACACAAAGACACATCTGACTGAAGACATAAGGTCATCCTTGACTTCCTATGTAACATAAAGTTCAAACACGAAGACACGTCTGACTGAAGACATAAGCTCAACCTTGACTTACTATGTAATATAAACTTCAGACACAAAGACACATCTGACTGAAGACATAAGCTCAACCTTGACTTACTATGTAATATTAAGTTCAGACACAAAGACACATCTGACTGAAGACATAAGCTCAACCTTGACTTACTATGTAATATAAAGTTCAAACACAAAGACACATCTGACTGAAGACATAAGCTCAACCTTGACTTACTATGTAACATGAAGTTCAAACACAAAGACATATCTGACTGAAGACATAAGCTCAACCTTTACTTACTATGTAACATAAACTTCAGACACAAAGATACATCTGACTGAAGACATGAGCTCAACCTTGACTTACTATGTAACATAAAGTTCAAACACGAAGACACGTCTGACTGAAGACATAAGCTCAACCTTGACTTACTATGTAATATAAAGTTCAGACACAAAGACACATCTGACTGAAGACATAAGCTCAACCTTGACTTACTATGTAATATAAAGTTCAAACACAAAGACACATCTGACCGAAGACATAAGCTCAACCTTGACTTACTATGCAACATTAAAGTTCAAACATGAAGACACATCTGACTGAAGACATAAGCTCAACCTTGACTTACTATGTAATATAAAGTTCACACACGAAGACTCATGAAAAATAAGAATCAATTAAATTCAGAAATTTAACAGCCTAATTCCTAACAAAACAATTTTGGAAAAACAAATATGACAGACATGAACCATTGACAACCACTGAAATACAGGCTGCATTAGAATGTGGCAGAGTTCCCAGATTAACAGTATATTAATCATTTTTATGGCTCATGATACCTCCTTCTTTCTTGAATGTCCTGTAATGTAAAATTAAAGGAAATGTTGATTTACATCAGATTTACAAACTAATTAGACAAAAAGATTGCAATTCAAGATCAACAAAACAGAGATAATTGTCAAGAATTATATTCTCGTTTTTAATGTTTGAGAGACTGTCCTTTGTAGAATATGCACATAGACCATGGTGAGGGACACAGTTACTAAAAACATGGACTGATGCTTCTAACTGTTGTCTGGAAAGTTTTATAGAATTATTTTTTATTGTTGTTGTTTTTTTAAGGGGAGATTGTACTCTACATATATAATTTGTTTGTTAACACTTTCTTTGTAGAAACAATCATGGTTGCTGTAAACAAATTTAAAGTATTTTAGGCCATGTTATATTAAAAAAGAAGAAAATAATTCTCGTGCCATCCAGTTTAGTGACCTTTATAAGATCTGGTTTCTTCCTAGTATTACGCATGTATCGACATTTGTCTGATAGGATGTGTGAAAAAAACATGCCATTTTCAACATATAAGACAATCTTAAATACCAATTTATATAATTTTTAGAAATGTCAACTGGGTGAAAATTTACTGATTGAGTCAGTACCTTTTGAATTTCCTGAGAGATGCTTGGAAAAACATCTACAAAATGGAATCACTAAATCATACCCATATTATGTATATTGGGTTGATGTCTTAGGGATGTAAAAACCTCAATACTGCTAGCTAAAATGTCCTATGGTTTTATAGTCATTCGATAACTTTCATTAGAAAAACTTGGCTGAATTAAACTTCACCTGGCTACATTTATGATTTTTTACATGCATAATAAATACTTGGAATATTTAGTCCTGAATAATGGGTCTTTGATTGTAATATATGAGACAATTTTATCCCTGCAGGCATAGATTATCTTAGCCATATTTGGTACAACTTTTTGGAATTTTTGGTCTTCAATGCCTTCCAACTTTGTACTTGTTTGATATGAGGGTTACTGATGAGTTTTATTGAGACTAAATGCAGGTCTGGCGTATCAAATTATTAGTCTAGTACCTTTGATAACTTATTTCATATGATTGTCTGTATTCTGAATGTACTTCCAAGTTTGATTGCACTAAATCATTTGAAGTCTGTAAATATCAAAGCTTATAAAAGTATAAGCTCCTTTAATATTTGGATCATTTTCAGATTAATTGCTGTAGTCCTATGATATTTCAATTGTACCATAAGCATGGCAATGGTATTTTTAAGAAATCCTTCTCCTATATAGCAGTAAGACATTTCAGATTTTTTCCTCTTTTGGACAGAGGTGTGAATGTGTTTGTTCTATAAACTAAGGCTATTATAGCGAACCCTATGATAGTTTTCCATAGATTCACCTGCAAGTTACCTGTCGATTTAAACTTTTGTAAGTTCTATTGTCCCATCTAACAAATACAACAGGTATTGTTCTCTGTATAGTTCATTCACCAGGACCTTTAAATTTCTTCTAGGAGAAATATATCACTCATTGATTAATTTACCTGACCAAAAAATTATCTGTGTTTTTATTGAAATACTTCTATAAACTCACATAAACTGTATGCAATATTGTATTTATTCAATACATGTATATCATTAATATATTTTCAATCTGTTCAATATAAAATCTGATTTCATAATAAAAAGTTTATTTTAGACACATTTTTTAGTATTTTCCAATGAATTTGCATGTTTTTGTTGTTGTTAATTTATAGACTATGTTTATGAAGACCTTAATTTAAAAATAATAATATTCAAATTTTTAGTTATCAAACACACAAAAATATTTATTGAATATTTGATCAGAAATCAACTTTTAATTTTTAAATCATTATTAATATTGAACACATTAAAAACGAGTTTTTGGTATTGAATAAATACAACACCACATGCAGTTTTGTGAGTCCTTTCTTAGTATTGGTATAAGTATTTTTTCATCATTGACAGTTCAATTTTTTGTTCAGGTATATTAATCAATGAGTGATATATTTCTCCTAGAAGAAATTTAAAGGTCTGAGTGAATAAACTATACAGAGAACAATACCTGTTGTATTTGTTAGATGGGACAATAGAACTGCCAAAAGTTTAAATCGACAGGTAACTTGCAGGTGAATCTATGGAAAACTATCATAGGGTTCGCTATAACACTTGACTTTGCGTCAATTCTGACACTGTTGACATCTTTTAAAAAGTACTAACCATTACAATTCTCACTTTAGATAAAAACAGCAGAATATAGCTACCTTATTAGAGTATAGTTTAAGGCCATGACGTGATATTTAGTCAGAATATAGCTACCTTATTAGAGTATAGTTTAAGGCCATGAGGTGATATTTTGTTGCTGGCATCCACATTGAAACAGTTTTGGTATTGGCAATCACATCTTATTATTTATATATATATATATATATATTGAAAGTTAATTGACATTTCAGGTCAAGAATATCTGCAAGATAACCAATCAAAAATTAATTTACTTCTTTTGCCAATTTTCTGTTAAATTTCTTTCCTTGGTATATTGAAAATCCGAAGTCAGTTTCTTTTTGAAGCAGGAAAAAATTAATGTAATTCTACCAGTACAATCATTCAGTATGATCTATTGATAATAGACAGTAGTGCAATTTGTTCTTGAACCTACAAGTATAGGTCTTTACTGATAATACTATATAAATAAATTATCTATGTTGACCAGAGTCTTCAGGTGCACTCTTTCAGATTTATATACATTGTATGTGTACTGATACAGTATTGTGTGTTTCCAATTCAAGATTATATATTTTTTACCCAGTTCCAGTCAATATTTCCAACAGATATTCTTGACATAGCAGATTTTACCTTACAATAACTGTAATAAAACTTAGATAATTAAATTCCTGGTTGCGCAAGACATTTTGTCAAAGATTGTTCCTATTCTAACATGAAATTCTGAATCTGTCATCCCGATAAAAGGATGTATGGCTTTAAAAAATACAAGGATAATGTAATGTGTTATATTTGATCATGGATCTGTTATTTAAGTACTATTAAACTTTATGCAACTATCAAACAGAAAATTGAATAGAATGATATCAGGTCAAACATATATGATATCTCTTAAAACAAGTTTATAAACAAAACCAGGGTACAGTATTCTCCTTTCTGTTTCTTGAACTTTATAAAAGTATTACAATTTGAACTGAAGTAAAACTCACAGATCATAATAATTCCTTAGATTGTTCAATCATTCTAGTTATTCACCAGTATCAAATACTACTATTTAAAAAAACTTAAATATCTAGTAAATAAAACGACAAGAAAATAGAAGTCACCTCTAACTTTAATATAATAACTAATAACTACAATATGCCTGAGGTTTATATACGACCGCAAAAATTGAAAATTTTTTGGTCGTATATCATGTATATTGGTTACATATGACGTTGGCGTCTTTGTTGTCGTTGTTGTCCGAAGACATTTGGGTTTCGCACTCTTAACTTTAGTAAAAGTAAATAGAAATCTATGAAATTTAAACACAAGGTATATGACCATAAAAGGAAGGTTGGGATTGATTTTGGGAGTTTTGGTCCCAACGGTTTAGGAATTAGGGGTCAAAAAGGGCCTAAATGAGCATTTTTCTTGGTTTTCTCACAATAACTTTAATATAAGTAAACAGAAATCTATGAAATTTAAACACAGGGTTTATGACCATAAAAGGAAGGTTGGGATTGATTTTGGGAGTTTTGGTCCCATCAGTTTAGGAATAAGGGGCCAAAAAAAGGTCCCAAATAAGCATTTTTCTTGGTTTTTGGACAATAACTTTAGTATTAGTAAATAGAAATTTATCTATGAAATTTTAGCACAAGGTTTATGACCACAAAAGGAAGGTTGGGATTGATTTTGGGAGTTTTGGTCCCAACAGTTTAGGAAATAGGGGCCAAAAGGGTCCAAAATAAAACTTTGATTTCATCAAAAAATGAATTATTGTTGTTCTTTGATATGCCAAATCTAACTGTGTATTTAGATTCTTTATTTTTGGTCCTGTTTTCAAATTGGTCTACATTAAGGTCCAAAGGGTCCAAAATTAAACTTAGTTTGATTTTAACAAAAATTGAATTCTTGGGGTTCTTTGATATGCTGAATCTAAACATGTACTTAAATTTTTTATTATGGGCCCAGTTTTCAAGTTGGTCCAAATCGGGGCCCAAAATTAAACTTTGTTTGATTTCAACAAAAATTGAATATATGGGGTTCTTCAATATGCTGAGTTTAACCATGTATTTAGATTTTTAATATTTGGGCCCATTTATCAAATTGGTCCACATTGAGGTCTAAAGGGTCTAAAATTGAACATTATTTGATTTCATTAAAAATTGCATTCTTGGGGTTTCATGATATGCTGAATTTTTATGCCCCACCTACGATAGTAGAGGGGCATTATGTTTTCTGGTCTGTGCGTCCGTCCGTTCGTTCGTTCGTCCGTCTGTCCCGCTTCAGGTTAAAGTTTTTGGTCGAGGTAGTTTTTTATGAAGTTGAAGTCCAATTGACTTCAAACCTGGTACACATGTTCCCTATGATATGATCTTTCTAATTTTAATGCCAAATTAGGGATTTTACCCCAATTTCACGGTCCACTGAACATAGAAAATGATAGTGCGAGTGGGGCATTCGTGTACTGAGGACACATTCTTGTTAACCATGTATTTAGATTTTGGATATTGGACCATAATAGGTAAATTTCCAATTTTAAAATTTTTATGTTTAAGTTCTTAGACCACATTCATTCTGTGTCAGAAACCTATGTTGTGTCAGCTATTTAATCACAATCCAAATTCAGAGCTGTATTAAGCTTAAATGTTGTGTCCATACTTGCCCCAACTGTTCAGGGTTCGACCTCTGCAGTCCTATAAAGCTGTGGAGCATCTGGTTATATTTGTTGCCTTAATTTACTTTGATGATGGATGGTGCATCAGTGCTCTTGGTCATAAATTTACTCAGTACATGGAGAACACAATTTGTGCTTATATTTTATATTACAGTATTTTGTTGGCTAATTTCTGTGTCTGAGAACCATAATTTGGATTGACATTTTTATGACCGTAAGACAATTATATACAATGGTATCTATAATGAGTTTATAACTGAGAATTATAACATGACGTCCTTCAAACGCTTTGAGTACACACCCATGGTAAAATATGAATATATTGTTTGGGCTGTTCCAATCGTACTCTCACGTCATATGCATTTTTATGCCCCACCTACGATAGTAGAGGGGCATCATGTTTTCTGGTCTGTGCGTCCGTCTGTTCGTTTGTCTGTCTGTTCGTTCGTCCGTCTGTTCGTTCGTCCATCCGTTCGTTCGTCCGTCTGTCCCGCTTCAGGTTAAAGTTTTTGGTCGAGGTAGTTTTTGATGAATTTGAAGTCCAATCGACTTGAAACTTAGTATACATGTTCCCTATGATATGATCTTTTAAATTTTATTGCCAAATTAGAGGGTTTACCCCAATTTCACGGTCCACTGAACATGAAAAATGATAGTGCGAGTGGGACATTCGTGTACTGGGGACACATTCTTGTTATGAAAGAGCTACCCAACGTCATAGAATGATGACAACGATGATGTCAGAAATCATTTTTACGGGAAAATGCACGCTTGTGAAGCTGAAAATCATCACATCAAGGAAACGTGAACAAACAATGCTAAAATGTGTTATATTAGCCATTTATTTATATACATATAAGATGTATAAGTACAATTATCATTTAGTTTCATTCAAACCTATCTAAATAGTTTAATCATGTTACAAAATCAGTTTGCTTTGTTTTTTTACGTCAATTTGATAGTACGATTATTTATTGGAATGGCAAATAATGCCTTCACCTAGAGCGCTTTAATCCAAAACAATTGCCATATTTGTCCTATTAGAATCGAAACAATTCATGGGGGCTTGAATATATTGTGATTTTACCATGGGTTGTCCCTTTATGCCGATATTTTACCCCTCGCTATCACTCAGGGTAAAATATTTGACAAAAAGGGCCAACCCGTGGTAAAATCACGATATATTCATACCATGGGTTGTCCAATTATGCGGATATTTTACCCCTCGCTATCACTCACGGTAAAATATTTGACATATTAAAAATCACGATATATATTAAGCCCTCATGAATTATTTCTTAATTGTCAGCAGACAGTCTTTCTGGTGATTTGTTTTAGATCATCTGATGTACTGATTTATTAAACCATCAGTCGTCAATATTTATTGTGCATTTTGATTTGGCCTAATTTATCATTGGGCCCTATTTTTATGTTTTAATGATTTTTGATGTTATGCTTGTTCTGCATGGGCTTTGATAGCTTGGTCCACTTGGGCTTTGATAGTTAAGGATGTATTCTTCTGACATTTCAGTCTCGTTCGGTCTCGTTGAAATCTCGTTCTTGAATTATTTCCAAAACATGTGATAGAAGTGGAAAATATCAATGAATTTTTAAAATATTATAAAGCAAACATAAATCAATGAAAAAATTGTGTATTTACAATGAATGGTTTTTGCGTAATCCAGTTTTCAAATTTTACGACCAATCAAGTCAGTATTTTAAGCCAAAATTTTGAGAAAATGGGTGAGGGATATAAAAAATGATTTTACAAGAATCATGTACATCCCATATCATTTTGGTCTTTTCAAATTTCTTAGATATGTCTTTTTTCATTCATTTATAACAAAAAAGTTGAAATAATATGCATTTTGTTCTTAAAACTGAGAAAAATCACAAAAATACAAAATTGACAGCATGGTAAATTTTACACAAAAAAGCGTCAAAATATGATAAAACTTTCTTTTATTAACACCTACCTATAGTTTTTGTAAGTAAAATTTATTCAGATTGGTCCACTTCATCTTTATAGAAAGTATAAGAAAAAGTTTAATTGTGGAATTGTGATTTTTTTCATGATAATAGCCCTAAAATAGGTAAAAATCCATGAAAAATGGGAAAATCATCAAAATTGGGCATTTTCAAAGGGCCGTAGCAAAAAAAAAAGTGCACCACCATATGATTTTTTCTTCACCAATTCTTTTGTTACAGTCTTATAAACCCAAAAATCAGGTTAAGAAAAAAAGTTTAATTCTAGAAATTTTTGGCTCCTCAGAGGTGTACATCCTTAAGTGAAATGTTTCCTGCAATGAGTTTGGTCTAGAGTGTACCTGATAATGGTTTATATCCCTTGACACCATTGGTCTAGAGTGTACCTGATAATGGTTTATATCACTTGACACCATTGGTCTAGAGTCTACCTGATAATGGTTTATATCCCTTGACACCATTGGTCTAGAGTCTACCTGATAATGGTTTATATCCCTCGACACCATTGGTCTAGAGTCTACCTGATAATGGTTAATATCACTTGACACCATTGGTCTAGAGTCTACCTGATAATGGTTTATATCCCTTGACACCATTGGTCTAGAGTCTACCTGATAATGGTTTATATCCCTTGACACCTTTGGTCTAGAGTCTACCTGATAATGGTTTATATCCCTCGACACCATTGGTCTAGAGTCTACCTGATAATGGTTTATATCCCTTGACACCATTGGTCTAGAGTCTACCTGATAATGGTTTATATCCCTTGACACCATTGGTCTAGAGTCTACCTGATAATGGTTTATATCCCTTGACACCATTGGTCTAGAGTGTACCTGATAATGGTTTATATCCCTTGACACCATTGGTCTAGAGTGTACCTGATAATGGTTTATATCCCTTGACACCATTGGTCTAGAGTGTACCTGATAATGGTTTATATCCCTTGACACCATTGGTCTAGAGTGTACCTGATAATGGTTTATATCCCTTGACACCATTGGTCTAGAGTGTACCTGATAATGGTTTATATCCCTTGACACCATTGGTCTAGAGTGTACCTGATAATGGTTTATATCCCTTGACACCATTGGTCTAGAGTGTACCTGATAATGGTTTATATCCCTTGACACCATTGGTCTAGAGTGTACCTGATAATGGTTTATATCACTTGACACCATTGGTCGAGAGTGTACCTGATAATGGTTTATATCACTTGACACCATTGGTCTAGAGTGTACCTGATAATGGTTTATATCCCTTGACGCCATTGGTCGAGAGTCTACCTGATAATGGTTTATATCCCTTGACGCCATTGGTCTAGAGTCTACCTGATAATGGTTTATATCCCTCGACACCATTGGTCTAGAGTCTACCTGATAATGGTTTATATCCCTCGACACCATTGGTCTAGAGTCTACCTGATAATGGTACCTGATAATGGTTTATATCCCTCGACACCATTGGTCTAGAGTGTACCTGATAATGGTTTATATCCCTCGACACCATTGGTCTAGAGTGTACCTGATAATGGTTTATATCCCTCGACACCATTGGTCTAGAGTGTACCTGATAATGGTTTATATCCCTCGACACCATTGGTCTAGAGTGTACCTGATAATGGTTTATATCCCTCGACACCATTGGTCTAGAGTGTACCTGATAATGGTTTATATCCCTCGACACCATTGGTCTAGAGTGTACCTGATAATGGTTTATATCCCTCGACACCATTGGTCTAGAGTGTACCTGATAATGGTTTATATCCCTCGACACCATTGGTCTAGAGTGTACCTGATAATGGTTTATATCCCTCGACACCATTGGTCTAGAGTGTACCTGATAATGGTTTATATCACTTGACACCATTGGTCTAGAGTGTACCTGATAATGGTTTATATCCCTTGACACCATTGGTCTAGAGTGTACCTGATAATGGTTTATATCACTTGACACCATTTGTCTAGAGTGTACCTGATAATGGTTTACATCCCTTGACACCATTTGTCTAGAGTGTACCTGATAATGGTTTATATCCCTTGACACCATTGGTCTAGAGTGTACCTGATAATGGTTTATATCCCTTGACACCATTGGTCTAGAGTCTACCTGATAATGGTTTATATCCCTTGACACCATTTGTCTAGAGTGTACCTGATAATGGTTTACATCCCTTGACACCATTTGTCTAGAGTGTACCTGATAATGGTTTATATCCCTTGACACCATTTGTATGGAGTCTACCTGATAATGGTTTATATCCCTGGACACCATTTGCGAGTATGGTTTCTTTTTTCTCGTTTTTTTATTTTATACTAGATTAGACCGTTGGTTTTCCCATTTGAATGGTTTTACACTAGTAATTTTGGGGCCCTTTATAGCTTGTTGTTCGGTGTGAGCCAAGGCTCCTTGTTGAAGGCAGTACATTGACCTATAATGGTTTACTTTTTCTTAAATTGTTATTTGGATGGACAGTTGTCTCATTGGCACTCACATCACATCTTCCTATATCTATTTAGGAAACGATGATAGTCCATCTGAAGGGGACGATAAATGGCTGAACCATTTTAAGAGAGAGTCATATCTCTTGCATGTAAAGGACACCCTTGTAGATTTCGAAAAAGAGCAAGCTAATGCCGTTACAAGGCAGCACTCGCACCCGCAAAGTGGAAAGGGATTAATATAAGTTGCAATAACTTGTTTCCCAATCCACTATAAGTAAATATGTTAAAAATAATGGTATATTACACACTCTGAAATATTTATATGTTGTGAGATATAGATAAATGTGCTAACCTGAGTGCATATAGTTTTACTATTGGAATGGAAAGTAGGTTTATAATCAATAAGATGGTTTTATATTATAAATTAGGAAAGAAATATAAAAAAGAAAGTAGAACAAAAGGATAGGAACATCAAGTATCTAAAGTTCCATTTTGGAAATATTGTAGGCATATATTCTACTATTAAGGCTAAATGACACAGTTCAGACAAAACACTATTAATCAGAAATATTCCAAAAAGGAAAGAATCTCAACAATATTACTTATATTGAATATATCTGATGCCAACTTTATGACTCATATACCTTTGTTAATTTGATACAATTTATGAATTTTGTAAAATTGGTTAGCCACAAGCTTAAGTATGGACTATTAAATACAGATAATATAAGCACTATATATTTCTTATTGCTTTTATTTGTATCATAATGTATTAAAGCATTGCTTTATCCAGATTTTTTTCAGAAACTCATCTAGAAATTACATCTGATTGTCTTCCTTAGCAACATATACAGAGGACATATCTGTCTGCAACACGTACTTAGACTTAAAAAAACTTCTATACATGTGTAATATTGACCAGATTTTGATTTCTTTTTGTCAACAATGAGCAATACTTTGGATTTAACATCATATATTTTATGGCCCACACTCTAGATTGAGCATTTTCTGCATAGAAAACATTTTATCTGAAATCAATTGACACATTGGTACATAGTTTGAAAATGGTATACCACAATTTATTGAATTTTAAACTTGCAGAAACTTTAGTATTAAATTTTTGTGCTGACATATTGTGAAGTAATCCTCAATCAATCAATCGTAATTGCTTAAATTTTACTAGCAGTATACAATATATTGTCATATATGGTACCAATATAACACTATATGCACAATTATGGTACTTGGTCAAATAACCAATTTTTCACCCTTTTTTGGTCATGCTTGAAGATATTGACTTGATATTTGTTATATAATTTGCACAGGACAAGTTGAAGATCAAGTTAACATTTTGTTTAAGTACATTATGATTTTGTACCCGATAGGGGTTTTTGTATTGCCATGTAATACTCTCAGAATGCTTGTTTATTTTCTACTTTTTGTAATTTGGATATACATTTGAGCATGCTACAAATAGAATATGAGAATATGAGTTCAATCAGTTAACATAAAGGAGTAGGTTTCGGTAAGGTCCTAAAATGGCCCCCTGTTTTAGCGTAAATTTCAATTTAGGATTTTAAGTGACCAATATCACAAGAAATTATAGCTAATATAATGACTAGATAGGAAATAAGCCATTTTGTTGAAAATTTACGTTCCTGCGTTTTGTGATGACGTCACAAGTTGTACTCATTGATTTTCCACGAAAAAATTTAGAAAAATTGCTAAATTCCCATAGATTATTGGACAGGAAACATAGAGCACATATGTCGACAACAAAGTAAGATAATGTTTGTGAAGACATTTAACATGTCTTATTTGAATATTAAGCTTGTCTACGCCTGCGCTCTATGTTTCCTGGTCCTGAATATGGTTGAAATTCAGCCGATTTTGTAAAATTTTACTAAAATCTCATATTTTGACCTTTTTGGGATGTAAAAATCAAAGTGTTAGAATTAAACTTTGACAAAAAAAGTTCAATTTAACTTTCTCACACATCTTTAAGTCAACTTGAAACATTTTTTGTCTTGTAACATTGAACTTTATAATTGTGGCCTAATATGACCCTTACTGAACTTACTCCTTTGACTGCTGATGCTCCTTTAACAAAAGTATAGATACTCACAAAACCTTGATTTTAGTACTTTATAGTTAGTATTTGTACTCTAAAGATCCAATATTTAGATCTTTGATTATTTGACCATTGACCAAATAGATATCTAGAACATTTGTCGTAGACAATAAGTTAATGTTTTATCAGATGGACTATGAGGTATTTGAGGAATAATTACCTCCCTTTCTGACTAAGACTTTCCCTATATAAGTTTATAGCTGTCGTTGATGCATAGGTTTTATGACAGTTTTTTATTGCTGACTTTCCTTTATTTCTAGTCTATAAATTATGATTTATTTGTCTATACATTTAAGCATTCACAACTAAAAGTTTCCAGAATATATTCTAAATAAATGTTTATGAATAATTGCCGAGATAAGTTGAGAAAGTGAGGCATCAACCCAGCAACACTAGATAATTAAAAAATATGACACAACAAGTGCATGTCCTTTTATAATCAACACTGAGATCATTCAAGTTCTAAATCACCTAGACAAGTTTATAGTTTGTATATACCCATTGGTGGCCTTCGGCTGTTGTCTGCTCTTTGTTCGGGTTGTTGTCTATTTGACACATTCCCAATTTCCATTCTCAAGTTTATTAATAGAAGGAAAGATTGCTGTTTGCATCACATCCAGTGGCAAATATCTGATGCATTATTATTATCAGGATAAGGTTAAGTGTTTTGTTTTTATTGGTTGATATATCCCCTAGAGAAAAAAATCAGTGGAATTACACTGGAATACCACTGATATTCCATTGTAATTTCCACTGGAATTCCAGTAATTTTCAATGGAATAATTTGGCTGGAATTCCACTGGAACTACATTGGCTTTCCACTGGAATTACAGTGAAAATTCCAGTGTTATTTCACTGGATTCCAGCCAAATTATTCCACTGATAATCACTGGAATTCCAGTGGAAATTACAGTGTTATTTCACTTGTATTCCAGTGGAATTCCAGCCAAATTATTCCAGTGGAATGCGAATATAATTCCAGTGGTATTTTGCTGCAACTCCAGTGGAATAACTACAGTTCCAGTGGAATTGCTACTCTGACATATACGCCCTATTGCTGGCCTTATCACTACTTCTGAGAAACACAAAATATAGTGATTCATCATATGATTGATCTGATCATATTCAAATAAATAACATTTTTAACATCCTATCCATGAACAGAAAAATGTCCTGCATGGTTTGTATAAGTAGAATAAAAACAGTGTCTATATGGTCAGCTTAAACCGTACCCACAAACTGATTAACTAATATAAAAATTATGTGTGATATATAAACTTCTCTTCCTTTCTGTAATTCAAAACTTGCTGTCTCTGTACTTCTAACTATAATTGCTGAATAAAGGTATTAAAATGGAGTCTGCATAAAATCTGTTTCATATCATTGCTGGCAGCTCATATTTAATCCCCTAAAAGTACAAAAATATCCACAAAGAATCAATTGTTCAAGAGGTAATGATTGTATGAAGCAATAAATTCAATAGAAACAGCATTATGCATCTTAAATTGCATTGGAAGTTTAAGTTAAACTCAAATTTAGTACCCCCCCCCTTTTAACCCTTGAAGATAAAACTGGCGACTTAAATTATTATTAACGTTTCACCAAGTTAATTTACGATGAATATTATTCACACAATTTAATTTCTACATATCAGATTATCATATATACCCATGTACCATTTACATGTCAGATTACGATATGTCTGTTATGAATGTGACAACAATATATCAATTTATCATTCTTCATTAATTTATTGTCTGCCTAAACTTTCTGATGTTTTGCTCAGATTAAAATCCTAAATGTTTTATATTGCCTCAACATATTGTATTTCATAATCATTATATGTTAAATCAAATACTTATCTGAAAACATCTGCGTTTGGATTCTCCATTTTTGTTATCCAGCGTAATCATATGACGTCATATTTGCAAGTGCGTTTAAGTCAAGGTGTCAATCTCGTCCCATATAATATCGGCCCGAAGTTGATTCGTCCCTGTAATGGTATTTCAGTGAACTTCTCAAAACCGGTCGTCCGTTGGACTACGGAAACAGACGATTTGCGGGGTTTGCCGGTTTGTAGAAATTTAAAATCACAAGAGTTACTTCCCCTTAATATGGGTGTTTGAGAATGTTTTGAAAATGTATTTCACTTTCATCAAAATATACGTTTTCCTTTTTAAATTTTAGTTTTGTATATAATATCTATCTTAAAATACAGCTACAACTTCTATTTCATCTTATTTTATTTTTTTATTTTGCAGGAATAAAAAAATAAAAACACCATACATTAATGATATTTCACGAATAATTAGATAAAATGTTCTACTCTCAACGTTCGAAACGGTACCTATGATACTCATTTGTACGTGTGCTGTAAGTTATAAATGTTACACCTTGTCATAACGCAATAAGAAAGGAGAGTTATGAAACGAAATTGACAGGTGAACAGATATTACAGCCTCGGACTATTAGGTGACCTGATTGAATTTTATTGACCGAACAATTTGTAGGTTACAGTTATACAAATGAAACAGTAATTTTAAATCATTTCAGATGACAAGGCCCATTTTTGATCATTTTTCGAGAATGAGTTATAATGATATAATTATTTAAATACAACAATACCGGCTGGTATCCGATTTCAAGGAATAACCATTTAATATAATGCAAATCTGCTGGGTCTTCTTAACTTGGCCGGTATGGTGGGAGAGGCTGTATTCAGATAAATTTCAATATATAAGAAACAAATAAGGGTGATGCATTAAAACATTTTTGAACAGAATGGCAATTTAATTTTTTTTCTTTGCACGTTGCTGCAGAAGTTGTCATTAAAGCAACAATTAAATTGCCTTTCAATTAAGACATCATAATTATTTTGACTAGGTACAAATGAATTGTACTGAGAATAGTCATTAGAATATAATATAAATACTTTTTCTACCCCAAAAAATGGCCATCAGTATCTAAATGATAAATCATGCAACCCAACAATGTATTCCAGTGGAATTACAGTGGTAAAATTTTCAAATGTCATTATTCCAGTGGAATTACAGTGGTAAAATTTTCAAATGTCATTCCAGTGGAATCACCAATCAAATTCCACTGGAATTTTTAGTTTTAAATGATTTACCAGTGGAATTCAAACGAGTCACTGTAAACCAGTGGAATTCCAGTGGAATCAACTGGTATTCCACTGGAATTCCATTGATATTTTCTATGGGGTCATGTTTAGGGTACTGTGTTCAACCAACCAGAATAACATGTAGAAAACAACATATGTTTGCCATATTCAAGCTCTATGTTGATAATGTGCCGTTAAAATATCATTAATTGCCTTATATATGATTTAATGGTTTGAAATATGCCTTTGTAATACTATTAGAAATATAGTTCTCTTTTATTGGTATCTTCTTTGGTAAAAAAAGGTTAATTGTTTAGTTATAGTATATGTTTGATGGTTAACCATGGTCCACTTACAAGTTAGACAAGATAACCCTTGATTAATTGACTTGTATTGATTCATTCCAACACCCAGTTTTCCATTCACAAATACTATGCAAATATCTTCTATATATAGCCTAGTTCCTGACAGTATTAAATTGGTATGGATTTTGTTTAGTTCTGAGAAATAGATAATTAGATTATTTCTTTCTTTACTGTGGTGTCATTCGTCATTATCAATGAAATGCTTCTACAAAGATTTCAGTTTAGGATACTTCAGGGCAAAATTTAAAACTGACATGCAATATTAATTCACAATAAATAAGAAGAAACTTCTTGAAATAATTGTTTGTTTTGTCTATGGAGGTGGTTAATAGTTTTATATCATAAATGCAGAATTCCTCGACTGAGGTTAATACTTTTTTTTTCTCATTGATATTTAAGAGGGAAAATAACAAATTTTACCAAAGTTCAAGGGTAGATCTAACAACACTGACAAATGCAGTCACAAAGACTAACATAGACAACTGAAAACTCAGACTTTATACTGAGGATTTCCTTGAAATATTGCTTTGGTAACTTATTATTTGGACCAAACTCTATTTAATAGTCGGTTACAGGTATATGAATCACACTTCAAATAATAGTCTATTCCAAACAATTATAGTTGAGCCATCATCAAGGCAATCTTTCGGCTTGAGATCAGGATGAATTAGTTTTGTATATTGCTCTCGGCTGAATTGAATTATAAATAAATTGTCGACTACCATTAAGGTGGCTCGCGGGTCTTAATCAAAATTTTATTTTAATATAGGATTTCGCTATATTTTTCTACAAATGAACTTTATCATATACTTAATAGAAAAATGAAATAATAAGATGAGGTCACCGTTTATTTACGCTCACAATCTGTCTTCGAAAGAAGAATACATTTTAGTAAAGTTTACTTTTTTCCTGTTAAACTAATAGGAGAAAAAAAGGAAATATCGAAATAAAAAAAGAACTAATATCGCTCAAATTTTACAAAAGTTGAGTTTCAGTACAGCTTGTTTGAAAATGATAATAAAAAAATATGGGTCACCGATGAGTTAAAAAAGATATTTCAATTTTAATGCCAAAAAATAGCATTTTTGCACCAAAGGGAGATAATTTGGAGCTTTTTCAATGATATATACATTTTAAAAGTCATCTGGGGCCAACACAAATTGATATTTTTGAATGATTTTTGTTCCATATGATAAAGTAACATCTATTTAAGGTAATAAATAAAATTTGTAATGAAAAATAACTTATAATTTTTTTACGAAATCTTTATACCCTCAAGCCTCCTTAAGCATGTGTTGACCTTGATTTTACAGTCCAATTATCCAATTTCATTACTTATATTTACTGTAAAATGTTTGTCTTTTATGTCTTATTCATATTTTCTTCAAATAATAGTGAATTATATACATAAGTTGGGCACAATTTCTTACAGACAATGATATTCCTTATGTAATAGTGTTTGGGATAGAGGCTGTTTCAATTTGGAGGTTGAACAGTGTGATCCACATGACATGTTTCTAAGCAATTCCCTAGACCTTCTAAATCCCTAACCTTCTATCAGCCGACTTTAAGCAAATGGAACTATTTTAGATTTCCACATAAAAATTTCAATCACTTGTAAAATTTTAACCAATCATCTTGCTGAAAATCTGTATGGTCAGGTGATATTTTCAATAAGTTGGTGTATCTTGTCGTTCACAGATTTCAAACATAAATATGTAATAATGTTTCATAATAGAAAATGTGGTATGAGTGCCATTGTGGCAACTCTTCATCCAAGCCACAATTTGTAAAAGTAAACCATTATTGGTCTTTATAATAGCCTGTTTTTGACATAATAAAGTGCCTGTTGTGTAACATGAATTCCAACTCAGAAAACAGACTATACTGGAACTCTCTAATGTGTTACAGGAATTTGAGAATTTTGGTTATAGTAACACACTATACTGGAACTCTCTAGTGTGTTACAGGAATTGAGAATTTTGGTTATAGTAACACACTATACTGGAACTCTCTAGTGTGTTACAGGAATTTGAGAGTTTTGTTAACAGTAACACAAGCCTGTCATCTTTATTACCCATATTTGTATTTCTGTTTCAGATGGTGGTTGTGATGGCCCTGTTTACCACAGTACCTCTAGTCCTGATACATTGTTGGAGGTTAGTTAAATATGGTATATCCTTTATTATTTCAGATGGTCGTACGGATGGACCTTGTTTCCATGGTGACAGCAGTCCAGACACTCTGTTAGAGGTTAGAGTTGTTGTTGTCACACTTTATTTACCTCAACAAATTTGATGATGCGTTAGATTCTTTGACAAAGTTTTGCTTAATTTTATTTTATTTCAAATTATACTTTATTTCCAAGCTCTACCTATTTTTTTTCTTTTTGTAATGCATTAGAAACAGAATACAATACTTAAGGATCTACTTAGGTGATCTAATGTAAAATTAAATAAATCAAGAATTCAAAATTGATACTTTAAGCTGAAAGAGTTTTAATTAAGGATAAAAATAAGCTAAAAATATTGATAGGTTATGGAGCTCCTTTTCGAGATATTTGATTTATAAAATATGGTGGAAAAAGGCTGACTCTGACTTTTACCTTATATTTGCATAGGTCTTATATATTTGTGTCTCAAATAAAGAGAAAGAAAATCAAGAATTTGCTTAGATATTGTCAAATGACCTGTTATGAGCTATTAAGTCTTATGTTAAAAGATAGATAGATATGTGTTATGGGGCAAAATAATTTACTTTGTATTGTTTGGAAAAACACCAAGGAGTCTGAACATTTGACACTTATTCCAAAACCTCACCTAAGTTCATCCTTAAGTTGAAGAGTTGTCGCTGTTGATTTGAAGGTTGTTGCCAGTAAAACTGCATTTGTAACCATCAAATCACCAATTGACCGCTAACTTAAATTTAACAACAGTACAGCTATCCCTTAACTAAAATTACAGTGACAGAAAAGGTTCATATTTATGCTGTAATCAATTTCACACCAAAACAGAAGCAAACTGATCTATGCTTATATTATATTTTCAAGTTACCTTCATCTACATCAGCTCTACAAATTAAAAATTATAACAATATTACATACTGTGGATAATGAATAATCTGAAGAAATGTTCAATGGATTAGGTTTCAGAACTCAGTATGATCCTTTTATACTGCTTCTTTGTTTTTGACTGGTTCTTGTGGGTTGAGTTTTTTTCACGTTTTATTTGGGTGGAGGTGGTAAAACTTTATTTTTTAGTATAAAAATTTCTTGTAAAAAAGGAATGTTTAATAGAGTTAATTCTGTATCCATATTTGTTAGATTTCTGTTTGTATCTGTGTTTACCCTGTACAGAGAGAGGATAAGGGTAAAATTTTAATATGACTATTGTACAATCAATGTAAGATAGATATAGCCAAAAGATTTAGTTTTTCCAGAGTTATGTCCCTTTGACCAAAAATAGTTGACCTTGCTCAAATTTTGTATTTTTTTGTAATCGTCTGTACACAAAACCTGGTACATTGTTAAGTTTTTAAATAAATATATCCATTTCATAAACATATTTTGTCCATTTAGTGGTTCCAAGATATTTGTCCTTTGACCTTATATTGAGATCTCTCATCACAATAAACTTTGACCTACTGTTATAAGAAAACATATGTAAACAGTTGAGGCATTTAAAAGTATATAGTCTTACCTAATGTGTCACCTATGACCTGGAGGAAACTTCCACTGGCAAGAAATCTCAATGTCACTGTTATCTGTTCTACACTGAGGGCATGATTCTGGTTTGTCTGACGTGTCAACCTGTCCCTTACTAGATCAGATAAGAATAAAATGCTGTCCTTTCCAAATCTGTAGCGTGCTCTAAGATCTGTGTCAGTGTAGTCTAGGGTGAGTTCTTCTTTGCTTCTAAAAGTTCTTTCTTTTCTTTGAATTGGTACATGAAACAAGGCTAAGTCTAAGGCGGCCATCTTTAACGCTGCGTTAGGGGTTTAATCGAGGTATGTGAAGTGATTAAGTTTAACACAGATTTAACGACTGCGTTAAGTGTTAAAAATTTTGAACAACACTTAACAATTATGTTAAATTTAACGACTGGCTAACGACACTTTAAAGTCATCGTTAGCTTAACGACACTTTTGAACAACCAGGCCCAGATGTTTTAATTAAAAATCAGGTTCAGTTTCATATTTTTTTTAATCAAGTACTCAGCTTTTTGGCCATGGTGTTGTCTGTTGTGGTTCTTGATTTGTCCTGTGGTGTTACTGAAAGTTTAGTGTAAAGAAAACTTATTCTACTGGTACCATTCTTGTTACAGATCACTTTAGGTATCTTTGGAGATTTGAAAGTTGATTCCTATGTGTTAAGGACCAATTATTTATCTTTTGTTTTGTTGTATGTCACCTATGGTATGAGGTATCTTTTGTGATTGTTATTTGTTAGTTGATTCCCATGTGTTAAGGCCCCTAGCGCCTGGTTACATGTCATTTAGTGTATCTTTATGGATTGTAATTCCTACTGTTAAGGACCAAATATCTTAACTTGACCTCAACGACTTAACAGACATTTTTAGAACCTTGCAATTATACCAGGTAAGCATTCTTTAGAATCAACATCTTTTAGTTCTTTGTCTTCAACACTTTTAATGATAAATTGTTTTCTACCATTTGTTGTACAGCCTGGTTTGAGTGTGTTGGGATTGTCATCTGTCCGTGTTAATCTTTTACTTCACTAATGTATTGGTATAAAGAGTATTGTTCATGTGATCTATAGAGAAATTTTGTCTGGTCAGGTGTATTATTTTTGTTCTAAAACAATGGAGATTGAAAAATATCATGTTCTGTCTAATGTGTTCTCAGGTGCTGTTTTCTTATTCTGTGACTAAAATGAAAAACATTGAATATATTGTCTTGATTTATGCTGTATGTTGCAACTTAAATTTACAAGTACGAAAATGAAAAAATCTCTTGATTTTTTTGTTATTTTGCATAAACCAGGTAATCATCAATAAATGGAACTGCATCAAGTTTGATAATTTACAAGACATTATTTGGTTAAAAATTAGTCAAATAAAAGAGTGATACTCATAAATATGTTTATTTTATATCATTGCTTTTCTGTATGCTAGATATATATTATGCTATATATCTCAAAAATGAGTATGGGCAGAGGCTGTTTTAGGAAGGGTCCAGGGAACCCGGGCCCCAAAAAATTTGGATGATTATAGTCAGGAAATCACATGCATGACTGAAGCAGTCAGTGGGCTTATGAAAATATCTGGATCCACCACTGATAAGTTATCCTTTTACATTGTCTGTAAATTAACTCAGATATCGGAAGGCTAATCCAGATGCTGCATAGAAATTTTGTATGAAAGCGTAATTTTTCAGATCTACTAAAATGCTTCATACAGATGTCATATACTACAAAATTTTAATAGGTCATATGTCCATTGTTTTGACCTCATTTTCATGGTTTAAACACAGCTTAAAAAGTAAGTGTTTATGGTCAAGTGCATGTTTTAAACAACAACCAGCGAGAGGTAAACGTAATTGGTGTATTGAATAATTGTATGGCGTATCTGTCTGTCTGCCATTGGCTTCTGACCTTGACCTAAATTTTCATGGTTTATTGGACAATGTGTTATGTTAAGTGTTTTTGATAGGTTTATTTCTTTGAATACTATTAGCAAAAGATAATCTATATTAGGTGTAAGGTGTGTGTACATGTATCTCTGGCAGGGTTCATCTGACTATGACCTCATTTTCACTATTCATTTATATAAAGGTTAAGTTTGCATGATACTTGTAGTTCAACCTTTATCTGAAAGACTTTCAACATAAATTTAAAACTTAAGAGGATTGTAATTTTGGACTGTTTTCTTTTGGACTGGAGAAGTTTTCTATTGGCTGATACTTCATCACCACTGAAAAGAGTCCTTCATTGAGACAAGTCAAATCATTTTAATGTTGAAATTGGTTTTTTTTTATTACAGGTTATAGAAAATAATTGACTTTTGTTAAAATTCATCTTATTCAGCATTACTTAACTTTTTTAGTACAGGTGTTTGGTAGAGCTTTAAAAGTAAGCATGACATATGTTGTACTTCAGACATAGTAAATATTTGATTAAAAACCTTCTGTGCAGTGGCATTCTTCAGTCTAGTCTTTAAAAAATTCATTCAAATCATGAACAGGAAGAGTTTTAACCCAATTATTTCAAATTATATAAAATTCATGTTTTGTCAGGTACATATCTAAAGCTACAGAAATAAGGGCTATAGGTGATTTCCTAGGTGTACAAGTTTGGTCAAACAAATGTAGTAATACATACATAGATAAACCAGGATAGATCATTTATTTGAGTGCATGTCGTGTGGAAAAGTACATCTACAGTACGCTCATTATTCCATTAACGAAATTTAAATCAATATAATTATTTATATTTTATTATCTACTGTAAAGTTCATATTGATTTTGGTTTTGACATTCTTTACTAAAAGATATCTTATTTCTTACATATATAAATGTCATAGTTTAGTACTTGGCATGCAAATATATTTTTCTAGTATCATTCAAAAAAGAGAAAATTTTCAGCATGGATTGTTTGAGAGGAGTAGTAGCAGGAGTGATTTATAGTTTTTTGGATCTTTAGAGAAATTAGAATTTTAAATTTACTTTTATTCATAGAAAATCTGTGATAATGAATTTCAATATAATTGCAAGACATGACTTTTTCATATTCCATTAAAATCTATTTTATTTGAGGAACTCTTTCAACTGTCCCCCGATTCTTCCCCCATGTTCAGGCTTATATTGCATGTAAGCAATTGTTGACCGAATATTTTCTTTGTCAGTTGTTGCCTTGAGACTGATGAAGCATATCATATTATTTCCTTTTACTGACCACAAATATTCTGCTTTATAGCTAGGCTTTATTCTTTCAAACTCTACTTGTGGTTAGCGATAATTACATACCATGTGATCCCTGCAGGTATTTATAAGGTGATCTCCAACAGAGAAACATAGAATATACATCAAATCGAAAAACATAGATTTTATCATATTATATTAGTTGGTTTTTTATTATATTGGAAAGACACTAAGTACATAAAAGCAGTAAGATTCATATATGATTTAAATATTGTTTTGTTTTTTGCAATAATAAGCATATTTAACTACACAATAATTTGTTTTGCACAAAGGAACTTGAAACTGAATCAGAAGCAACACAAGAATATGGTTAAAAATGAAGTACAGACTACCAGAGGTTTATGGTGTGACAAAAGTTTCATGTTCTTGTTACTGTGAACTTAAGAATGAGGAGAAATTCTTATCAGTTTTTCTACAGAAATTATGATGTATAAAATGAATTAAAAAAAAGTGAAACTACATTTTCAATGTTTAATGACATTGAATGATTAACAATTTTATGAATTTTTGTGTACATCAATTTACTTTTATTTTCAGTCTGCCAGCAAATTAAGGATATTACATATAATAGGTTTTCATGACTTAAAAAGTTGTCCAAAAATAGTGTTGAAAGTGAAGATCAGTACATTTATAAAAGTACACACTGCAGAATTTTGTCTATTGTACCATAATGAAGGCTCAAAGATTACTTTGCCTGAAAGCATTCATACATTATAAGATGTTTGCCTCAAAGATTTCATAATCTAAAGATTATTTGCCTGAAAGCTTTGATACTTTATAAGATTGTATCATTGAAAGACCAACCAATGTCCTCAATCAAAATCAATTGTCAACCATCTAAATCAAGTCAAGTCCTACTAGCACTTACTACCAATGACACGTCATATTTTATGTATATGATTTTTTTTAAATACATAATACAAAAGCAATGAAATAAACAACTGACAAGTAAAAGGCAATAATAGTAAAATGTTGACCATTACATTTTCTTACAGGAAGCAGTAGCTGTTGCTAAGGTCAAGGTCACTAATAGTAAAATGTTGATCATTACATTTTCTTACAGGAAGCAGTAGCTGTTGCTAAGGTCAAGGTCACTAATAGTAAAATGTTGACCATTACATTTTCTTACAGGAAGCAGTAGCTGTTGCTAAGGTCAAGGGCAATAATAGTAAAATGTTGATCATTACATTTTCTTACAGAATGCTGTAGCTGTTGCTAAGGTCAGGGTCACTAATAGTAAAATGTTGACCATTACATTTTCTTACAGGAAGCAGTAGCTGTTGCTAAGGTCAAGGTCACTAATAGTAAAATGTTGATCATTACATTTTCTTACAGAATGCTGTAGCTGTTGCTAAGGTCAGGGTCACTAATAGTAAAATGTTGACCATTACATTTTCTTACAAGATGCAGTACTTGTTGCTAAGGTCAAGGTCACTAATAGTAAAATGTTGACCATTACATTTTCTTACAGGATGCAGTTGCTGTTGCTAAGGTCAAGGGCAATAATAGTAAAAAGTTGACCATTACATTTTCTTACAGGATGCTGTAGCTGTTGCTAAGGTCAAGGGCAATAATAGTAAAAAGTTTACCATTACATTTTCTTACAGGATGCTGTAGCTGTTGCTAAGAAGTTCATGGAGAGAGATCCTGATGAAGTTAATTTCACTCTGATGGCACTGGCAAAAGTGGACTAATACTGATTGGACACTCCATGGTCACATGATTAACAAGATATCAAGCTTTATCTGTATGACTATGATGCTGCACATGTAACATTATTGTGCATTCTATGTTGTGCCACAACACCAGCATTGTTCTCTTATTTAATTATACTGTATTTTTGTATCTCTTCACACAAACAAGTATGGTTTATGGATGATGATATAACTACACAATGGATATTGCTTTGCCATTTGACAATTTTTGTATAAAATTCAATTCTCGTTTGATGTAACAGTTCATTTCAAAAGCTGTACTATTTCAATAGTTGAGGTCCTTAAAGACTAGGAAACAAAACTGGATGTGACCTCAGATGGATGTGACCTCAGATGTCGAACATTTACCAATAACAAGTGAAAACTGTTTTATAATGCATCTTTACAAAATTAGAAATTAAAAAAAATATTACTTTCCTTTTAAAATAAACAGTTTGACCATTAAACTCATTATTTATAAGTTACCAATGTTAATCACTGCAGATTTTACCTTTTTGCACTGTAATGTTGACCATCATTTCATGTCTTAAGTTAAACTTATGGATTATATTAGCTTAAGGGATTACTTAACTGACGGTAAGAAGTTGTAGGTCATTACTTCAAGTTTGACCTCTTTTAAAAAATAAATACCTTATGATTTCTGGAAAAATTCAAGTAAATCTGTAAACAAAAAACGACTGTTATGTATATATGGGGAGTATCTTGTCAATGTATCTGACTAGTTATTCTTACAGTTTAGAATAACATTATGAAACACATGTATAAGGTTCTAACTGTATTGGTAATTCAAATGTATAAACCGTTCTATATTCATGTGAACCTGCAGTCACCAGGTGGTTTTAACTAATGACTGTTCATTCATGCATAGTGTTAGTTTCTAAGTTTGACAAAGTTTTTTTAAAGTCCTCTAATGTTCATACATGTGTCATTGTGTGCATCTTATTATGTTATATTCTTTCTATATCTCCAATTATAAGAAAAACAGAAATATTGCTCTTCTAGGTCCCATATTGATTCCTGAAAAGTAGACCTAAAAACACTGAGAATCCCTGCTTGTTCACACCTATATCAGCAGCACTTTTGAATAAACTTGTTAATAAGTAATAATGTGTTACATATGTAAATGAAGCTTTCCATTATGAAATAAAGAAGAAAACATTCAGTTCAGTAAAGAATATATAATTAGATTTTTACACAAAAGTAACTTCATTATTAATTCATTTATCCTCTCTTTTCCTGAATATCCTGCTAAGTCAGTAGATTTCTCTTCTAATTGAATGAATACATTATTTAGATTATTTAGTAGGTCAATGTTCTATAAATAGATTCTGAATTGAGTTTGATACAATATTTTCTCCACTCGAGACAGTTACATTTTCAAATTTTAGTTTTAGAAGCCCTACATTTCTAAATTTTTCAATTTAACTGTTAAAAATAGGAAAATAATGTTTCGCATTTACATAAAAGTCTGTTTCTCTTTCAAATTTTAGATGATATAAAGCCATCTTTTAATATCAATTTTCCAATGATCTGACAGATCTATATAAAAAATGATCTAATCTGCTTATGTATCATCAGACATGGTCACCTTCTGTTTTCGGATGTCACCATAGCAAATTCGAAGTAGAGCTAGATTTTTTCGCCATACTTGAATTTTAATAAAAAGAAAAGGCTGAGATCAAACAAATAACATGTTAACTATAAAAAAATAATCAACCCTAAGCCAAAGAAAAAAATTGGTTAAGAATTAGAAAAATGGAGAGATTAATTTTGAAAAGGTAAAGGATTTATCATAGCTCATACATTTCTTGTCAAAACATCCAACTTATGAAATGTAACAATTATGAAACATTTAGCCATGAAATACTATTATTAATCTCTCAGAGAAAAAATATAATTCACCAAGTAAAATGTCAGGAGCAGGACATTTTAGCGAAAATGTCATGCTAAATTTCATCCTGTAACTCGTCAACAATCACCATCATTAGCTGTGCCACAAGTCCAAAGGATAATGGTAAAAACAGGTCACCAACTCTTGGATTTGAATGTTGGAACTATTCCATTAATGACCAGAGTTCACTACTAGCTCACTATTGTTTATTGTACATTTTTCACATTCCTTAAGTAGTTATTGTATAACCATGTTTCAAAACTAATACAAAGACTTTAATTCTTCAATGGATTATAAATATTTAAATGACATTTAATACCTTGACTTACTTTTTTGTTAAAACCTACAGTATATGAACAAAAAAATATTTCCAGAACAAAATATTTCCATAAACATTCACCAATATAGATTTAGGGATATAAGAACAACCTAGTCCTTAGAGTGTTACCCATCCCTAGATTTTCCATCATCTATCATGGAAAACTTCATGGAATTCCGTGGAATATTTTTCCATGGAATTCCATGGAGTATTGGAACCTGTTTCCATGGAAATCCATGGAAAATAAAAATTAAGAGAAAAAAAGGAATTAATAATATTTCCATCTGAAACATATTCCATGGAATTCCATGGAAAATATTTTCCATGATGTTTTTCCATGGAATTCCATGGAAATATATTACATAGAATTTCTTTTTCCATGGAATTCCATATTTCCATCGTTTTCATTTAAAATGAATTGCCCAAATTAACCTTTTGACAATATACCCTGTTTAACCGTATATGTAATAATGAAGGTAAAAAAAACTAGGTTCCATGCTTTTTTCGGTTTGGTAAGGTCTTTTGAGTCTTGCAATGGTCAGTAAAAAGCAATAGACTCAACCATCATTTTAACCTTTAATTCAAACTCATTTGATGTATTATGATAAATACAATAAACAAGCAAAAACTTTCAATATTGGTATAAGTTTGCACTGCCTTTATATCAAGAAATTAAGGTTATAAATGTCACTTATGTCAACACCAGGCTTCAGTAGATCCATCTCGTAGAACAGCATTAACCATTTTATTGGAGTTTCATTTCTTCCTCATGATACCTAAAAATAATTTTACTGTTATAAAGAAAGAGATATTCTTTAAATAATGACATTATTAATAATGGTTAACCACTTAAGTCTTTGTCCTAAATAAAAAAATTTCATAATTATTGTATATAAATGTCTTCATTGGTATTTTCCATATATATTTGGAACTTAGTGTTGATCTGCAGTTTGCTGTAAAGATACACTTTTTTTTACTTTTATGGATCTATTTCTCATTGGCAACCAATTTCAACGGATCTTTAATTTTATAACCAAATTACTTCATTAGTGGATTATTAGTTATTATAATACACCATATACAGTTTGTCTTGTCTTAATACCCAATCATTATAATTATAAGTGAAAAATCTACTATAGGTGTTTTCATGATGTTGTTATGTTGAACTAAAGGAGCTTGCACACACTCAAAATGGTAGAATCTAATTCAGTGTACTTACCAAAAAATATGCTCCTAAATCCAACAGTCAATGCAAGTCATCAGAGAATAAATCTGCACTATTCGATGTCAAGAACTATTTGGAACTATTTAATCTAAGTCCAATATAAATTTTGCATTTTGTTCAGGAGAGAAGACATCATTGTTTGTTGCCTGCATATCCTTTGCAAGTTCAAATTTTCAATGTGTTGGGGGATGTATGAGGAGTTATCTGATTTCTTTTAAAAGAGCCCCAATTGAATACTGTTATTTACCTATATCTTGGATATTTTATATATATTTTAATAAAAGATTATCCATTTATTGTTTATTTACCATTTTTATGTTTAAAGTAATAATAATTGCACAAAAATGTATAAATTCATGTTCTACCCTACATTTGGCCTCACACTGTATGGTCATATCACTTCTTGTCTTCTACACAAAGACCAATGAAAACCAGATGGCACTTTACATTTCTTTCACAGTCTAATTGATGATAAAGAATTAATGTATGTAATTTTTGTACATTTTTTCCATGACTTTCCATCTCAAAAATATTCTAAGTTAAGATTCTATAATTTTTCCATGTTAAAAATATTCTAAGTCAAGATTCCATCCTTTTTTCCATCTCAAAAATATTCTAAGTCCACTTTCCATCCTCTTTTCCATCTACAAAGTTTTATTAGTCTACTTTCCATCCCATTTTCCATCCAAAAAGTATTTTTCCATGGAATTCCATGGAAAGTTTTCCATCTTATCATGGAAAATGATGAAATAAGTAACACATATAAGTTTTCCATCTGAGATGGATTATTTTTCCATGAAATTCCATGGAAACTCATGGAAAAAAACGCAATTTCCATCATTTTCCATCATTTTATCATGGAAAAAGTTGAACTGCATGGAAAATCTAGGGATGGGTATAAGGGTCTTGGCCATTCAAAACTGGCATGCAGTGTAAATTTAATTAAACCTAGTTAAAGACAAAATATTGTCAGGCTTGGACTTTGGGTTTCCTCAGGTATTTTAATACCACCCTTTAGAATAAACAAAGCTCCTGGAGAATCCCAAGAATTTTTTGTTGCAAAAAGTTTGAATCCTAGTTGTAAAAATGGGTGATTGTCCACCAGTATAACAATAGAAACTGAAAGACAGTAAAGGTAATCTCATTCCAATATAGTACCAATGAAAAGTTATAGATGTCAAAAACACCAATAATAATAAGCATTATTTAAAAGTATTAATTTGTTAGTGCAATCTGTTTGGTAAGATGTTATCATTAGATAATGTTTAAATAGTTTGGATCCTGAAAAGTTGATTGTTAATAAGTGCTATTTTATCATTTTTTGTTTTTAAGAGAGTATGGATAATATCTCATATTTAAGTTTATGTATGTTGTATACCAAAATGAACATTTGTATCTGCAGAATAAATGTTGTGCATCTAATATTATATGTAAAAGTGCTTGAGTGTCTAAATAAAGCCATGCCTATAGAATAAATGTTTCATGTATTGTCTAACAAGTCAATAAACTATATAGAAAGTTCTTCATTAAGAACTCTTAGTTTACTACTTGACATATTCTATTTGCCAAGTATCAATTTACATCCATTACAGAAGTTGCTTCCCATTGCCATTTTTAGACTGGTTCTTAACAATATAGAATTTGCTACAGACCATGCAAAGCATGATAAGTGGAAAAAGAAAGTTTAAACCAATTTTTATGGAAGACTAGCTATTAATAGCAAGCTTTTTTAAATAGACATAAGTTTAAAAGTACTATAATTATAATTAAAAGATTTGTAAAGACTTGTCCAGATAATTTTTTTCTTCTTGCTAGCATGTTGTTGTAGATTATTATTATTACTAATGTGATTATACTGTTTAACTGGTCTAGATTGGTTCCCCACAACACCCCAAGTTAATTCACATATACTATGGCTGTCATGGCTGTTTTTCTGATGTGCTTTAAGGTCGTTCATAAGACACAAAAACCCTAAAACAAAAATATACCTTTTATGTTAGTCATTTATATGCAAAAGAATGTGAGGGTTCAAAAATGTTGTTAAATTAATGTAATAGCAGATAATAAAAATACTTCTGGTCTGAAATTGTGAGTTTTTAATTGCCAAAATAGTCAAAAATAAAGAATACACCAAACAATAAGAGACACACATCTGCCACTTGCAGAAAAATCACCAGTTGTTTAAATAGGACTATTACATGCTCATTTAAGTAATTTACATGATACACCTATCTCCTATAAATTTAAGATAACAGCCAAAACTGCAAAAACAGTCAAAATGAACATTTCATCATTAAAAATCAAATTTTAGAGTAGATATATCTTACCATGCTGCTCATTGATGCAGACTACACTTTAAATCGAGCTCCTTTAGTTTTCAGAATAACATCTTAGGGAAAAAAACATATATTTCAGGGTCATATAACCAAAACAAGTCAACAGATATTTTTTTCTGAGACGAGAGAATCTCTTAATTTTTTTAATGTATAGGAAGTGTAAACATAAATTAAAGGAATAATCCAAAGAAGAGTATGTTTCATTTATAGTACACGAAAACAAGACATTTCAATTGCTGGATCATAATTATGTTATTTTTTCCACAAATCATCGCTTAAAAATAAGAAAAATAAAACTTCCCCTTTCCTCCACAATAACTGACGTCCAGAATCCACCACTATGTTGAAGTCAACTTTGATAGAGAAACTACATATATGTTTTTGATATATCTGATTTCGATGATTGCTATTTTAGAAATATACGAAACTATTTTGTTCCAATTCTGTACCCTTATCTGTCCATTCCAAAGATCTGATCTGAAGAGCAGTCATTCTCTGCACTGTTCAATAGGATAAGTTCATCAGAAAGGACATTATGCGTGATGTACTATTTCATTCAGGCTTCCAGAGGTCAAACTATTTTAAATACTGATGAGACTCCGGCACGAAAACTGTTTTAGTGTTGTTTCTTTTTTTTTCTGATCATGTGGCTAGCTTCATGCAGCAGCTGCATTCCAAGTTTTCATGGTTTTTTTTTTGTTTTTTTTTTTAAGTTAGTGGTCATTTTTGTCGAGCCTGCAACTTTTGTTGCAGAAAGCTCGACATAGGGATAGTGATCTGGCGGTGGCTGCGTTAGCTAACTTCTTAAAAGCTTTATATTTTAGAAGGTGGAAGACCTGGACGCTTCATACTTTGTATATAGTTTCCTCATGTTACGAATTTTCCGTCAGTCCTATTTCCAATGTCCTTGACCTCATTTTCATGGTTCAGTGACTACTTGAAAAAAAGTTCAGATATTTTTTAATGTTATATTCTCTCTTATTATAAGTAATAGGATAACTATATTTGGTATGTGTGACCTTGCAAGGTCCTCATGCTTGTCAGACAGTTTTCACTTGACCTCAACCTCATTTCATGGATCAGTGAAAAAGGTTAAGTTTTGGTGATCAAGTCCATATCTCAGATACTATAAGCAATAGGTCTAGTATATTCGGTGTATGGAAGGACTGTAAGGTGTTCATGTCTAGCTGACAGGTGTCATCTGACCTTGACCTCATTTTCATGGTTCAGTGGTCAAAGTTAAGTTTTGAGTTTTGGTCTATTTTTCTAATACTGGTATATGTAATAGGTCAACTATATTAGGTGTATGGAAATAGTTTAAGATCTTTGTCAGTTGCGCAGGTTTTATTTGACCTTGACCTCATTTTCACGATTCATTGCTAAGTGTTAAGTATTTGTGTTTTGGTCTGTTTTTCTTAATTTATAAGCAATAGGTCAACTATATTCGTTGTATGGTTAGCTGTACATGTCTCCCTGGTATGGTTCATTTGACCTTAACCTCATTTTCATGGTTTATTGATCAATGTTTAGTTTTCTTGGTTAATATTGAGATTATGTGACAGTTGTAATAAAGCTTTATATTTAGGACTATCAACATAATATCAATGATTAGTAAAGAAGGCGAGACATTTCAGCGTGTGCACTCTTGTTGTAGGTAGGTTTACTGTGTGTGCAGGTTTTTATGCCCTGACGATGATAGTCCAGAGGCTATGTGAGTCTGCCTGTAAGTCCTTCCGTACCTTATTAGCTTAAAATTTGGTTAAGATTGTTTGTTGTTACATCCAGATGAAACTTCGTTGACATAGATATAAGAAGATGTGATATGAGTGCCAATGACATCCTAATCACAATTTATAAAAGTAAACCATTGTAGGTCAAAGAACGGTCTTCAACACGGAGCCTTGGCTTACATCGAACAGCAATCTATAAAGGGCCCCAAAAATGCTTAGTGTAAAATTTTAAACAGGAAAACCAATGTTCTAACCTACATTAAAAAAAATAATAACGAGAACCACTGATGAACCACATCAACAAACGACAACCACTGAACATCATGTTCCTGACTTAGGACAGGTGCAAATCAACTCATCATAGATATCAGGACAAAATTTTGTATATACGCCAGACGCGCGTTTCGTATACAAAAGACTCATCAGTGACGCTCGAATCCCAAAAAGTTAAAAAGGCCAAAAAAAGTACGAAGTTGAAGAGCATTGAGGACCAAAATTCCTAAAAGTTTAGCCAAATTCAGCTAAGGTAATCTATGCCTGAGGTAAGAAAAGCCTTAGTATTTCAAAAATTATAAATGTTTGTAAACAGTTAATTTATAAATATAACCATATCAATGATTATTCATGTCCGCACAAAAAGTGCTGACTACTGGGCTGGTGATACCCTCGCAGTGAGTTTAAACGTTTTATGATAGGTACCAACCTTCATGCACCAAATTGAATGTTCATTATAAAGTGAACTGGTTAATATCTATAAATGAAGCAAACAAAGGTTTTAAGATTACACGGTTCATTTAACAGAAATGCGTCCCGCTGTGTCAAATTGACATATTCTTGTTTATTGTGTTAACATATCTTCGAGAAAGTAAATATTAGGGGGATGGGGGTTATTTTGCGTCAGTATCCAACCCGACTCTCTGGGCCGTGTCACGGTAGTTTATAGTTGTATTTTGGTCTTCTTTTTTTTTTACTTCTACAAGAGTTCACGGGTGTCATTCGGTTTAACGAGAGAAATGATCGTGAAAGAATATCTAACGGCGGTCAAGTATTGAGAGACGATCGTGAAAGTTCTGGTAACGGATCGTGAAAGACATTTAATCGAGAAGACATATGAAAGGTTAATAATGATATTCTAATTTAATTAATTACATAGACAAATTAACGACAAAATAAAACTGTCTATCAAAATGGTTCAACATTATGATCAGTATGTGAGAATATCCAGTTTTAAAAGTACATAGTTATTACAAAACAACAAAAGGCAGATGGCTTAAATCGACATTTCAATGACATAAAAAATGTTAACAAACATGATTTTTTTTTACAAATTCGACTAGAAAAACTACTTTTATCCGAATAAGGGCATTCTATTTGAATTAATCAAATGGTTCTCATAGTTATTTTGTATAAACATAATCTAAAACTTGGTAAATAAAGAACTATTTACACAAAAATTGATTTTTCGGATCGTGAAAGATCACGTACCGCATTTTTGAAGATCGTGAAAAGGATCATGAAAGATCTGATGCTACGAAGATGTTCAAATTATTCTTCAATTATATCATAATTTATTCTTGTTATAGGTATTGAGAAAAGCTAGATAGGTCAACATGCTCAATAGGTTTAAGCATTTCAAAGTATTAATATTTTCAGAAAATGAAATGTAAAATAGTTGGATGATTGTAAGATGAAGCTTTTTATTGTCATGTGAAGTACTCACTTATCACGAGTTATAGGATACCCACATTTTGTATATTGGATCCTATAAACTACATGTCCGTCAGACAAGATTCACCTGACCCCGAATTTGCCTCATTTCATGGCTGAAGATTCATTTTTGTGGTCAAGTCCGTATAGCGGATTCGTTAAGCTTTAGGATAACTGTCTGTTGTTATGATTGTAAGGTGTACATTTTCGACTTCTGGAAGGTTTCAAATATCATCTAACTCATTATCATGCGTTAATCGGCGATGTTCGGTTTATGTTGTTTAGCCTTTTGGATATATACATGTACCTGTATGCTATAGCGCCAAGGTATTTCGTGTATGGTGTACATGTCTGTCTGCATGTTTCATATATGACCATGATGACGTCAATTGTATTTGATATATTGAATGATAGTAAGATGTCTATGTCTGGCTGTCGGTCAGGGTTCATATACTTTTGACCTTACGTTCCGAATTAATTGGCCAATCATAACTTTTACATTTGTCAGTTTCTTAGGCACTGTAAGGATCGGAACACATTTATTTGGTGTACGGTATATATGTAGAGATCTGTATGGCATGGTATTCTGACCTTGAACTCTTTTTATGAACCATTGACAATCTTAAGCGCATTTGACACTGCTAGTAAAACCCTTGATATTATAGACGTTCAACAAATGTACTATTCGTTCTTATGTTGTACTGCTGTACCACTGTCCCAGGTTAGGGGGAGGGTTGGGACCCCGCTAACATGTTTAACCCCGCCACATTAGTTATGTATGTGCCTGTCCCAAGTCAGGAGCCTGTAATTCAGTGGTTGTCGTTTGTTTATGTGTTACATATTTGTTTTTCGTTCATTTTTTTACATAAATAAGGCCGTTAGTTTTCTCGTTTGAATTGTTTTACATTGTCTTATCGGGGCCTTTTATAGCTGACTATGCGGTATGGGCTTTGCTCATTGTTGAAGGCCGTACGGTGACCTATAGTTGTTAATGTCTGTGTCATTTTGGTCTTTTGTGGATAGTTATCTCATTGGCAATCATACCACATCTTCTTTTTTATATCATAAGTAAAGCAGACGAGACATTGCAGCATTTGCGCTCTGGTATTCTATAGTCTGTAGTATATGGTTAAATCAATCCACATCTGCGTTGTATATAAAGAACATAAGAAAGTACTGTTGCACAAAATGTTGGTTATCGTTCAATCTCAAATTACTCATGAAAGAGGCATGCTGTTTTGCTGTAATTTTTTGTTTGCTGGATATCGTTTTGGTTTAAACGTTGAATATCCATATTATTGGCTAAAAAGTGTCGGTCTGCCTGAATTGCACTTGACCGATTCTCAGAGCTGAATCGTTCACACTTATTTAGACACGTTTTTAGTTGTTGTTTTTTAACTTTCGAGATAAAGTGTTGAATAGGAAAAAAAATAGTTTTAATTTCATCCTTATCAAAATAGTTACAGGCTTCAACCAGTTGCAGGTTTATCAAATGGTAAAAGAAATACTGATTTCTGATTACTAGTATTAAGTCTGGTCACGCATTATCTTTCACGATCAAAATAATGCGTTGCCTGATCTTTCACGATCAAGTTTGATGGAAATTCAACAAATTCATGGTTGTCATATACAAATAATGCTTTTAAGGGAAGAACATACTTTAATTTTACTGTACAATCAGATACACCAAAGATTAAATTTCAAATACATCATGATCAACTGAAATATGACCATTATAGGTACATAAAGCGTGTTATTTGTAATTTATTTCATAGACATGCATTGCGCCTTTTGTGTTTTTTCATAAAGTACTGCATATTTTCTCTATCTTATTTCACAGTTATGTTGAGGAAGTTAGACCATTTTGACAGACAAAATCTTTTGTTCGGATTTGTTGCGCGTTTTGAAAATTAAGCGATTCTTTCAAAGATTCTGAACAAGAATTTACATTAAATGTCTTTCACGATCCGTTACCAGAGCTTTCACGATCGTCTCTCAATACTTGACCGCCGTTAGATATTCTTTCACGATCATTTCTCTCGTTAAACCGAATGACACCCGTGAGAGTTGGTTTGTTGGCAATTCTTTTATAAATCTTTCCATGTATTTTTTATGTTAAATATAGTATCATCGGTTATGGTTTTTATGAGACATAAACTGCAGCTTGACGTTGCCGACTTGGAGTTGGATATGTCGGACACTAGAGCAAGATATACCTTTGTCGTCACGTGGTTTCATTTTACATTTGATTTTTAGAAAATAAGAACAGTTTGTTCCTGTTTACGTTATTGAAACTATAAATTGCGTTTCTCAGAATTATGCGAAGGAAGAAACACTTTCTTCCTTGTTGAGTTCTGACGTCTGTTTATCACGTGGTTTTGAATAACAATTCATCTTCAGGAAAGAATTAAGCAATCTATAAGTGTGTTTTTAAGTGTAGTGTCGAGTGTTATTCATTTAGGAAATACTTTATTTGCCTCTTGTTTACTAGTATATTTTTTCCGTTTATAGAATCAATACGACATACTTTTATTTACCTAACTCGACCTCAAAACAGGTTTACAATATTTAATAGCAAAAATGTACATACATTATTATTTCCCAACACCATTTTTTTATTAAAACAATAGGGTTCAGAACCGCAGTTTTAATCACGTAAATTATTTAAATAAGTAAAAATCAAATTGTAACAGCATCTTTTTATCTCACCGGGGCCCGAAGGGCCTCATGTGAGCTTTTACCATCACTATGCGTCCGTCGCCGTCTGTCGTCGTAAACTATTTTAAAATCTTCTCCTCTGAAACCACTGTGCCAAATACCTACAAACGTTAACTAATGCTGAGTTCACACGTAATTCGAATTCGATTCGCATTAACTTATTCGAATTAGTTTAATTCGCATTCGAAACGTTTTACGTCCTAACGTTAATTCTAATTCGAATTGTCCAAACGACGTTAACTTTTAATTCGTATTTACAAAAAGGTATTTCTTATGCGAATTCGAATCAATTCGAATTAAAAAAGAAGAGTGCGTGAACGCGATTAGCGAATTCGATTCGCATTCGATTCGAATTCAATTCGAATTTAATGTCCGTGTGAACGAGGCATAAATGTTTCTTAGGGTATCTTGTTTGTAAATTTTGATGCATCTACAAACATGGCCGTCATGGCTAAAACAGAACATAGAGGTCGAATGCAAGTCCAACAGGGTAAAATTGTTCAATTGGTCAAGATCTTTCGGCCCTGAAATTTTCAGACGAATCGCACATACCATTGTTAGGTTGCTGCCACTAAATTTGTAGTTTAAAGGAAATTTTGCAGTTATTTGTTATTATCTTGAATATTAATATAGATAGATATAAACTGTAAACAGTAATACTGTTCAGCAAAGTAAGATCTAACAAGAAAAATAAATTTTGGGAATATGTGCGTTCTATACAAAATTAAATTGTTGAACGATATAAACGATTTGCATTCAACACTATTTAAGCAAGTGTAACAGATAAATGTTTTTTTTTATTAACATTAATTTTGTAGCTCTACGTGCCCAATTGTATGCAAAAGTGTTGGTTAAGCTCATTTACAGTTTGTTGACCTTAAGGGTGTTACTCGACCTATAGGAAACTTCAAGTGATCAAAGAAATAAAATACACGAGGGAAATAACGGTTGCATTTGGTATGCAAATGACATCCTGAATGTTTGAAGGTATTAGAAAGTTCCACGAAAAAACTGCGTACATCCTGTACTATTTGAAACAAGTACAGTGATTCACGATTGCGTACGTGCTAAAAATAAATGGCTCTTGTAAGATGGTGAAGTATATAATATTAGAAAGTTTAAAACGTGAAAGATAAAATTAAAACAATGTATTGGTAAAAACAGGATATTTACGGACACCAACACCGCAAAATCGTAATATGATGCAACAATTATCAGTAATGATTACCTAGTCCCGTATAAATTATACATTCAGTTAAGTATCCGTGCGCATCGTGTCATTTGGCTTTATAAGATTGGCATATTTTTTGTCGAGCCTGCGATTTTTGTCGCAAAAGCGAGACATAGCGATCCTACATTCCGTCGTCGAACTTGGTTTTCTGCCAGTTAGGTGGTAAAAGTTTAAAAAAAATTAATAACATTCTTGAACTATCCAAACGTGGACACAGCTTGTTTATGATCAAAATCTAGTATCTAGAAGGAAATTTTGTAAAAAAAAATATTTCCTGTTTTTCCATATATAAATGGACTTAGTTTTTCTTCCAGGTAACATTACATACACTCTGCAGTTAAAGTTTTAAAACATTATACATATACATATTCATGGATCTACAATCTGTCGATACCTGTAACTTGGCATTGCACAAGGTCATGTTTTTCTCGGGCTGTTTATGATGTCTTTACACTAAATCCATTGGATGTTGGATGTGTACGGATTGATAGTTTAGTCTTAGATGCATGATTTTTTTATTAGTTGTTAGTGGCTTTGAACTAGCTGTCAGATAACTCTCAGATCTGTTCATTGTGTCTTTTTGTGTCGGGATGTATAAGTACCCGGCCACGTCCACTTATATTTTTGTCCATCTGATGAGTTAAGCCTTTTTCAACTGATTTTATAGTTCGTTCTTATGTTGTACTGTTATACCACTGTCCCAGGTTAGGGGGAGGGTTGGGATCCCGCTAACATGTTTAACCCCGCCACATTATTTATATATGTGCCTGTCCCAAGTCAGGAGCCTGTATATTCAGTGGTTGTCGTTTGTTTATTTGTTACATATTTGTTTTTCGTTCTTTTTTTATTTTTATTTTTTTATATAAATAAGGCCGTTAGTTTTCTCGTTTGAATTGTTTTACATTGTCTTTTATAGGTGACTTTGCGGTATGGGCTTTGCTCATTGTTGAAGGCCGTACGGTGACCTATAGTTGTTAATGTCTGTGTCATGTTGGTCTTTTGTGGATAGTTGTCTCATTGGCAATCATACCACATCTTCTTTTTTATATATTGGATTCATAAACTATCCTAGATTTTTACCAAACTTGGACAGAACCTTCTTACAATCAAGAGATAGTAGCTAAAGAAAAAAAAATAATATTTGTTGCCCCATTTTTATATAGCCTGTGACTTGTTGAATAAGGGAGACATAGAGATCCTACATTCCATTGTATAAGTTCGATCAACCAAACGTTAGACGTTACGCGCGATGTTTGTACCTAATTGGAAAATCGGTGTAGTTGGCAAGATGCAAGTCCAAAATATATAGTTTTGTGATATCATATTCATTGCTATTGTACTTATTTTAAAAACTAATGTTTTTTTTAAATAAAAACGAAAAAAATAATTGTTGAAACTATGTTTTATGCAAAATGCGACAAGCTTCATTTAAAAAAAAACCGGCTATTTTAGGCTGTCCCGCGTAACATATTTCATTTATTGTAACCACTAAACTATGATTTTCGTTTAAACTATTTGATATTTTGAAAAACGTTTTTTTCAATTATTTAACAGAAAGGTTCCTTCAGTCTTTTGTGCATTTTTATGACATTATGATGATATTATAGAGGGGAAATAAGCGTTCCATACTACAAGGGCAAATCTGTCCCGCGGGGAAAAAAATTGGGATTCCAGATTTGAGAATCAAAAAACATTTATCTAAAATGGAAAAAGTTTAGTATTTGTATTTACTACATCAATGTTAATTTGCTTAATTTTAAAGACAAATATCCTGATAAATCATAAATGGTAATTTATGAGCAATTTATCAAAGGCTTACAATGTTGTTGCACCGTCATTTTTTGACGTAAAAACGAACTTAACTGAAATTAACGTAAATTGTTTGCTTATCAGTGCTCTTATAATGGTAGAATTTTATGATCTTTTAAAATGTTATTTTTATTAATTTTTCAAAAATCTAAAATACATCAATTTTCTAAAAGTAGTTAAAAAGCACCGTCGACTTTGCGGAGTCTTACAAGAATGTCGCACATGCTCAAATACAACGTTTTAGTCGAAGTTTTGGTTTGAACGTTACGAAATATTCGCGACGTTGTGTTACGCTTACATGTACGAACATCGCGCGTAACGTCTTATCATACTGAAAACATAGACAACGGCAAAAAATGGCGATACACTGTCCGTGTTCCACAGAATCCTAACAAGTTAAGAATCATTCAAATAAAGCCGGAAAAACTGACAACGTCATGCCAAAAAATAAAAAAAGACAAACAGACACAACACAATAAACACGACAGAGAAAACTAAAGACTGAACAACATAAACCCCTAAGAGCCATATCGTTTAAAGTTCAACAATTTCTAAGTATTTGTTCTCTTATGGTTGATGACATTATACTTTGAGAAAACTATGCTTTTCCAGTACAAATGTGGGTATGACTATCAATGTGACAGCTATCAATGAAATAGCCATAAAAAGGCAACATTGAAATATCGGTCGAATCGTGTGCAGCATAAATATATAAACCAGACGAGCAGAAAGTTGTATTCAATTTCTAATCACAAACCTTTGAACAAGGTTATCTTGGTCAGTCATTAGTTTGCTGTCACTATCAACGTTAATTGGTAATGGCATAGAACAACATTTCATGGTATTAAAAGAGAAACAATTTGTGCAATAAAGAATAATTCCATAGCTCTGTAATACAACTTCTTTGTATGATATGACGATTTTACCATTTTAAGGAAGCAAGTTAGAAAACAAAGCTTTTGTCATGTTATTTCTCCAATTTTCTTTTGCTGTAAGTAGTCCTGTTTAGACACTTTTACTTTTTTCATAGCAAAGTAAATCGTTATCAAAGGTACCAGGATTATAATTTAGTACGCCAGACGCGCATTTCGTCTACATAAGACTCATCAGTGACGCTCATATCAAAATATTTATAAAGTCAAACAAGTACAAAGTTGATAACCAGAAATCATGATACAAGTGCTTTAATTCTGTAAACAAAACAACTACATCTCTCGCGCAAAATTTGTGATCAAATTTTGTTTCAATATTGTCACCATCATTTTTTTTTAATTTTCAAAACTCTTATTGCACCAACTTATTAATATTTCTTAGGTTTAGACCTTTAGCTTTGCTGTATATGTTGATATGTTTCAATAAATGAATTGACTCTATGATTGCACCGTAATCAAAGTGTCTTTGTCCGAAGACCTCCCAGTATGATAGATAACGGTAGTATTGGTCATCAGACATTGAATTATAGCCACACTCTCTCTCATTTCCTCTCCATTCCTTTGTATCTCTGATATTGAACTCACGAGAATCTCCTATTATATAACACTTCCTACGATAAACAAAACAAAAACAATTTAACCTGGTAACCTGGACATTTATAACGGAAATAAAGTCTTGCATCTATATTATAAGTGTTTCCAGCATTTCGGATATAACTAAGCAAAACTTTTATTTCACAAGCCTTAAAAAAATAAAAGAATATGATATACATTAGGTTTACATTTATACATTCATACATTTCGAATTAATTTTAGAAGTGAAGATGACTTTCCGAAAGAATTTTAAAATGCAGATGGCAGTGCGGTCGTTATTGTACGATCTTTATAGTAACCATTATACAGAATAGATCCTTTTAACTTGAGTGTACTTGTTAATGCACAATCCCTGAATCAGTGTCAAACGGACCACATATCCCACTGACCAGTATAAGTATTATATTTATTGCCTCCATAATGCATATTTCCTTAGCAATAGGATGTAGTTAATGAAAAGTGGTTACAAATTTGTGGTTCTATGTTATTTTTTGCTCGAAAAAAACGGAAATACATTTGTTTGTTTCAATTTTCTGTCCAATATTATATTCCATTAATTTCGCTTTCTTTTATACTAAGTAACAAAAGAATAGACTAAAAACCTTTATAGTGTGTTCACTCCTAGTGGTTTGGTGTAAATTTAACTATGGCGGTCACTAATAAATAACTTGGTACATGACTACTGCCGCTGTCCATATTTAGGTAGAATCCGACTGGAATGTGAAGTGATACAATTTATATTTTAATGTTATTTTGTAAAACACAATGAGGTAGCAACCCAACAAAGTGATACCAATATATTTTAATGTTATTTGGTAAAACGCAATGAGAAATCAACTCAACAATATAACATTGAATCAACATTTTGCAAAAATAAAACCCTGTAAATCTGGCTTTCGTTGTACATAGTTAACATTCAGTGCTTTTAGTATAAATCAAATTAAAACTAGTTATCGTATGTCACCCTGGACGTAGCCACCAGACGACTAGTTATCGTATGTCACCCTGGACGTAGCCAGCAGACGACTAGTTATCGTATGTCACCCTGGACGTAGCCAGCAGACGACTAGTTATCGTATGTCACCCTGGACGTAGCCAGCAGACGATTAGTTATCGTATGTCACCCTGGACGTAGCCAGCAGACGACTTGTTATCGTGTGTCACCCTGGACGTAGCCAGCAGACGACTAGTTATCGTATGTCACCCTGGACGTAGCCACCAGACGACTAGTTATCGTATGTCACCCTGGACGTAGCCACCAGACGAGGAATAATTATGCTTTTGGGTGCCATACTTTTTCTTCATTTTGAAACCTCACTCTAAATAATGAAACTTTTCTTAGATTTTAGTCATACTAGAATATGACTGAAAATGTTTTAAACTCTGTATTCGGGTACAACACATAATTTGTAATTCTAATTTAAGTTCCATAGGTCCGGGCAGTTACAAAAACAATCTCACATACATGTTATACACAACGAATTGCTTATAAGATAGTGTTACGTACTTTCAACGACTAGGCTTAATGAATGAAACTGGGTTATCATGCAGTGCCACAGACTGTCAATCTTTGTCAATGAGGATCTGAGTCGATTACACCTCGCTATTAGTATGAGCTGCTGCTTCTCTATGGTCACCTCTATCGTTTCTTCTACCGTAGTGTCTACTTTTCCGTTACTCTAATTGTGTGTTGTCTATACTCAATTGTTTAGTCTAATTTCATAGAATGATCTTTCCAGTAAGTATCTAGTCTGCTTTTAAATGTTTTCACTTTTAAAGTGTTTGTTACAATATGTTCTGGCAAGCTGTTCCATGTGGCTCCTATTCTGTTGGTGAAGAAGTGTTTATACACACATCTAATTTGCATCTTTGTTTGTTGATTTTAAATGTATGCCCTCTTGTTGTACTGTTGTTTAAAGTAAACAGATCGGTAGTTGCTTCACTATCGTATATTTTAGCCAGTATTTGAAAAAAATTGCCAAAGCGGGATGTCCATGTGGCTGTGTGGGATGTAAAAGTACGCAGCCACGTCTGGTTAGAATTGGGACATTTGATCAGATGCCTCGTATATGGAGTGGCACACTTTCTAGGACCAATGCAACAATTAACTCTTTGAGGTGTTCGTGAATGGTCTCTCGCAATACAAAAATTCTGTCATTCCGATTCATTATATATGCTAAATTATCCTACTCTTCCAGTGGCACAACACATTTCCCTTACGGTGTCGATTGCAGGACTTACCCAGTGTATATATTGTTCATTTGTTCCAACTGAGATGAAAAGACCGATGTTGTTGCATTTGTTTCCATGTTTTACGTTTTGTTTAATGAGTATCCATTTTAATGAACGACAACGCTGCATTTATGCAAGGTAACGCAGCCGCTTATTAAAAGGTAGCAAAAAGCAGAGATCGAACGTTGAATCTGAGCATAATTTAATTTTTCTTTTTATTTGTAGATTGCTTGTAATATTCACATTCAGGATCAAAAGAGGGGGGGGGGTTACATATAAATTGATATGATTTTAGAGGGTAATACTAGTAACTTTCAATGAAGTCATTTGAAGAAAAAAGATAAAAATTGCTCTTTTATAACTTCAATTAAGGATGATTTAAAATTAAATTAAAACAAGTTATGTTTAGGGGCATTTTGCCGTTATTTGAAATACTATATAACCTTGAAATGCTGTTTGTTCGGAATGTATTTGTACAAGTAAAAAATGTAGGAGGATTAAGGCAATAATACGGTTAATCTGTTGTATACCACAAGTTCATTAGGACACTAGTAGCCAAAGAATGTCACTTAATTGTACTGATCAGCCCATGGACGCCTACGTGCACCCCTTGATATGTTTTTGTGTTTTTTAATTTTCGATTTTCTCTGTATGACATAAGTCCTTTAGATCTGTAATATATGCACACGTAGTGTAGAATAATTTATTTGTATGACCTTGTTTACAGGGAACCTACTCACGCAGAACAGTTTCATTCATAAAAATTACGCCCACGGATTCTTTAGATTCATTGAAAGTCTCACACGATACTATAATCCTGAAACCCGATCAACATGTTTTGGACATAATTATACGTTCTTGTTTATTGTTGAATATGGTTACTGATATGATTATTTTATTAGTACATTGAAGATTTTAAATGAGAATTAATAAAAAATACATTAAGAGTTTTGACGTAATTATCTCCCCTTGAACATTCTTGCATGTGGATCGATTTACCTCCATTACGTTTATACATGATTTTGGCTTTTCATAACAAAAGTTTTGGATATTTTATATGCGTAGATAAATAGCGTTGTTATAGATTCTGACAGTTCATATTTGTGCCGTTCATTGGTTTTGCGTCTTCGTCCGTCGTCTAGTTTGTGAATATGCTATCGCTGTTAAATCTTCATCTTTGAATTAAATGCAAGAACTATATTTTCTGGAAGACATTAAAGGGGCACTATAGCTACGCGATATATGAAAAATCTAATACATTATTTTTTTCTCTCAGTAATTAACGAAATAGAAATAGTGAAATAATAATTCGCTTTTAGCAGCCAGTATATGGTTTAATTTTATCAAAATAAGCTAAAAAATATTGATTATGAATTATTCACTTGCAAGTGAATAATTTGACCTCATTGAATCCGTATTCATGTGAACTTCAATTTAACCCCTTAGCTTACGATTGATAACACGCGAATTGTATGTGTAAAGTTGTTTAAAGGAAAAGAATGTCAACATTGAAAGTGAAACAAAGGAAAATCATTTGATTGACTGATTCGAAAAAATCTTTCCTACTAACGATGACAAACATAGACCTAGAAAAATCCAACAACACGAGTTTGCTTAATCTATTTATATCTATATTTATGTTAACATCGCTTATATGGTCATATGATGACTTTAGAGGTCAACTCGATAGTTAATTAGATGGCCTCTAGACTAAAATGCACACGAAACGAAGCTACGTATTTTCATGCCCGTGGCCTGTTATTGGTTTATTTTAGACTTTAGTTAGGATAATTGTTTTACATTGTTATAAATCAAATATGAGAATTTGATTAAAATCGGTGAACAAGAATTTGACAGCTAGTGCCCCTTTAATAAAGATGACTGTACATAGCAAATTTGATCAGCAACTAAGATCTACAAATAAAAACCTAATACTGAAATTAAATAATAACCTGCATAATAGTAGTAATAGAAACAGAAAACATTTTTTGTACCGGGGCAATAATTCGATTTGAGTAACATAGTCAATCGGTTCAGTTTTTGATATTTGCTTATTATTGTGAAACTATAATAGACAGACAGAGATTCGGTACAGCAAAAATTATTAGCAAGATAAGATTTTGGTCAAACCCGTTTCCAGTCAATGCTGTGTAGTATACTTCTGTTTGGTCCTTAATTTGTTGTCATTAAAGTTCACTGCTACTTGAACGAAGTATGCTATTGCTTGACTTTTGTTGTCATTGAATAAAGTCATGATACTGCCGCTTGGTTTCTGTTGTCTGTCAATGAACGAACGGAATGCTGCTGCTTGGTTTCTGTTGTCTGTCAATGAACGAACGGAATGCTGCTTCTTGGTTTCTGTTGTCTGTCAATGAACGAACGGAATGCTGCTGCTTGGTTTCTGTTGTCTGTCAATGAACGAACGGAATGCTGCTGCTTGGTTTCTGTTGTCTGTCAATGAACGAACGGAATGCTGCTGCTTAGTTTCTGTTGTCTGTCAATGAACGAACGGAATGCTGCTGCTTGGTTTCTGTTGGCTGTCAATGAACGAACGGAATGCTGCTGCTTGGTTTCTGTTGTCTGTCAATGAACGAACGGAATGCTGCTGCTTGGTTTCTGTTGTCTGTCAATGAACGAATGGAATGCTGCTGCTTGGTTTCTAATGTCTGTCAATGAACGAACGGAATGCTGTTGCTCGGCTTTTGTTGTCAATGAATAAAGAATACTTCTACTTTGACTTTGTTGTCAATGATGTATACTTCTCTTTTGACTGTGTTGTCAGTGGGGCATACTGCGTGATACTTTTTATTTGCTGTCTGTGGAGATGTACAAATTCTACTATGGCAAATTTGTTGTCACTAAAGTATGCTTTTAGTTGTCATTGGTGTATGCTTCTTCTTATCACTGATGAATAGTTGTCTTCAAATTTGCTTTTCTATGAATATTCTATTTACTTATAATTAAATCATGGAAATACAGTTGTTATTAAAACTACCGAGACAATACGGCTCGTGCTAGAAATTGCAGTACAACCCATAACGATCATTACAAAACTAATACGACATAAAAAAAAAATCAACATTCCAGAAGTGAATGATTGACAAATAATTATTTTAAGAATACAGAAATTGGACCCCATTCCACGATTCTCTTACACAATCTATATTTAGTTGTTATGCAGCGATTACGTTACTGACTTGGAAATTCATGACAGGTCTATTTTATGACATTAAAAATTCCTTGTCCTAAAAATTGATTTATCATGAATGAAGAACACTACGCCAGGGTTATTGACTCAGCAGTTTCGATTACAGTTTTATCAATGAACGTCACAGTCAGCTGATTCATAGTAAAAAATGTGTATTTCGTAATTTACCTGTACAGGTAAAATGTTTACTTGCAATACAAACGTGATTCAACAGATACATTTACATTAACGCACATAATATCGATTAGCACTTTCTGACTTCTCTTTGTCAGATCATGTCTAATTTCTTCTGTGGTATAAATGGTATAAATACATTTCAACAAAGAAAAATACGGTCGACTTGAGGTTTTCGGGTACTATTATTATTTTTCTATATCTGTAAAATCAGACAAAAGATAAAGGTAAAACGGTAAAATGTAATTAACAGTTTGTTTGCCATAAAAACACTTCTGTTGAATACATTCTATTGATACGAGATAAGTAAAGTATATTAGTCAAACACTGTAAATGATATTTTACTTTTAACACTTCAACTCAGCTGTTCTATTCGAGTTTATCAGTTGTCTGACCATTAAATATTGAGGGCGGTGCCGCCTCCCTTGCAGGGCTCATACTTAATCGTACGTCTTGATGTTTTTAAAAGTACATGTTCACTAGGTAAACCACTAACCAAAAATATATTTTTTACAAAGATAGATAACGAACCGGAACCATGAGGACATGTGTACTAAAGGAGAGAAATCATTAACTAGTAACACTAGCAGATGGGCATATTTCTGACGTGAGTCCATGGCATACATCTTGAGCTCACTATATACCACTGAAATGATAATGAACAAATACCATAACATACAAGCTTAGAAGACGACCAAAACATAACGACATAAAGTAAGGAAATAAATGAAGCCACGGCATACAGAAAGTCCCAAGACATGAAGGATTCGTAATTCCTAGTGGTTGTAAAATGTATTATCTTGGCGTTTGTTTTTTTAGTTTTTTGTTTGTTTTTTTAGTTTTTTGTTTGTTTTTTTAGTTTTTTGTTTGTTTTTTTTTAGTTTTTTGTTTGTTTGTTGCATTTTCTGTATTTATATTTTTTTTCTTTTTTTTTTTAATATTTGGGATTTTTGTGTCGATGGCAAATGTTTGATAGTTTGTATAATTTTTCAAAACCGGTTCGGTAGAATTTGAACTTGTCAGCGATTAGTTTTGTCGTTGGGTTACTGTGTCGCTGACTTATACACCGTTCTGTTCTGTTCTGTTTTTGTATTATTCCTCCACTATCTTGGAAAACCGTTGGGAATACAACGTAATACGTCCACTACACCACATGTCCTTCAAGTCATATGACATGAAATTAGATTAATAGGGGATGTAGTATGCCACATTGCGATGAAACAATCAGTGTCCACCACCTGATAGTTCACTGGGCTGATCTAAACATTGAAGCGACATATACTAATCAAACATAATGGCGTACAATTCTCTGAAACCCTAACAAAGTATATAATTTATACACTGATACAGGTCCAACAATACAAGTATACTTCCGCTTTATTTAGATACAGTAAACGACGTCAAGTACAGAGAGGAAGTTTATATATATAATCCCTATTTGTGTGTATAATCTTCCAGTAATGTTGGACAACTTCCCTGTTCCATGACTAGCAGTCTTCCTGTGTGTACATTGTTTTCACGCTTCCGGACGGCTACTATAAAGTTGACAACAATATGTTTCGTGCATTAAGATAACATATTGATAACCGAAATAAAATTCTCTTTGATCTTGTTAATATTTACCCCTGACCGAGGATAAAGAACAACGAAATAAAGGTAAACGTCCACCTACTTCAGTTTAAACTTTGTGGTTTTCAATTATCAGGGTACCTGTTAGTGACAACACGCTCAAAATAAACTTCGATACTATAAAATGCCGAGATATTAATTTAACTCTTTGTCACAGTCTCTTTATCGAACGACCGCAATCAGAGTGCAGATTTTATTAACGCAACATTAGTGTTTAGATCTGTGTGGGAAATTTATGAGCCAACTAAAAATTGTTTTTCAAACGTATATATATGTGTTTTGCTATTCATTGATTTGTCCCACTCATACACACCATGAGGGACTTAGTGCTTCCTATAAAGTTTAAAGGAACTTATTCGTAGCTCAGTAATTACTCTCTATTACATGTACTTAGTTAAAAGTCGTTTTCAAAAAGTATTTATGATTATTATGTTTAACGACATCATATCACTTAAACACCTTTACTGACGGACAAATAAGACAGCAACCATTTGATTTTCTAGGGGGGGCTATGGGTTTTTTTTCTGGACAATTTTTTTTTTTCGCCTATGGCGAAAAACAATCTATTTTTTTCGCGACAAGTCGAAAACAATTTTTTTTCTTTCAATTTTAGCATTACATATAGTGGTAGCTGAGGGTGAAACAAACAAATTTTTTTTCTCAGAATCAAAAACAAATTATTTTTTTCTCCAAAAACTGGAAACAAACTTTTTTTTCCAGAAAAAAACATAGCCCCCCCCCCCCCCCCAGAAAATCAAATGGTTGCTGCCTAACTATATACATCCCAAACAAATATTTATTGAGCGTAATTCTTGCATGAAAAGATCCCGCAAAGAGTATATAACATAAATATAAGTATGAAAATATCTACTTGATATTACTCTAACCAGACACAGTGTTTTAATATATGAAAAAAAACTGTATTTGACCTAAAGTAGTCGTGTAAACAACATTGCAGTTACTTGTTAGTGCTACAGTACTAGTTTAAAGTAAAACTGTTGTTCGTATTTTAAAAATACTACAATTGTTTAATTTCTAGGGATTCACAGGCGCGGATCCAGGGGGAAAGGGGGAGGGAGTGGTGTTCCGCGGAATGGAACCCCCCTTTTTTTGGGACGATCAATGCATTTGAATGGGGACATGTAGTTGGAACTTCCCATTTGTCCTGGGTAAGGACCCCCCCCCTTTTTTAATGGCTGGATCCGTCCCTGGTACAGTTGACTCATGAAGTATTTTCAAGTGATTGTCTGATACAATGAATTCTACGACAACGTACGTACCATCGCAAGTTGGTCTAAATGAAAATGAGTATTATATGAAACGGTCATTGGCTCGGAACACATTTCGGATGTTAAAAATGTAAACATTAAGAAAGTGTGTCATACTTCTTGTTTTTGTTTGTAATTAAGGAAGTTTTATAATACGTAATACATGTTACAAAACAAAAACAGAAAAAAGAAGGTACGCAATTAATTTTAAATAATGGTACGCTGTCATGGTCATGTGAAATCTCGTGTTTGTCCTAAGATGATTAATGAAAGTTTAGCGTTGATTTAAAACTAAGTTCACAGGCTTAGTTCAGAGAAATTTCAGTTTCAGGCCTGGAACGTAGAACCAAATTTTCGAAATTTCTTTAAGTTCTCTTTCAAATCTGTGCAATCAATTTATCGTAGGGCGACACCATAAAACGTTCACCCACCCCTTAAGATAAATAGTTGAGTTACTGACTTTGTCTGATAATAACTAAAGGATCATAAAACTTTTATATTTTCAAATGAATTTTGTGAAATTGTTGGTTGGGGTCACTTTTTTGTTAGAACACGTGTGAAAAGACGGAACACTTATAAAAAAATAGATTGAACTGCATTAAATATTACTTCTTACAACATGCATCACTTGTTCAATAATTAAACTAAAGTGCAAGTACCTGGAGTATATAAATATACTTATCACGAAAAACAAACATGTGATTTTACCTGCAGCTAAAGGAACGATTTGATTGGTAAAAACTCGGTCAGCTCGCACTGAATGACTCTGCGGTTTTGAGATTACTAACCAACAGCGAATTGTTTTTCAGATGATACGATATAATCAAAGATTATTTTTCGTTTCAACAAAGCTGAAAAACTTGTTTGCGCTTGACATTAATCAAGTAAACCGACTATGCTTGAGGGGACCAAATGGTGTATTAGAACTCTTCTATCTTTCACCAGGAAATCATATTTTGATTTGATGGCATAATGGCAGTGTGTTCGATAAGGATGTGGGATACATTAAAAAAAATCAGTCATGTCAAAAATATTACCATATGATGGTCTGTCGTTCAAACTATTGCGAAACTAAAGATTCTAAAATCATCTACAAAAGTTAATTGATTAATAAATAATAAGATAAATGAATAATAGCTTTCCTAGAAATCGTTACGACATACAATAAAACTAGCACATATATGTTATCATTCGGTGCAGGATAAAACTGGCCTTATAAGATAGGTAACCTTTAGGTTCAAAAACCTATAACAACACAGGGACAAGAATCAGGTGACCTGACTGTGAGTGACCAGGTAGATTTTCAGTAAATACAGGGTGATCTCTATGTTAGGTTCGACTGTACTTATCGGTTTCCCATCTTTAAAAAAAGGTCTGTACACCATATTTAATAGCTGAGCTAATACTGGACTTGTTTGTAGAAAGGGTTCAAATTGTGCTCCAAGGTGGAAAGATTTAGTTTAGTATCGCTTTTAATATCCAAGCTGATTTAATTATATAATGATTAAATACTATCTATCAGGAGATTTATATTATATGCAAATATGCAGTGTGGTTTAAATATTATAATAAATATGTGTGCAGTGAGGTCTTGAGAATGGGGCCGATCTTTTTTATGAAAATATATTAATATGATCTTGAAATTAAAGCTGAAACGGTGAATTTAAATATGGAGAAATAAATGAAGATGTAGGTGAATTTTGAAAAATCGGGGTTTATCGTATTCCTCATTCATGGAAATTCCTATCGGTGAAGCAATTTTTTTAATTGATTCTAGTGAATACTTTTGTGTGTCGTTTTCATGGCTTTGCATATCTTTCAAAGCTGACATATCAAAAAAGTGTAAACATATCGTAAACTATGTATAAGTTAAGCCCTCAGGTAAGTTGACTTTACATGAATTTGGCTATTTATTTTAGGTATTTTGTCGTTTTTGTCATATAGCTCTTCAACGGTTTCGGTACTTATATACATCCTCGGATTTCAAATGTTTGACTTTGTGCGTTCCTGATGAAGGTATATCCAGAAAAGCGCTTCGGACGCATGAAATTATTAAACGTGTTGTTTTCAATTTGTTTTTACATCACTGGGTCGATACCTCTGCTGATGGACTATCAGTCCCCGAGGCATGCGTGGTTATCATCAGCTTGAGTAGTCAGTACTTCGGTACTGACATGAGTTAACAAACCTTTCTAAAATTGTCCGTTTATAAATTTTGAAATTATTTAGAAACTAAGGTTTCAACTCCCTCATGCAAAGTTGACTTTAGATGAATTTGACTATTTATTTTAGGTATTTTTGTCATATAGCTCTTCAACGGTTTCGGTACTTATATATCCTCTGATTTCAAATGTTTGGCTTTGAGCGTTCCTGATGAAGGTAAATCCAGAAAAGCGCGTCGGACGCATGAAATTATTAAACGTGTTGTTTTCATTTTTTTAAGGTAAGGTACATGGTAGATTACAGATGGAATTTATTGGATCTCTGCTACATATGCCGAATAAGGAGGGGGGAGATCAGGGGCCCAGTCTCAGTCCCCTTATAGAGCTACATATATAATAAATACATATACTTTTTACAAGAATCAGTCTAAACATTGGCTAACTAGTGCCCCCTTTTTTCAAAATCCTGGATCTGCATGCATCTGTGCTCTATATTGAATTAATGCTGCATTCATAAAGTCAATGGTTCGTTTAAACGGTACAAAAGAATTTCATTTGTCCCACTAAACTACAAAATTTTCAAATTCTGCGGTTTATATTTTGGTAGATGAGTATACCATATTTGGTTATGATTGTTATTAACCCGAATAACTTAATTTAATTCATTCATTAATTTATGCATCCTATCCCTTGAAATAACTTGTAACATATTTATAACATACATGATAAAATAAAAGTACATGTTTATATAGGTTTACTAAAATTTATATTTTATCCAGTCTCTAGTTACTTCAATCAATAGATGTCTTATGTCGTTAATATCCGGTATATACTGTTGGATAGTCGTAGAGGATTACATAATATGATTTTTACCTTATACGATATATTTAAATTAAATTATATCACATAATTTCTGAAACTAGTATTGGAATTTAAATGAGGACAATAATAAATGCTGAAACTGTAACACAATCTGCATGTATCTGATTTGTTTCCTGAATTGAGGAGATGCAAAGAAGAAGCGAAATTGGTTCAAGACAATTGAGTATCAATAGAAACCCGTTTAATACTATAATTAATAATAATAGTGCTTTAGTTCTCTTTTTTTCTGTAGTCGAGATCAGATCAAGTGAACGGTTCCTATCGAGAAAAGTTTTGTATCCTTATGCCTTTAATAGAAAGAAGTTGAATAAAAAACTAAAACTATCGTCGAACATTAAGACACCCCACCTGCATTAAAGGGGATTTTAAACACACTCACACTGATCGATTGATGCTTTATCATAAATAAGGCCGTTTTATCTTCGTCTTTTTTTTTTTACAATTTGCTATATCGGGACTTTTTGTAACCGGTTATACGGCATGATATGGGTGTGGATCATTGTAAAATGCCGTACGGTGAAACATAGTTGCTTAATTCAATAGCGATTTACTTAAGTTTATAGCACATGCGTTTCTTGAGCCATTTCAGATATGATTTCTGCCTTTCCGATCTTTTTTAACACCTCCGAAAAGATGCCACATGTAAAGAAGAGGCTAGACCTTCCGGAGAACCTGAAATGACCCCGTTTTTTAGTTAGGTTCGTGGTACTAAGTCTTTAGTTTTCTATGTTGTGTTTCGTATACTGCTGTTCGCCTCTCTTTTCCAACTTCTTCCATACCAAAATTGGGACAATGTGAACAAAATTTTGAAATTTTATGTCATACTCCCGGCGCGTCCAGAATGAAATACAAAATGCCATATATCTATTAGTTACTTTTAATTTACTATTGGCGTGAAAATAAATTAAAAGAAAACCTGAACACTCAAATGACCGTGGAAACAGTTATAAGGAAGACAAATATACCATTTGACCATGATTGCTTCTGTAAAAGATAGCTCGATTTCGATTACCAATTTCAACTGGATATTAACTTTTTACAGCTTTAGTAAGCCTTGTTTTCCGATGATCTCGAGAACAAATTGAAGTAACAAGGTACAGACGGGTTGTCACAGTGCAGTAGGGTTCTTAGTGTGCAATCATGCCCCCACAGCGCGCACAGTCTTTCTATGTACAGTCATGCTTTTCTACAACAATGATGTAATTTTTTACTATATTCACTTTTTGTGTAATTCTGCTATTCTAATATTCTAATAACATTGCAATGTCATTACCGAAACTATTTATACAGATAAATACTTCTCATTTCACGATGGTCCCTGTGTGAATTGCATAGATACATTATTTTTCAATTCATCTTACATGCTAAGTATATTCCATAGGATCGTCAGCTTAATCGGTTTTAGAATATTTTGTGAAAAACATTAGCATTGAAAATCTATTAACTTAATTTCTCAAGGACGATTGACACACGAAAAATTGGTGTATTTAGATCAATGTAAATCAGACACTATATGGGTCATGCATGCATGATGGTTTAAACTATTTCCAATCCTAAATACTTTTCCTTTGTATGCAGTTTGTTAAATTGTTGAACAAGGATAAAAGTTTTAAGATATTGATGCTTAAACATACAAAACACAATTCAAAATGGTACGGGGAAAGCAATAAAAAGACCATGAAAAATTGATACGGTAATACGAATTCAATTTAAGACGTGTCGTAATCACTCTTCATCAGCGGTCAGGGTACTATTTCTATATAGAATCAAATAAGAATGTAGAAAAATGACCAAAGATAACACGTCCGTTTCGTGGAAATTCGGCCCCGGTCATTTAACTCGCAGTTATTGATTTATAAATTGGTGTTTGCCTTCTGCTGCATCAGCGCGAAAAGGCCATATCGCGACGAGTTAACCGCTATTTGAATCTATTTATTTGGAAAAACTAAGAAGGAAACACCGAATACAAGTTCAGCACATTGTTTGTCCCGAAAACCGGCGTCCTTTGTGATTGTGTTATCGGACAACACATCAGACGTCGTAGTAATTTATAGTTTTAACTAAAAGCCGAGACAAAATATTCTTTCCCGGATCGTTCCGTCATTCATTGCAGCGCTTGTACTAAACTGATGAAAGGTCGATTTTACCCAGACTGAGTACTCTGAAAATGCAGTTAATATATGCAGTTAATGAGTGACCTTGTTTGTTTGGTGAAGTGTAGTAGTGTACTGAATTTTATTTGTATTTCCGATGAAATCGAACTTTTTCACCTCCGTTAATGTTTGATCTTCTATTGTGCTGGCAGATGCCCAATGATGATGATATATTTCAAACCGAGGTTCAAACAATCAATTGATCACCTGGCAAACGTGTGTACAGTTACCTGGGTACTGAATCATAGCACTTCCGGTGTACCAAATCAAGTACAAAGCTTTAATGGTTTAGATTGTTTAACTAGTCGATACAATAGCAATTTAGCTAATTTGATGAGTAAATATATTTACAACTAACACGTTCAAATTCAATAAATGTAATAAATAAATCGCAATTGTACCGATTCCAACTCGCACTCAAAGTCCATAAACAGCACGTCGATGTTGAGGTTCAGGACGGTTTAAATGCGCCCCCTCCTCCTCCCGTTTTGCGTGCGATGAGAGAGAGAGCAGTGCCGTATCCTGGGGGATTCTGGGTGTTGTGACCCCTCTTTTGATGACGTTCAATGCTTTTGTCAGAATTGGGACATATGGTTGGACCCCCCTTTTATCCTTGGTTGGAACCCTCACTTTTAAAAATGACTGGATCCGCTTCTGGAGAGAGAGAGAGAGAGAGAGAATGGGGAGGGGAGACAAACACAAATGTAAAGACGGCGTGCACAAAGTTGGCGACAACTGTAAAACGCGCTTTTCAAAGTAGTTTTATACAACCGTGTTTGCAATATTTTTGAAGTTTTTTTTTATGATAAAATGATGAATGTTAGCCATTAAATCCACATTACTAGTAAAGTTATCAAACTTAAATCTATAAAGTGTGATACGAACATAGAGAAAACGTCAAAAACAAGTAAAACTTGTAACATTAAATAAGCATAAAATAGAGTTTTGACCTAAAATTAATTCAAATTCAACCTATTTTCCCGCATTTTCGAATAAAAGATATGTTCGGCTTCGAACTAAGACGTCATACGAAAATCACCGCAAAAAGTTTTAAAAACGGACATTGTGGATGAGTTTGGAATATAGTTAAATATGTGTAGGAAAAAGTAATTTGGAAGGATTAATATTAAAAAATGGAAGAATCGGCAAGAAAAATATGAAATTGCAATTTTTTTTATTTCAAAATGACTTGATATTTCAAATGTGTATAACAAGAGGTTTGAAAAAGTATGCATACTATGAATGATTCGATATTTCAGGCTAAACACCTGAATATTGTTAATGTCCAGTGCTTATATTAAATTTAAAGAAATGACGTTTTAACGCTATTTTCTGAAAAGGGTCCACGACATAGTCTTTTATTATTTCCATTACACTGCTCTTAGCATATATACTAATTTATATTTCCAGAATGAGCATTTGCTGCACTTTCTGTTAGAAGAAAAGACATATAGTTTCAACGTTTATGCCTTTAAAAGTTATGTGATAAACTAATGCCGCGTTCACACGTACATTAATTCGAATTGAATTCGAATCGAATGCGAATCGAATTCGCAAAGCCAATTCGAATTATCCAATTCGCATTAGAAATTGGGACGTACAACGTTTCGAATGCGAATTAAACTAATTCGAATTAGTTAATGCGAATCGATTTTGAATTACGTGTGAACTAAGCATAAGTGTCCAGTGTTTTTGTTACACGTTTGTTTTCTGCGGAAAAATTAACGACGTCGTTAATGATTTTTAGTAATTGTTTGTGTACTCAGCTTTGTGCACGCCGTCAATCAACATGTGAATCCTGAAATGTCTTTTGGCCATGTCCGTCGCATATGTCAATGCCCCCTCCTGATTGCAAACTTTGCGTGATGATTCTGGATCCACCCCTGGTTGAATGGGGACTGGAATGTTATTAATTTCTGGAAAACATATGGAATATGGAATGATGAAAATGCAAGGATTTGTATCGAAGGTTCATTTTCTATGACTTGTAGATTCAATCAGAGATCATAATTACAAGAGCTTTATTCTACAAATACGTTCATACTTTCTGTTTCAAACCCCTTTTATTTTTTAATACCCTTGTTTTGTGAAAAGTTAACACCTTTACACAGAGTGTAGTAGTCAGTCGATAAACAGCTTAAATTTATTCTAGAACAGAAAGTTTTGACCGGAGTATTGTCAAATTCTAGTAAGCAAGATTGTATTTGCATAAGTTCCAGTGGCAAATAGTTGATGAATGTTCAAGACAACAGTCACATTTTGCTGCACAATGTTTCTTGCTTGACTCTTATTAAAGCAACTAAAGGTTCACAAGCGAGTAGATCTCTATGAGGCGCCGTTTTACTATTTATTACTTATTTTCTGATATCAAAAAATGATTTTCTGATATCAAAAATTCCATTTTTTGATATCAGGAATTTGATTTCTTGATATCAAGAAATAAAGCATATTTTCTGATATCAAAAATTCGAATTCCTGATATCAAAAATTCATTTCTTGATATCAGGAAATCTATTTTTTGATATCAGAAATTCGAATTTTTGATATCAGAAAATAAAAATTATTTTTTGATATCAAGAAATTGATTTTCTGATATCAAAAAATGATTTTGTGAATCAAAATATCGAATTCCTGATATCAAAAAATCATTTTCTGATATTAAAAATCATTTTCTGATATCAAAAATCATTTTCTGATGTCAGAAAATAAGAAATAAATGAATATATGAAGGCTCCCTTTGCGTCAATAAAAACATTCAAACTCACCCATGAGCCCAAACATCAGGAAAAATGTGAAATAATGTTTCCGGATATACTAATTATTATGCGGAATGTACCGCTACGCGATATTTGGCATTTTATTTATGGCAAAGGGTCCATTGTTACAAAAACAAAATGCTTATACATTTCAAGTTTTATAAACATGATTTAGACTTTAAAGTCTCTAGAAAACTTTACAATATTTGAAACTAAGTACAAAATTCGAGTCCGATGCACAACAAGACAATATATTGAAGATTTTAGAAATTATTATAAAACATAACACAGTATTTACTTTCGAACAATCCCAATCGAAGGAATTAGTCCACCTAAGAATTAACTAAATACTGGAAAATGTTTAACAAAACTTGACTTATCGAAAACATATATTGATGTGTTCAAGATTTAGATACAATTTTCTTGTTGGTATTGTTATACTTCCACGTCCGGTGTGTGTTTTTGTTAGCTGTTTTTGTTCTTTGTATCGATCTGATGAATAAAGACCATTTCAACTGATTTTTATATAGAAAAAAGAAGAATGTGGTATGAATGCCGATGAGACAACTCTCCACAAGAGATCAAATCACACAACAATTAACAACTGTAGGTCAATGTACAGCCTTCAACAATGAGCAAAGCCCATTCTGTATAGACAGCTATAAAAGGCCCGAAATGAAAATGTAAAACAATTTAAACGAGAAAACTAACGGCCTAATTTATGTACCAAAAATGAACGAAAAAAAATATGTTACATTTACACAAACGACAACCACCGAATTACAAGCTCCTGGCTTGGGACAGGCACATACATACAGAATGGTGGTGGTGTTAAATATGTCAGCGGAATCCCAACCCTCCCCTAACCTAGGACAGGGGTGTAACAGTACAACATAAGAACGAACTATAAAAATCAGTTGAAAAAGGCTTAACTCATCAGATGAATACAAATACAAATACTACACAGAGTGGACGTGGCCGGATACTTCTATATCCAATATACAAAAAGACAATAATATTCAGTTTGCTTTGAATTTACTGATAACAAAATCAATATTAATACCAATAAAAACATATATTGTTTGTTCTTACAGTATGTTGTGACAAAACACCAGTGTCCCAGGCCGCCACATTCGTTAAGTGTCTGTCCCACGTAAGAAGCCTGTAAGGATGTATAATTGTCGTTGGTTCGTGTCTGTCATATTTATTTTTCGTAATATGTTTTTGTTATAAATTAGGCCGTTAGCTTTCTAAATAAATCTTTTCATATTTTTTATGCCGGGACATTTTATAGCCGACTTTACGGTATTGGGTTTTCTCATTATTGAAGGCCGAACGATTGCCTATAATTTCTTATATCAACTTCATTTGAACCGGCTTTTGTGGATAGTTGTCTCAATGGCAATACTACCACATCTCCTGATTTTTATATACTAAACAGACCTAAAAAACGATATTACCAAATATTTTAATTCACAAAAACCTAGTTGAACAAATCTGTTTCAGAGGAAACTAAATAATTGCTTATAAAAGAAACCTTGCAATGAAGAAATTCAATTGTTGACTACAAACCTTAAAATAATTAATATGTGAGATACACAAACATACAAATCTTCTTATAACTAATGAAGCCAAACTCTGTGATATTCTTTCCTTAAACAAGACCGAAACACTGTACCAAATGTTAGAGCTCATGGGTGAGCTCGGAAGCTTTTATTGACACACAGGGGCAATCATTGATATTTTTCTTATTTTCTGATATCAAAAAATCATTTCTTGATATCAGGAATTCAAATTTTTGATATCAAAAAATCATTTTCTGATATCAGGAAATGTATTTCTTGATATCAAATAATCGTCAGTATTATTTGATATCAGAAAATCTATTTCTTGATATCATAAAATGGATATTTTGATATCAAAAAATGATTTTCTGATATCAAAAAATCGAATTATTGATATCAAGAAATAAAGATTATTTTTTGATATCAAGAAATCGAATTCCTGATATCAAAAAATGGATTTCTTGATATCAAAAAATTGAATTCCTGATATCAAGAAATATTTTTTGATATCAACAAATATTTTCTGATATCAGAAATTCAATTTTTTGATATCAGAAATTCAATTTTTTGATATCAAGAAATATTTTTTGATATCAGAAAATAAGGAATAAACAGTAAAACGGCGCCTCATAGATCTCGTCCAACTAAAGGTTCACCAGCATGTAAATATCGTCCCATTCAGATAACAAATTACAAGAACTTAATAGTATCATTGATTGATCTAGAGTGTACAATTTGTCCGATCCCCTAGTCTTATATATTTACAACACCCCTCGACGGCCACAGACAATAAAGATAAAAATATGCACCTGAATAATTAAAAGCCAAAATCCAGTATTGCCGATTGCAATCAAATATGTTTATTAATCTCCGGAAGTTCCTATTCAATCACAGTTATAAAATATCACGAATTAATCTGTTGATTTTTTCTCCCAAGTGTACACAGACATATTTTTTTATATATAAAACCACACATTTACGTCAGTAGCCCATTCACAGTCATTGAACTACATTGTTTATTATTTGTGTATTTCCTGGAATACTTGTTTATTATTTATTAACAGATTAACTTGTTACATCATGTTAAAATTCCTTTATAAAGTTATGTTCAACAGTTTGACGCCACTTAACCCGCAGACCGGAACTGGATATGAATTGATACACCTCAAATCGGTGGCCCCTAAGCATGACGGTCATTATCGGACAGTCCTCTTCTCTTGGGGCTGGTATAAACCTGTTAAAAGACTCCGTATATGTTTGAGTTATCGAATTACTATATTTAATTGATAGATTTTCATTTAATTCTTTTTTTTCATTTTTTATTATATCAATATTTCAGAACTGGATGGATCTCTGATAAAAAAAAAAAGGAACCTCGATGTACTAGTAGGTGAAAATAAGAAGATATGAGAAAACTCTCCATCCGATTGTAAATGTTTCATTTGCAAGGCCGTAACTAGGCATCTTATTTTAGTGAGGCAAAAAAATTGAGCCGAGCGAAGCGAGCTGATTTGTTTTTTTCGAGGGTATGAAATGAATGGTGCAAAATCCTGCATTCTTTAGAGAGTTTGATAATGTTTTTAATTTGGACACTTTTTATGTAAATTTTTCATATTTTAAGACTTTTACTAACACCAAATTTTTAACAACTTTATTTAAATTTATATGTAAGATAATCATCCAAATATCACTGATTTGAGTCTGCTGCCAGAACATAGAACAAACATCGATTCAGTAGAGTTTGTCAAATTTTTCTATGACCGGTTCAGTCAAATCGTTTCAGAATCATAATTTGGTCTGCTGATATCCTTATCGCGATGAACATGGAGCATGGCAAGACCGCACAATCTCTCGCCACTCATGCATGCTCTTTTCAAAGTTTTCAGTCGTTTCAGGGCAGTCTGTGTTTCTAAAGGTGTACATTATAATCAACACAATGATCAATGTCTTCTTCCAATTCCTTCTCCATCAGCAATTCGGTAGCAGCATCGGTAGTAACAGTTTTGTTTGCAAAAGGGAATTAAGCTTTCCTGTAAGCACCATCACACAGTCGCAGTTACAAATATTCAACTCGCATTTATGCTGATAAAGAGTAGACAAACTAGGGATAGAATGAAATAAGATACATGTATATGATTCTTTCTATAGAGTAAGTATATATGATATGGGTACAGGGAATTGGAATGGAGTTTATGACGTTTACATGTAGGTCCGTAATTTCAAATTATTTCTGGAAATAGTTGGTGGTATTTTAGTTCCAGAATCTATAAATTTAGGGGTTAGGGGTTGGGGGTATCCGATACCGGCCGAAACCCCGAATATAAAGAAACGAAATTCCGTAGTCCCGAATAAGTAAAGACAAAATCCTGTGTTAAAGGTTCTACCATTCCTCAATAAAATCAAATTGGAATATGGGATACCGGGTATTCTTTCAATTTTTAAGGTTAAAGAAACATGGATAAAAACTAATCCATGCATGCTTCATATTATTTATATTTTATTCATCTGTAAAGAGAAAGATTAAAGTTCGTGAAATGAATACACAGACAGCACTGCCCCCCTTGCGATGCCCAGTACTTGATTTGTCAAAAGTTGGTGAAACGGAGAAATGAATATGCAGACAGGACTGCCCCATTCCGGAGACCATGCAGTACTTGATTTGTCAGTCTATTTATCGTTTTTGGAGTGTTCTAATGAAGTTATATGCAATACTCAGACTGTTCACAAAAAAAACTAGTCAGTTACTAGAATTATTCCTTCTTTACCTCCAGTGTCGCTTTTCCTTTTTCTTCAAGAGCCTGTTTTTAACTAGAGATCCATGATGATTATCGTTACCAGGTTAATGTAATCGAGAAACTTCATCCGTTGAGATGCTGAGTTATATCCAGGAGTAATAGTTTAAAAGGAATGTCATTATGATGACAAGTTATAGAAATTAAGGTTGAGACAGAACAACAAATGACTATTATATTTAAAAAAAAGTATAACAAAAATAATCAGTGTCGAAATTTTAGTGAGGCAATTGCCTCACTTGCCGCAAGGGTAGTTACGGCCTTGATTTGGGTATAGTATTTCTATACAGGTGGAATACGCAAGCAGTGTCGAGGTGCAGTCAACATCATTTTCCTAGGTTCCTTATCTTGTTCTAACAACTTTTCATATCTTGAAAAACTGTATACAGGTGCTTACAAAATATGATAGATAGCAGACAAAAATCTTCTTTTAAAGACCGAAAAAGTATGTGACAACAAATTAAAGTTATCTTACATAGTTGATGCCTGATAACCAAGAATAAGTACATATGACACTTTTTCAACCAACAATCTTACTGAAAAACTATACATAAAGACTGAACAACAAGAACTATACAGAGATGGGCAGGGTGCTACAAGTGTTTAGGCGATAACCAACTCCATAGTGTATACACAAAACAGGGTGCTACAAGTGTATAGGCGATAACCAACTCCATAGTGTATACACAAAACAGGGTGCTACAAGTGTATAGTCGATAACCAACTCCATAGTACATACACAAAACAGGGTGATGCAAGTGTATTGGCGATAACCAACTCCATAGTGCATACACAAAACAGGGTGCTACAAGTGTATTGGCGATAACCAACTCCATAGTACATACACAAAACAGGGTGGTGAAAGTGTATAGGTAAGAAACAACTCCATAGTGTATACACAAAACAGGGTGATACAAGGGTATAGGCGATAACCAACTCCATAGTGCATACACAAAACAGGGTGCTACAAGTGTATAGGTGATAACCAACTCCATAGTGCATACACAAAACAGGGTGCTACAAGTGTATAGGCGATAACCAACTCCATAGTGCATACACAAAACAGGGTGCTACAAGTGTATAGGCGATAACCAATTCCATAGTGCATACACAAAACGGTGCTACAAGTATATAGGCGATAACCAATTCCATAGTGCATACACAAAACAGGGTGCTACAAGTATATAGACGATAACCAATTCCATAGTGCATACACAAATCAGGGTGCTACAAGTATATAGGCGATAACCAACTCCATAGTGCATACACAAAACAGGGTGCTACAAGTGTATAGGCGATAACCAACTCCATAGTGCATACACAAAACAGGTTGATACAAGTGTATAGGCGATAACCAACTCCATAGTGCATACACAAAACAGGGTGCTACAAGTGTATAGGTGATAACCAACTCCATAGTGCATACACAAAACAGGGTGCTACAAGTGTATAGGTGATAACCAACTCCATAGTACATACACAAAACAGGGTGCTACAAGTGTATAGGCGATAACCAACTCCATAGTGTATACACAAAACAGGTTGATACAAGTGTATAGGCGATAACCAACTCCATAGTGCATACACAAAACAGGGTGCTACAAGTGTATAGGCGATAACCAACTCCATAGTGCATACACAAAACAGGGTGCTACAAGTGTATAGGTGATAACCAACTCCATAGTGCATACACAAAACAGGGTGCTACAAGTGTATAGGTGATAACCAACTCCATAGTACATACACAAAACAGGGTGCTACAAGTGTATAGGCGATAACCAACTCCATAGTGTATACACAAAACAGGTTGATACAAGTGTATAGGCGATAACCAACTCCATAGTGCATGCACAAAACAGGGTGATGAAAGTGTATAAGTAAGAAACAACTCCATAGTGTATACACAAAACAGGGTGATACAAGTGTATGGGCACTAACCAACTCCATAGTGCCCATACACAAAACAGGGTGGTGAAAGTGTATAGACAAGAAACAACTCCATAGTGTATACACAAAATAGGGCGATGCAAGTGTATGGGCGCTAACCAACTCCATCGCCACATTATTTATGAATGTGCCTGTCCCAAGTCAGGAGCCTGTAATTCAGTGGTTGTCGTTTGTTTATGTGTGACATATTTGTTTTTGTTCATTCTTTTATATAAATAAGACCGTTAGTTTTCTCGTTTGAATTATTTTACATTGTCATATCGGGGCCTTTTATAGCTGACTATGTGATATGGGCTTTGATCATTGTTGAACGCCGTGCGGTGACCTATAGTTGTTAATGTGTGTGTCATTTTGGTCTCTTGTGGACAGTTGTTTCATTGGTAATCATACCACATCTTCTTTTTTTTATATCCATAGTGTATACACAAAACAGGGTGATACCAGTGTATAGATAAAGGCAACAGTAGTATACCGCTGTTCAAACTCATAAATCCATGGAAAAAAAACAAAATCGGGGTAACAAACTAAAACTGAGGGAAACGCATAAATATAAGAGGAGAACAACGACACAACACTACAATGTAACTAACACACACAGAAACGGACCAAGCTTCAGACAAAATCCCACGAGAATAACAAATATAACATCAAAACCAAATACATGAATTTGGGATAGACAAGTACCGTGACACGTCTTATCGCAATGTCAATTTACACTAAAAAATAAGAGAAAACAAACGACGCAACGTTAAATTGTAACACACACAGAAACGAACTATAATATAACAATGGCCATATTCCTGACTTGGTACAGGACATTTTTAAAGGAAAAAATGGTGGGTTGAACCTGGTTTTGTGGCATGCCAAACCTCGCACTTTAATGGCAATGTTAAATATAACATAGAAATGACAACATAATATTACAGGACTACAATACAAATAAATATAGGCGATAACTTACTCCATAGTGCATACACGCAGCAGGGTGATACGTGACAAGTGTTTAGGCGATACAAGTGTATAGGCGATGACCAACTATATAGTGCATACACAAAACAGAGTAATATAAGTGTATAGGCGATGACCAACTCAATTGTGTACAAACACAAAACAGAGTGATACCAGTATTTAGCCGATGGCCAACTCCATAGTGTATACAGAAAAACATGGTGATACAAGTGTATAGGCGATAATCAACTCCATAGTGTTTACACAAACAGGGTGATACAAGTGTATAGACGATAACCAACTCCATAGTGCATACACAAAACAGGGCGATGCAAGTGTATAGGCGATAACCATTCCATAGTGCATACACAAAACAGGGTGATGCAAGTGTATAGGCGATAACCAACTCCATAGTGCATACACAAAACAGGTTGATACAAGTGTATAGGCGATAACCAACTCCATAGTGCATACACAAAACAGGGTGATGAAAGTGTATAGGCGATAACCAACTCCATAGTGCATACACAAAACAGGTTGATACAAGTGTATAGGCGATAACCAACTCCATAGTGCATATACAAAACAGGGTGCTACAAATGTATAGGCGATAACCAACTACATAGTGCACACAGAAAGAAGTAGATCTCAGGCAACAGCAACATCAAGACCGTATTTATTTTGTCACACTGAATATATTTCGTCATTTGAAATTATATTTTTGTTGGGAGATTGAATAAATACAATAAGATATACGTCTTGTTTGGGACATGCTTACTTATCACGACACACAGTAAATCTGTATTTTTTTTACTATGGACTAATTCCTTTGTGGGTAATTTAGCTTTCATACTAAACCGCGAATGTACGTCACAAACATGTAAGCCATCATTTTAAATGTCAGACACTCAAAATTTTTCGTATTCAAAGAATTTATAAACAATTCTCGGAATTGTTATTGTGCTAAATTTAGATATATAATTTCCATATTTGTTGTTCTATTTCTACCTGTTTGTGTCATGTTGTATAGGTAAATTGTTTATTAAGACAGTAGACGGGTTCATATTCATGACATACATTAATAATTACCACACACTTATACAGATGTCTAAACATTTTATTTTTATGCAATACAATTAAAGACAAATATTATTGAGCAATTATAGATATATTGATCATGATAAAGCAAGACATCACTGTGGCGGATCTAGAAAAATTTCATAAGTTGGAGCCCTCTGGCTGCATAAGAGGGCCCAACTCCCGTCACGTTCAGTGATTCCCAATATAATCAACCAATTTTGTTTCTCAAAAGAGGGGCCCAGCTAGCTCCCTGCCCCCCTAAATCTGCCTCTGGACATATTTTATGTACTTTTATCTGTACTTTATCATGACCTGGGATAAACAAATTACAACAAAGATTATTATCATAATTTATCTTAATTACGCTTAAGTTAAATATAAAAGTGTCATTTATCATTTTTTAATAAGTTCGTTAAAATGAAATTTAAAAAAAAATGCTCCCAAGTAGAAATCGCATATTCTATAAGGCAATTGACTATACAATTTTGTCGGAAGCCGGAATATGGACAATTATAATTCAGTAGTAAAGTAAAAGATGACATATGACAATTTATCATTTGACTTTCGAAAAACTTTATATATCAAGAAATTAATATAATGTCGTCAATTGACTTCGGTCATTACTCGGCAAAAATTAAAATAACTTTAATTAAAACAGCTCTAACCAATTCATTTGAAAGTATATATAAAAGATATGATGGAAATAAAGCATCTTTTTCTTCTCCTTGCTTTTCTATTATAGTTTTACCCTGTTTCCAAATTTCTCTCTCATTTTATGTACTATACATTTTCAACTTCTGCCCTTATTGACAAGATTTAGCCCTCAATGAACTGAACGCAATCATTCCCAATTATATAATCTATCAAACGTTATGATTATTGTGAGATCTATAAATTCTATTAACACACTTACAGTGCCATGCAATAACAGATGCAGAACTATGGACTGACTCAGTACACCGTGAATCATGATTTATAGAAGTAAACAAGTTCGCTTCGTCAGGAAATCGGACAGTGTACCTAAAGTAATCATAATTGATTTCAAATCAATAAACAAGTCAAGGAGATTCATACGTCATTTTTTCTAATGAAAACATGTTTATTATACATATTTATTTACAATCTTTAAAGGCCTAAAAATATAACATACATTAACAAAGTACATGAAAGTTACTTTAATGATGAGTTTTAATTTTTATCACAATTTGCAAACACCTTTAGACAGGAAATAAAGGGAAAAATATATAGTACCAAAGGGTAGTTGTGGTAATCGTTGAACAAACCACGTGATGTTATTAATTTGTACTAAGATACAGTTGAGCATGCAAAACTCATTGTACTGTTATTTGTTTGTTTGGTCTTTTTTTTAGGTAATTAATTTTGTTTGTTAGATAATTATATATTCATGATGCACTGACGTTTTTGGCCTTTATTTCAGATATGTTTAATAAATTGGTCACTTAGGCAGCAACCATTTGATTTTCGGAGGGGGAGGGGGGGGCTATGGATTTTTTTTTGAAAAAGATTTGTTTCCATTTTTTGGAGAGAAAAAATAATTTGTCTTTGAATCTGAGAAAAAAAAAATTGTTTGTTTCACCCTCAGTTGCCACTATATGAAATGCTAAAATTGATAGAAAAAATTCGCCAAAAAAAAGATTGTTTTTCGCCAAGGCGAAAAAAAAAGTTTGTCCGGAAAAAAATCCATAGCCCCCACCCCCGAAAATAAATCAAATGGTTGTTGCCTTATACTGGCCTCTATACTGTAATACTGAAAAATATCGCGTGGGAATGAATATGTATATCTGGAGGAAAAACAAAGCCGAAGATCGACCGGTCTTCAATAATGAACGCGTAAGCTGACAGCAAACGGAGAGTAACAAGACTGGAAACCATTGTATCTATATATGAACACAAATACTCCGGAATCAATATATAAGAAGGTCACCATCATTCGAAGCTTGTTCATCAATCACAAAATGAAAATTATAATACTTGTATACATTATTTATCGACAAACTAAACCACAGTACAGTAACTACGTGGGAAACAAAACGATTTCTTTTTCTTTTGCCAAGGTAAAAACTTTGTGGGAAACCTCTTCAGCACACGATAACAAAACATCCAAACGTGTTCAATGTAGGTTTCAGTTACATTATATACTTAATTACAATTCAAATTTGTGTTAATCTGACAGGTACACAAGGGTTCCCAGCATGGGTAGCTTGTAGCTGTATAATTCTATTGTTGTGCTTGCTTACGATACCATATAATTGGATATTTCTAAGCTGTTCTGTATTGGTAAAGTCTGGTCCGGTGAGATTTATCATTTTAATTGTAAATATTAATAAGTGATGATGTAAGAAAAACACAAAATTAAGCTGAGGACACTGCGAGAACAAACTAGCCTCCGGTGTATTCAGTACTGGAATGACCTATTTAATGGTAAATAGGCTGCTAAGGAAACTTAGAGTACGAGATTCAAGGATTTATGCTTTACATGAGTTATAATAAACATTTTGAAGGTGGCAAATTATCATATTTGGTCAAAATAAATGAACATTTAAACGTTAGTACCGGTGTTATATAACCATTCTTCCCCATGCCAGTTTAGCCAATATTTCCCCCGTGGAAATTTTGAATCATTGCCATTCTTCCCCCGCGGAAATTTGACAATACGTATACATATAGTCACTTTCCCCCCATGCCAATCTTTCCCCTATATTATAGATATCACTGTATATATATACACGTCTGAAAATTAAACCGAACAGTGCTAGAAATAGGTTTATAGATACAAATTTTTAGTTCTTTTACATTAACAAAAGTCTGTCTACAGGTTTATCAGTCTGTCTATGTTTCAACTATAAATCTGTCTTTCTTTGTGTCCCCTAGTCTTTCTACATTCTCAACTGCATGTCTGTCTTTATGTCGACAAGTCTGTCTACATATTCACCCGTCTGTTCACATGTTTACCAGTCTGTCTATGCTCACTAGTCCGTCTATATTTTCACTAGCTTTGAAATAGGTTTCAGTAACTGCGAGTACTTTTATTTCGGTGCTTTGTTTCTATTGTTTTTATGTAAGTGATTATTGTGCAACGTATCCACATTGTTAGTGAAGCCAATTGCAACTGATACTTTTTTTCTTGCGGTGTGTTGTCCTAGGTTGGGTTCATTGGGGGAGTGTTGAGTTTATGGCCACCACATTGTTTATGTACCAATGCCCATTCCAAAGTCAGGAACATGTAGTACCGGGTTCAGTGGTTGTTGTTGGTTCATGTCGTTTGTGTATGGTTTTTTTTGTAAATTATTTTGTAATCAATAAGTCTGTTAGTTTTGTTTGTTTTGTTCACTAATTTGTATGGTCGGAGCATTTTATAGCCTACTATATATGGTTTTTTTTTTCATTTTTGGAGGCCGTACGGTGGCCTTTTAGAACTTACTACCAGGTCTGTGTACACTCTAAAAATTGTGTTTAGAGCCTAAACACTTTCCTAAACACATTTGTGAAACCGATTTTTGACATGTTTTAAATCTAAACATGTTTAATATTTAATGTGCTAACAGCCTAAACGTGTCAAGCTATAACGTGCTTAGACTGTAAACATGTTTAGATTTAAAGTGTTTAGACTAGAAACATGTTTTGTTAAAAAGTGCTTAGACTGTAAACATGTTTAGTTGTAAAGTGTTGTATCTGGAAACATGTTTAGCTCTGAAGTGTTTTGTCAGGAAACATGTTTAGCTGTGAAGTGTTTTGAATGTAAACATGTTTAGACCATAAAGGGTCGTGAAGAAACATGTTTATCGTTTTAGTGCGATAAGCCGTTACTTCATTATACCCCAAATAAACTAATATTCCGGAAGGATAGACTGTAAAACGTATGATAGCTCTCAATACTACATGTTTTCATACCATCACAAAAGGAGCCAAACGCATCAAACTAAGAAACTTGAATTTCCAAATCAAATTGATTGTGACTAATACCTTTTCAATCTGAATGAGTATTTTCTGTAATTCAATTGTCGACATTCGACTATTGCATTTTTTCTTCATTTCAAATATTCATTAAACAGTCTAGAACTTTTGAAATGAAATTATTATTATACTAATTCTAGGATTAAAAACAAAATTACAACATAGGAAACAAAGGAATTTATGTAATTGTTTATTTCCAGTGAATCATTGAACACAATCAAATATAAACTCATAAATTCACAAATTCATATCAACGTACATAAACATAATATTGACCAATCAAAACAATTTGAAAATGTCCTGTTTTCATTTTACAAGTCAATAAGAGGCTTCTCCTTTCTTAGTACCCAACTGCTGGTCACTGGCCTGAAAGATAGAAAAATATTGATAAGCAACTAAGTAGAATTAATCTAAATATATAAGTATATGAACTACAACACCAAAAAGTAAATGCATGATTTAAGATCAAGATAACAACATTAGAACCGTGGTATAAAAGCGTATAAATGTACTGATGAGTCAATTGATATTTTTAATTTAAAACTTCTTTTTATGCTAAATATCATTCATTTGATCAAATATATATTGACATTTTTAAAATCAAATACACTTCGGATTCTTACCTAGCAATATAGTTGCTACTGTGCATTATCTCCTCTTTTAGCATGTCAAGACAAATGATTTCCTCTGCACTTCTCTCATCTAGAATAAAACAATACATATCAATAAAAATATAAGAAAGCACAACCGCTTATAACTATTGAAGAAAAACAAGCATCTTTTTATTTATTTTGAGCAAATGTTGATTGTGCATTTAGGAAGTACTTACTAAAACAATGAACTCGATATGACACTGGTTTGGCGAATGATGCACTCGGCAGATTCCGCTTCCCTTCATGTTCCATTATAATCTGCCGAGGAGTACTTAATGAAAATTGTCCTCACAAACTCCTTTCCAAGAACATATATATATATATATAAAATAGTAAGTGATAGCTTGCATGATAGAACATTAAACAACTCTTATCTTTACACAAGATAGTTTGAACACTAAAAGCTCTTGTAAGCACTTGTTTCGTGGGATGGTTCCCCCTTTTTCTTCTTCTGCATTGACTATACGGTAGTGTACTTGTAAATAATACTTATAACTGTCAATAATCATTTAAAATTGGCAGTACAAAATAAAAATCAGTATAATTATAACTCCTTACCTTTCTGAAACAGTTAAGTTATGGTCAGAAGTAAACAGCGTGGCCTATGACTTTGGGTTCTTTGTTTCTTCTTCCCGCTCAAAAATTAGCACGTGGTATGCATGCCGTCTTCAGCCTAAATGTGTTGTAATTCTAAACGTGTTTAGGAATGTGTCTAAATATTGAAAGTGCTTAGAATTTAAACACGTTTAGCTTCATATACTTGACGATGTAGCTAAACATGTTTAGCTCAACAACATGTTTATTGCAAAGTGCTGAAAGCCAAAACATGTTTAGTGCGAAGTGCTGAGAGCCAAAACATGTTCAGTTTTTAATGCTAAGAAATTAAACACTTTCCTAAGCACATAAGTCTTACAACACGTTTAAATTCTAAGCACTATTTTTACAGTGTAACTCCGGTGGATATTTGTATCATAAGTGCTAGATCGTGGTCGACCCTATATATACACCTTTAGGGCAGGTGGAATATTTTTGTAGATCTTGTACAGCGAGTCACAATAATGGAGGTAGTTCCTGTACTTCCACGTTTCCACTGCACGTCTCCCATACTGGTTGGAGAGGGGGTACATATCTCCCCTAGGTTTGAAGAAGTTTCACTCTTATCGGACTTCTTCTTCTGAATGAAAGCTTTAAGGCGATGAGTATTTTTCTCTATCCATGCCTTTGATGGGTACTTTTACCTTGTGGTACAAAAATGATTTATCATGTAAAGTCAAAATCGTGGTTTAAGTAGTTGTATTCATTAGGTCAATGATACCAAGGGTTCACGAATGAGAATGGATGTGATCACTGCATCAGAATGTGCTTCGTGTGTATAAATTTAACTTGTATGTATACATGGTATATATAAATACTTATCAATGTATATTAATACGGTGAAGCTCTGGTACCGCTAAACTAATGAAAAAAGTTAATATTCTTTTTTTAGGATAAAAATTTCTAGCCGACGTTATAAATTTATAAAGGGGGAAAACTAGCTTATCATGCCGCAAAGGGGAAACATTGGCCTGATCCACGTTTTCCCCCTATAACGTTGAGGGGGGAAAGTTGGATCATGCCAATTTTTCCGTGGGGAAATATTGGATCGATCCAGTTCCCCCCCCCCCCCCCCCGGAAAAATTGGCATGGGGGAAGAATGGCTATAGGACACCGGTATATAGCCTTCATTACTTATGACATGTGTTTAATAAATGAACATTTAAACATTAGTACCGGTATATAGCCTTCATTACTTGTGACATGTGTTTATAACATAAAGTTTTGCTAAGAAAGAAACGATAAGGGTGTCACGTGTATAAAGGACGCCCCGAAGACTAAACGTTTGGAAAACCGTTCGCTGTAATGTGTTCATAGAAAATTTTCACGAGAAAACGCTTCAGATCAAACGTTTGGGAAATCGTTCGCTGTAATGTGTTTATAGAATAATTTTCACGAAGAACGCTCAAAAGACCAAACGTGTGGGTAGCCGTTCGTATGACATGCCAATGTGTTTTCTGAATAACTTTCATAAAGAAAGCACCGGAGACCAAACGTTTTGAGAAGTCGGGTGTATGATACGTGTTTTTTTAATAACTTTCATTGAAGAACGCTCCAGAGACGAAACGCTGTGGAACTTGAGTCGGGTGTATGACACATGTTTAGAGAATCACGGTCATGAAGAACGCTCCAGAGACCAAACGGTCAACTTCTATCAGTTCGTACAACATTGTTTTTACTGAATAAGTTCAACGAAGACTGAGCACTACGGAGACCAAATTTGGAAGTCGTTTGTATGACACATGTTTATAGAATAACTGAGTTTTATGAAGAACACTTTGGAGATTATACGTTTGGAATGTCTTGTGTACAAAAAAAACCATGTAGGACACATAACATAAAAGAGCAAAAATCAATTTAAAAATAATTCTTCTTAGGCCAACAAATCTGCATGGTTGGATAAGGTTTATCTCTTGTTTACATGCAATGTTCGACATAAGTAAAGAAAAATATAATCAAAACAGTATCTTATCTTATTTGCAGGGACTTGTTTTATGGAAATTTTGTTGATCTCTCGAAGAAAACATAATTTTATGAAATTTGGAAAAAGTATACAGTATATATTATAATCTAAGATTACAATAACATAAATAGATTAAATATTAAGGTAGAAAATTTACTTAAATGCGATAAGATTTTATTTTGAGTTCATCTGAACTAAAAACAATATTTTTAAATACTGGTGATGTCAACAACGACATAAAATCGGTCACGTACTACCAGGAAATAGTAATGGTATATACTTGTTTGGTTTCCGAGTGTACTTTGAAGACATGAAGCCTGTTTGTCACCACAAAGCGGTAGTGATGAAATAGTGTACACATACTGCTACGTCATACGCTTGTTTGGTCAGTTCTGCCGATTTTTGGTTTAAGCAATAACTGTGGTTTTCTGTGTGCGTAAAATTCCTCCGTATTATGACAATAATCACAAATGATAAATAACAACATTTTTTATGTTTATACTTTGGCGTTAATTACACCCTGATTTATTATGTTTAATTGCATGAGTACATAATTATTGTTACGCTTTTTGTGTATTGGACCTCAAGTATTTACTAATTTAAGTCATTAAGTGTGTTTGACAGGGTTACCAAATTCTTTACGATATCATTTCACATTCTAGTGAAATAGAATTGGAACAAGAAACCGAATACAATCAAAACAATCAGAACATTGATAGAAAATCTCCACGCAAGCTAAAGCGATATATCAATTGAACTACAGAGACGAGGAAGGGGCGGGACTGGTTAGAGGGATCGAGACATTCCAAACTGAAAAAAATCAAAAAGTTCTTATACATATATAGATCTCCGATTTCGTTATACTCAAATGAGCTAATATATAAACGAACACGCGAACTTAAGTATATAGCTTTAATATAATTGTCCGTTCTTAGTTATTACTATTCATCACAGACTTACTCTAAAACTTACCCCGAATAATTTTGCAGTCTATAGTCTTTCGAATTCGTAAAAGAACGACTGATTTTATTTTGGAAACGTAAAAGTTTAACTTCATACATGTAAGTGAAAATGTCTGTCGTTTGACCTAATTGCGGATCGGTCTATCATCAAACTCATAAAAATGACATTTAGCATATTAATATATTGTATTGTGGCTAAAGTGGCTGAGGATAAAAGTGGCAATCAAAAATAAGCTATAGTCATCTTGCATATAACGATATGTATGCTAAAACTGTCTTTGTTATTATCAGAATAGATAACACTTGTGTCAGTGTGGACGAGCTAGTCTGTTTTATTGATTAATACAGGACGAATGGAGTTGTGTTCGTACATGGTCGTTGTCAGCAGAGTTTAAGTGACAAGTGGATGCAAATTGGCAACATTTTATGCAAATAATCGGGATTTATTTTAAAATATGGTTAATGCTCTAGACCAATGCTAGTGGAGCAACAATATAAATCATATATATATATTTAGATTCAGTATATCAGAAATCCCTCTCTAGAAAGCGAATGCTCTCGACAGTTAAAGAATACATATCACGGTTATCAATGTCTTCAATGCTGTGGTTGAAATCTCTTTTTCGTGAAGCTGCATACAGGCGCGGATCCAGAGGGGGGGTTCCGGGGGTTGGACCCCCCTTTTTTTGGACGATCAATGCATTTGAATGGGGACATGTAGTTGGAACCCCCCCCCCCCCCTTTGTCCTGGGCTAGGAACCCCCCCTTTTTAAAATGGTTGGATCCGCCCCTGGCATATATATTTGTATACCGAAACAATGCTGATTCAGAAAACCATGCAAAATTACATATATACAATAGTGGTAGATTGCAAAGGAGAATGCATGGAGCATTGAATTAACTAATTTAGGCTGGACTCAATTTCTTCTTTACGTCAGAGAAAAAGTGTCCATCAGTATGGCGTCAAATGTATGTTGCAATAGGAAAAGGAGAAGCTCACGTACTACTTTAGTAGTTAAACTGTATCTAAAAAGTTACACGGACAGTTTAAAGTTCAAGTACATGTACATTCAAAAGAGGAAACTGGTTTGTCATCAGCAACTTACATTGAGTCAGAACTGATAACTTATCCATACATTAGCCAATCAAAACTCTCATTTAACCATGTCATTCCCACGATAAGTAGGCCATTTTTAAGAGGTATTTCCCCTTTATGTATCATTGATGTTTAAAATATATCGAATAAAATTTAAAATATTGTCTACTACAAAAGTTCTGAAAGGCACCGACCATTTATCATTTATTGGGGAAAGGGGCGAGCAAAACAATTCCCATAGTTTTTAAAAATCATGGATGATGTTCTAATGATTTTTGGATAATATGTAGGCAAAGTTTATCTTCCTTTTTTAATTGCAAACTGACGTCATCATGCAATATCGCTTTGAGTTTCAGTTTTTCTATCGTCACAATAAACATAGACGAATAACGGTAAATTTACGTCATACATGTAATTGAATTTTGAGCAATGCAAACCCGATATCAAACGAACCCGAAAAAATTAGCAGAAAGTATCTATAGATGAAAGATTAGAAAAATACGTCATTAACAGTTAAAGCCAGGTACATTAGTGTTGTTTCTGAAAAAAAAGGTATATTTTTATTTCTTGCGAACAATATAAGATTGTTCACATAACGATTTTAACAAATTTTGTTCGCATCTTCACATTTGTAGAGAAAACATGTGGAAACAGTAATACGAAAATCGAAAAACAATATCGACACGGTCATATCAGCACACAGAAAACAATATCGATACAATCACATCTATAAAAAAAAAACAATGTCGATACAGTCATATCAGTATAAAAAAACAATGTCGATACAGACATATCAGTATAAAAAACAATGTCGATTCAATCATATCAGTATAGAGAAAACAATATCGATACAGTCATTTCAGTATAAAAATACAATGTTGATACAATCATATCAGTATAAAAACAATATGGATACAGTCATATCAGTATACAAAACAATATCGATACAGTCATATCAGTATACAAAATACAATGCCGATACAGTCATATATCAGAAATATCACAAAACAATTGCGATACAGTCATATCACTATAGAAAACAATATCGATACAGTCATATCAGTATAGAAAACAATATCGATACAGTCATATCAGTATAGAAAACAATATCGATACAGTCATATCAGTATAGAAAACAAATCGATACAGTCATATCAGTATAGAAAACAATGTCGATACAGTCATATCAGTATAGAAAACAATCGATACAGTCATATCAGTATAGAAAACAATATCGATACAGTCATATCAGTATAGAAAACAATATCGATACAGTCATATCAGTATAGAAAACAATATCGATACAGTCATATCAGTATAAAAACAATGCCGATACAGTCATATCAGTATAGAAAACAATTCGATACAGTCATATCAGTAAAAAACAATTCGATACAGTCATATCAGTAAGAAAACAATATCGATACAGTCATATCAGTATAGAAAACAATCGGTAAGTCATATCAGTATAGAAAACATATCGATACAGTCATATCAGTATAAAAACAATATCGATACAGTATATCAGTATACAAAACAATGCGATACAGTCATATCAGTATACAAAACAATCTGATACAGTCATATCAGTATAGAAAACAATATCGATACAGTCATATCAGTATACAAAACAATGCCGATACAGTCATATCAGTTTACAAAACAATGCGATACAGTCATATCAGTATACAAAACAATGCCGATACAGCCATCTCACTATAGAAATACATCATCGATACAATCATTTCAACATAGAAAAAAAACGTCGTCACAACATAAGCATAGAAAAAATGGTCGATACAGTTAAATCAGCTTAGAAAAAAATATCGATACAATCATATCAGAATATAAAACAAGTCGTAGATAGTAGTTAAACAAGGTATGTGGATACAGTCAAATCAGCATAGTCATGTCAATGTCGAAACAGGAAAAATATGTCAGCCATGTGGTCATATAACATGAAATTGATAAGGTTACTCTAGCAAAAACGTACAATTGAAACACACAATTTATCTTTCAAAACGGAATCTTGTATTCTGTTATTATTAATCATGGCTAGATAGAATTACATATTTTATTGGATCATTTGTACAATACATTATTAGAATACGTTTAAGAACCTAATCTACAATCAGAAGTGAAAGATAGGAAAGAGCCACTTAAAACTATAGTTCTGTACAAGTATCGGGAGGACACGTACGTATTACCGCTTAGAAAGGTTGTCTTAAAATAAAAATACATCTCATGCAATCACCTTTGGAGACAAAAATTATATATTCTTACAAAACAATTGTAGAAAGACCATGTTTTTAATGTAAGTAAAGAGAGAATAATTGTTGGCAATATAAAGTATACTGATATGATGACATTTCAGAGATGGTCATACACACAGCTTTCCTGCATTTTGCTTAAGGTTTCAAACTCAATGAATTTGTGTTGAACGATTGGTTTAATTACCAGCCAAAAATTTCCTCACATTATTGTGACATCAGCGCTTAATAGTAAAGACAGTAGGGCAACAGCTCAATCAAAAATTTTTTTTCTTTTTTTTTTAATGATTTACAAAGTTTTCTCGAGTAAGCCGATTTGTAAGTGTTGCCAAAACAAGTAAACTGCATTGAATCAATTGTAAACAAGTGTATAAGTTAGTAGAGACGTTCAATGCTAGAAAACGAGCTAGAGGATTGTATCATAATGTAGATCTAATATATAAAGTCGTGACTTTGTCTATACGTGTTGAGAAAAGGTGCTCCCTCACCAAAATAAAAGTTTATAAAACACCAAATTTGGTAAGTTTTGATGGTATATGTATAACCACATAACCTACTGTTAAATGTTAACCAGGTCATTCCCACTGACAGTAGGTCATCTTTAAGTGGATTTCCTCTTACTAACATATACAACCTATACATATATTGTATCTCTTCTAAATAGTACAATATAATATGTATTTCATATATGTACCTAAATGGAAGTACAGTGAAACCTTTGTCAAGAAACCTCTAAAGAAAGAACAAAAAATTGTCTCGTAAGACAGGTGGTATATCAATTCAGGTTCAAACTATACTAGTATATGAAATGTACTATACAGAGGGATCTAAAATTGATGATCTTATAGTACAGGTTTTTGCTTAATAAAGGTGGTCTCTAAAGCAGGTTTGACTGTAGATACATATGTGTTGATTGTATCTTGGATTAAGTAGATCTGACGACATATTCTTATAGTAACAAGTCTACAACACTATAAAAGAATAGTATCTATAATAGGTTTATATGTTGAGAATATTCAGATTTATTATAGCTCATTTTCTGTTCACGGGGTCATTGGAAGGGTAAAAATTGGGACAGTGGACTAGATCATGAATATAGAAGGAAGAAAAGAAGAAGAAGAAGAGAGCTTTATTTCCATAAAATGGCTCACAAGGAGCATAATATAATATCATTGTAATATAATATTCTTTTACAAAATAATAACACACATGTTACAAACACAAATAAGAACACACAGTTATCACTTATTTATGTATATATATAAAACCTTTGTCTCAGGCACACTCTGGAAGTAACAAAAAAGAATACTGTGAAGTAGGCTAAAATATATATAGCTGAACTGCAAGAGGCACTAGGACGGTGCTATAGGCATGAAATATATAGGTCGAATGGAATAAAGTCCGTAGATGGGTTTTCACATATATGGTTGATGTATATACTCCTGTTCTAGAATACCAAATTAGGGCCCAGGAGGGCATATGATACAGACAATATTATTATAAACAATAACATATGCAATACACACACAGTAAAGATATGTAACAAGTGTTATAAAAATAATAAAATAAAATAATATAACACAGAAAATACACTCAACAAAATAGTAGCAATGTATTATTATTCAATGAATACTATGTTGAAAATGACTCAAGTGCACCCGGTAAGTGTATCTTCACTTTGAGAAGACAAACATGAGGCATTAGTAGTTTGTGCGGAGAAATGTCAATATATAAAAAAAAAAAAAAAAAAAATACAAAAAAATACAAAAAAAATACAAAAAGAACCCAATAAAAAACAAAGCAATTAAGCACTCCCACATTTGACTATGAGGTATACTGCAAATAACAAAGTTTATTTAATAAAGGATATTTAGATATATAATAGTCGATGTTTAAGATATTGTCAAATTTCTATATGCTAAGACTAAGTAACGGTGACTAAGTATCATTTCTTTCAGTTGTCATCTTTATGAACCACTTCTTCTAGACTGTTTCCGACTATCTTAAAGACAGTGTGCCATTATGTTAAGATGACTGATAACGATTTAATTAGTACAAATCTTTAAGTACTAAAAAACTAAGATTGTGCTCAATAATTCTCTAAGATGGGAAGTAAAAAACAAAATAAAAAAATAAATAGAAAATAAATTAGTTTTAATTGTTAAAAAACAGTTCCTGTTTTTTTTGTTTTCTTATATAAAGATGGAAACAAATGAAGTTCGACATAAACTTAATCCTAAAAACATGAATGGTCCATGCATATTACTGTCATTAACAAAATCTCACCGGATACTTTTTTTCGGAGAAATCCCCCCCCCCCCCCCTTTAAATTTTTAACGTGACCAGCGTGGGTGCATTACTTTACCTTCGCAGTGGCAGTAGTAAAACTGTAAACAAAAATCTAGAATGCTTCATCTGTCACGTATATTAAAGCAATATTCCACGAAAACACAAATATAATTAGTTGTCTATGTCAACAGTGCATTCATGGTAATTGCTATCATATAGAACATTAATTATTTAGACAGTAATTTCTAAATTAGTATTTTTATCATGAATGTCATAATTATAGGACTACCATTGACAAGTATGCATAAAAAAATGAAGATGTAACATTGGGAAACCATTTCCGGTCAGTCTGAAAAAGAGATATTAGATCATAGGCTCTCGGCAAGGTAGAAAATACAGATGAACTGATGTTTCCAACTAAACATTCCTGCATTTGTAAGTCTGTGGGCGCTTCCTGTCGTTCATCTGAAAGTCGAATCATCGCTTGATTTCCCCGGCTCCCATTTTCACCAATGTTAAAGTAAAAACATTGTATGAAACCAATTGAGTTTCATGGACAGATCGATCAGACCATCATGCGTTAGAATATAAATAGCTAATATATACATATATATATATATGTCTTGTGAATGAAGCTACAGAAAATCGATAGCCTAATGAGATTGGTTAAGTACGTCGCAGCAGTTACATGAATGAATCATTTGACCCGATCTTGTAAGCTACGTTGAATCTGTTATTATGATTCAGTAAAAGTGTATGTAGTAAGTCGGCAGTTGCTAATCTACAATCCAATTTAGAATAGCATGTCTATTCCAATATATCAGGTCTTTCTTACGCATCTTCGATGAGCATCTTCAGGCCCGTAGCCATGAATTCCCAAAGGGAGGTTCGTTGGACTCACAAACTCGACTTTGACAGTCACAATTCGAACAGAACATTGACTTTAACAGTGCTTATTTGTTTTCAAGGAACCCCCCCCCCCATCTGGCTACGGGTATGATCTTTCTAATCATACAGTCATTTTGTTTGTTCGATATTTGTCCGTAAAATGCATGTTGCTTTGGCTGTCAAGTATTCATTTACAAGATGATCTATTTAACTAAAACATTGAAAATGTCACAGTGAAATCTCAACATGAAGCAACTCTCACCTCTTATAATTACACCCTTTTCCAAACTTATATAAATGGAACAATTGCGTTATCTTCGGGTTTGATTTGACAGCCTTGATTTATTGAAAGAAAGCATCATCTTCATGTAACAAAGTCATCAAGGCCGCGAATCTTTAGTCAAGTATATATACAGAGCCCATTATACACAATTAAAACACGTTGTAATTCTGACATGAGCCACACTTAAATGATAACAACTTGGTCCGACTATACTTTCCCCAAGGCAGACCTATTTAATTTGAGTTACCTAGCCATGACATTGTCAGTTTATTTTTTACTCGTGAGTCAGGGGGGGATGCAGGAATTTCGAAAGGGGGGGTGCTAACCCAGGCACCCAGGCAAAGGGGGGGGTGCAAACATATGTCCCGATACAAATGCATTGATCGGCAAAAGTAAAGGGGGGGTGCGCACCCCGGAACCCCCCCCCCCCCCCTGGATCCGCCACTGTGAGTTGGATCTCCCTTTGGTCTAGTTCGCCTTTTGTCTTTGCATGTTTAATTAAAATCTTAGTCTGTCATCTTAAAGAAAAATATTCAAGATAATTTTATACAGGTATATTAAACAAATTTATTTTTACAACATTGTGGTAAATTGATTTATAGTGCTATTTTGGACATATAAAGTAACAACTAGATACATCTCAAAAACGTCTTGGATTGTTCGTTTTCATTCAAGATTTGAAGCACATAAGCATATTTCACGAAACATCCACAAAAAAACCCAACCAGATTAGCAAAGATTTGCAAGAGAGGGATCACGATAACTGGTATATATTATATCAATACTGTATGATTTGACTTATTTTCATCAATAAATATTGCATCCTCTGAATCATACAACTGTAGTATGGACATGTATCTACATCCGTTCTTGTTTCTCCACTTAATATTTGTCTGTCATTAACACTCAAATCTGTTTGATGTGGCTTATTTAAGATTGAGTGATTATTATTTTTTTTCTGATTCAATCTGTCTCATGGAAAGTGCATAGGTTTATGACTTTTTGTGGTAACATCTTGCTTTATAGAGAAAATCGATCAGACTTGAGTAATATTTTAATACAAACATACCTTGATGAATGATACATATTTATATATGTAAAAATCGTAAACTGTTTGTTTGTTCAGCGACTTCATTCTGATTATCGAGTTTATAGCATTGATCATTTAGAAGCTATATCCAAACAAACTATTCTAAAAACGAGTCTTTACATTATTTTATTGCGCTCCACAATTTTAATGGTTTGCAAGGTCTTTTCAAAAAAACGTTAGCCTCTCATCAAAGTACTTCTATAGAACAAAATCACTGACATCAAATGCAGTGGCGTCATAATAGACCAACATTTAGACCAACAATAAATTGATTGCAGTTTTCCTAGGCCATTTTCTCTCACTGTGACATTATTTTCGTACGAGTTTCGTGGTTTTTGGAGAAGGGATGGTTTTGAAATTCTTTGTTACATTTGAAAGTGTCAATTTATTTTATTTTTCTGAACAGTAATTGTATGTACAGAAAATCGAGAACAGCTTGTGAGCTTCATTTTGATTCTGATCTGTTAAACATTTTCGAAGTATTCGATAAAAGTCATTCGTACATAATTCGTTACCATCAATGCCGAAAAATACTTTATCCGATAAAAAATCTAAAGCGCCGAATTTTCAGTGTGAAGAATGTCGTTACTATTTCGTTAGGGTTTTTTTTTTTTTTTTTTTAGAAAATCAGTAATCTGTTTTCTTATGTGATTAATTGCTACTTCTATATGCATACAAATGGAAAATAAAATTCTTAGAATTTCATATCGTCTGATGATTTCGTCATGTCTGCTATTAAGTACACATTTTTTAAATGTACAAAATGACCCGGACAAGAGACCCCGACATATAAATCAAACGTACACTATTTGACATGGAGTCTTGTCGGTTTTCAGTTGTTTTGGACGGTTACGTTAGTTAATGGGTCCTCGTGTTAGTATTGATGACAGAAAAATGACATTAATTGACAAATAATTACTCTACTGACAACATTGGTCTTTTTATATGACTTTCTTATCCAAAGATATGGATTTTTTACCACAAAATGATTTAATTATGGCCACCATGTAGAAATAATTATAGGTATTTCATAATTAACATGTTTTATAACTGTGGGCAATGTACAACAAGTATGTTCTTAACTTATTTGTATTAGTACATGGAACCAAAATTATCAACCGTTAACAATAGTTATAATTTTAAATTTTTAAATCACACATAATTGTCTTCTGCATGCATGATTTTTTTATTAGTTGTTAATATTGGCTTTGAAATAGCTATCAGTAACCACGAGTATATACTCTCAGATCTGCACTTATTGTCTTTTTGTTGTGGGATGTGTAAGTACCCTTCCACGTCCACTCATGTGTTTGTTAGATGTATCCATCTCATGATGAGTTAGGCCTCTTTCAATTGATTTTAATAGATTATAATTAGCTCTTGATATATGTTGAACTGTTACACCACTGTCCCAGTCGGAAACCAGGTTGAAATAGAACAAAAGAATCGAAGCTCTTTGTTAGAGAAGGCGATAAATGCTTACTGTAATGTTTACTATAGTGACAAAAAATTTAAAAGTTAATAGAAACAAACAAAATTACAATTTTCTTCTCAATTATGAAGTGTTTTATTTTGAAAACACCATTTGCATAGGTTTTCAATTTATTTAGTACATAGTTAAGCAGAACAATTAGATATCAAGTCGACGACATGGGTATTTTTCAAGTTGGATGTAGAAAATGCATAACCTCCGATTTTTACCACGGACGGAAAACATATCAATCTATTAGTTCAGTAATTTTCGTGTCTGCCCTTCCATTATGTGACTCAAGAAAAAATTCAAAAAAATGGGTAACAATTGTATCGAAAAAAGAAAATCGAGTGCACCTTTTTATGTTCGGGCGTGTTTGAGTTGAATATTTTGTCTTGATATCGTACAAAGCAAGAATATTTCATACATCGTCTCGCTTCAGATTCTATCATTTTTATATATCAAAGCTACAGGTTAACTTTATAACATAAAAAAATCACAGTACTAAAAGATGAAATATATTGGTCAAGTGAAATACCTATCAAATAAATCACAAAAACAGAGTAGGTGTGTTCGACTAGCTATTTTTTTTACTGAAAGTACTTGACGACAGTCTTTCAAGTTGGATTATATTTTTTTGTGTGTGAAAACTAGGGTTTATAGTCTTCAACCACTAAAAAAAAATCTAGTCTGCCTTCCAGGAAATATTTAATTAGAATTTTTTTTAAATGTTTATGAATTTTCGAAAATTCCACCTGACAACCGTTTAAGTTAAATCAATGCAGACAAGATCATTAATTTATGCTCATTAGCTAGTTCATACATTTGTCTTTTAAAATACAACTGACATATAAGGATCGTAATGGTGCAATGTGGATAAATTTATCGGTTGCCGAGAGCAAAATTGGCAGCGCGTCATCCCTACAATGGCTTCCATTTCTACGATTGTGAAAATGAACTGGCGTAATGGGGAGATAATTTTGACGAAGTAGAGTCCTGACTGTCCAAGGTATGGAAAGTGTTTGTGTCTTCAAATTAGTTTAACACGCTATATTCTGTTTGTGACGGTCTCAAGTCAGGAGCCTGTAAATCGGTGGTTGTCGATATGGTTTCTTTGTATTCGATTCGTAATATTATTTTTTGGTTTATTGTTTTGTACATGAATTAGGTTGTTAGTTTTCTTGTTTGAACTGTTGCATTTGTGATTTCGGGTCCTTTAATATAGATGACTATGCAGTGTATGTTTTACTCTTTGTTGAAGTCGATAAGGTGGCCTATAGTTGTTAATTTCTGTGTCATTTTTAGAGAGTTGTTTCATTGTCTTTCACTACCTTGTCTTATTTTTATATGATTTTTAATATAATTTTCGAAATATAAACAATGAATATATAAGCAAATATTTCAGATATGAAATAACATATATTAAGATCAAGGACGTATAACTAATAGACGTCCTTGATAAAGATGCATGTGCTCATAATGTTTATCACACATTTACACTAAATCCGTTAGATATGTACGGATTAATATCTTAGTACAGTAAAACATTTACACTAAATTCGTTGAATATGTACGGATTGATATCTTAGTACAGTAAAACATTACACTAAATCCGTTGGATATGTACGGATTGATATCTTAGTACAGTGAAACATTACACTAAATCCGTTGGATATGTACGGATTAATATCTTAGTACAGTAAAACATTACACTAAATCCGTTGGATATGTACGGATTAATATCTTAGGACAGTAAAACATCATTTTGTTTTAAGAAGATTTTTTTTTTAAGTTACTGCGAGAATTCTCAGATCACTTCATAATTTTTGTATTTTTGTTAGTTATTTTTCTTATTTGCTTCGTACCCATCGGATAAGTCGATCTTTCAAACTGATTGTTATACAGGTGTTTTTTTTATGTTGATCTGTTTCCACATTTTCCCAGATTATGGGGGAGGGGAGGGGTAAGGTGCTCACAAAATATGTTTCCACTACGTTCTATTTACGCGCATGGAGCTTGTAATTCAGGTTTTATTATTGGTTGGTACACGTCATATTTGTTCTTTCTTTATTGTGTTCTCTTTGGATTGGTTTTCAAATTTGTCATTCCGGTGAGATACTAGTATCAAAGTATTTCATATTGTCTTCAAACAAATTAGCTTACAAACAAAACGGCTTTTAAGGTACTGAATGTAACTGCACATAATAGTTAACAATAAACTCATTTAAAGAATCACATCATTTATTTCATTCGTCTGCTCCTTTCTGGACACGAAGACTTGGTTTTCCCGTTTGAATGGTTTTGCAATAGTATTTTTTGGGTCCCTGTATAGTTTGCTGTTCAGAGTGAGCCAAGGCTCCGCGTTGAAGACCGTACCTTAACCTAGTATAATGGTTTACATTTACAAATTGTGACTAGGATGGAGAGTTGTCTCATTGGCACTCATACTGCATCTTCTTATATCTATTTTCACAATGTTTATACAGAATGAGTCTGTTGTCATGTTTAGTTTTTGATTGGAATAATAAATATTCTTATTGTTGGACAGGTGTTCGGGTATCTATGAGCAACTGAAGAATTCGTCAACATAAATGAACTGTATAATATCCAGTGAAGTACTTTAAATCGTGTAAAATAAAAGTACAGGCGGAAGTTTGAACCAGATTCTCAATATTGTAGGAATTTCCAGTTTCAGAAGTATTTTTGAACAAACACGGTTTACCAAAACTGATTTCTTTTAATCTAAGAAATGGGACGGGAAGAGAAAACAATACTGAAGAATAGAATATTTACATTGTAAATATGCATTTAAAGTATTTTGATCGCACTTGTGTAGTAAATTATAGTAAAATTTTATGAATGAATTCACAAATTCCCACGAAACGGAAGTGGAGTTTACGCCTCCTACTGAACAATATCGAAGGTCGTTTAAGATTTATTAATAAAGATTTCACAAGATTTCGGCCATATTACAACCCTATCATGTCGAAGTATTTGTTTGTTCAGTAGTTAGGTATATCAGAATAACATGATACGATACGTGTGTGGGCGGTAAGAACGACTGATGGATTTCGCTGCAACAAGCGTTGTTTTTTCTGAGTCAAAATAATTATATTTCGTAATACTGGAATGCGATACACAGTGCATTCAGTGCACAGAGAGATAATAATACATTGTTGTTCATCGCTGCTATATCATGCCGAGTGAAAAATCTTGTATCAAAAGAAACACTTAACTTTTAATATTATAATTGTAACCATTTTATGAGATATTTATAATTGTTTAACGTCTTAAATACTTACATAAATCACGAACAAGCAAGTTTCATGTACTAAAGTTATATTTATTTTTTAACAATTTTGAAATAAAGAAATAAAGCTAACACGAAATATAGTCAGTGCTTCTGTGGGAGACGAACTAAGCGGTGGTGACACGCTTTTGGGATGTGGGATTTAGGGGGTAAAAATGAAGTAAAATAGTGGGATTGGATTAAAAAACACTACGTGTCCCCTAATCTCTATTCTTATATCCCAGTTGTCTTCCAAGCAGTGTTAAAAACAGTTTCCCGGGATGATAGTTTGTTAGTTTTGTGTATTGAAGTTTAAGCAAGCATGAATGATGCTGTCATTTACAACCATTGTTTTAAATCAAATTTTCACGTCTGCTAACTTTGTAGTTCCGCTTTAAAGGGTTTATTTAGTTTTTTGTGAATGGAAATATTTCTCGGTCAGTGACATACCTGGTTTTCCCCAAGTGTAAAAATTAGTTTACCTTCGTTAAACCTTCAGATCATGTGATCTGATAATACCAGCTCTATATCTTTAACTTTTGTCTGCAAAACAAAGAAAAATTTAACCATTTTTGTTTCCACATCATTACTTACACAGTTAACACTATATTTAATTATGATTCTTTCGTCAACTTTGCTTTTTATATATTTAATATTTTAATATAATACTTGCCGTTTATTGATAAATTTTAGTGAGATTATTTAAAAGTTATTCTTTGTTGTATCAATGCTATTATTGCCTTATGTTCATAATTGAGATTTCTTGAATAAAATATTGCGTATTTCGTATTTATTTTCTATTTATGAAAACTTCATACATAAATATTTTTTTTCAACCTCTTCAATGAATGTAGCAAATGTTGTCTGCTCTCTTATCAGAAGTCTTTATGTAGCATTTCTTCGAAACTATTAATCACCACTGTATAATTATGTAAACAAATTATATATATGGTTGCGTTGTCTTGAGCAAAAGTTAAAACAAATGTCAATCATTTGAAAGGGAAACTAAACTCGTTACAAATTCTGAAATAGTATACATACTATAAACGTGTAAGACAATCTTATCATTAATTTTTGGCGACACGGTGTCTCTGTTTGTTTTGTATTGTATTTGTTCAAACTTGATCTTTTCAAAAGTATTGGTAAAATTATAAGTACCTTTACCTATTTAAATAAACAGTTTGATCTTATCGATAACCACTGTTTGAAAGGAAAAAAAACGTTATTTGGCTTTTATAACACTGTATATTTTTAGACGATAAGTCGTGCTTTGTTAAAGCAGAAAGATGATTATTGGTTTAATAAAGTGAAATGTTTGCGCAGTGATACTGGTCATCGTGTATTTATAACTGGAATTTGATGTGAAGGTCCTAAGACTATTATAAACATTCGAATAAATAACATATTGGTCTATTGATAACTTTCATATATCAAAATCAAGTTAACGTCAACACAATGATTCTATTCCGTTAGATTTCAACACAGATATAAATTTATTGTAATAAGATTAAGTCAATGACATCCATTGGGTCTGTGACAATCACCACAGTCCAGTTTACTGCCTCCAATACCCCACAATTCGTTTACTGCCTCTTATACCCCCTTATTCTTTTCACTCACGAAAGCATAATGCAAACTTTGATGCAACCTGGTGGAGTTTGAATGTCTTAATTGATCTTAATTCTAAAGTTAATAAAACCGTGTAGAATGTGAACGACTTTTCGTGTAGTCTATATCGAAATGACTTGCGACAAAAAAAAATCATATTCATTCAAAAATCAAATTCAAACGAAATCAAGGACGTATATATTTTTTCATGACAATCTTCTGAATGATCTATACTATGTAGTCTTGCCTCCGATTGTATTTAAAATGTTCTGTTATGATATACATGTACATATTTATGATATACCTATAAGCTGTATTGCTTTTGGTTTGAAATAAACTATTAAACTATTAGTATTATGGTATGACCAAAATATTTAATCTGTATCTGAAAACGCCAAAGCATAGATTTACTTCCTACAAAATTTAGATTTTTTTATACTTGAATGTCCTTGACAGTATTTTTATCAATAATAACTTGATTTCGGTATATATTGCTACATGCACCTCTCATAGGAAGCTGGGCCATCCAACTGTGTAGTTTCTAGTAAAGATTCAAGAGTTTTTTTCGATGAAAGTGGTGTAAGTGTGAATTTAATTCAGAGAAAATAATCCCCTTCTCCTTGTTAAGAATATAACACTAGTAAAGTACATTGTTGTATTGATGTTTCTTAGTCATTTTTGTTGGTATTTGTTCGAAGAGGACGGAAGCACATTTTTGAGAGATTTTTTCAATGCGTTTTAGATAAAAATCCTCTTCGCTTAAATACTTTATGCAAATAAGCATTCTCCCTCAATTTGTATACGATATGCTTCATTTTTTTTTTTTTATATTGACGGCAGTTGTTGATAAAAACTTAATATTATAGAGGAATGATCTGTATTGACAGTACACTGATTTTCGTTAGTTATTTAATACAGTATTAATTTATTGATAATTTTGCAAATGGTCCTCTTTGGCTAATTTTGATATGGTATGATTTTATTCCCATTTTATTTCAACATATTGTCTACACCCCACGTTTAGTTAATTGATCTCTATTGTTGAGAAATAACACATGTTCTGGAGTTCGTTTGACTTATTGAATGTATCTATACCATGTTATTACAAAACTCGTGTATACTGAGCAAGATAAAAAGGCAGTACGTCAAGATGAAGATACTAATCGTCAGATACCACACAGTGACGTCATGTAGTATGTTTTTGACTTATTGTTAGTATTCCCAGATAATTGTCATGATGTATTCTTTTCTCATGGTCTGTTGAAAGCCAAAGCTTTTAAAATCTAGAATGTGTATTCGATGTGATCGCAAAATTATAGCGACAGTAACATCAGTTTGTAAATGTATTGATTTTCTTTTATGTGTATCTGGGAACAGTATATATATGTTCCTGTGTGTAAGCAGTAAAAAAAGATAAAAAATAGTCACAATATTATATTTATTTCCGCTTTTTAACTTTACGGTAACACATTTATAATAAACATGTACAAAAAATAGAAAATAAAATCTATCCTTATAGATTGAGCATTACATAAAAAGATAGATCACAACAAAAAACTACTTCCATACTGTTCCATATTTTTCTCAAACCAACCTTCTTACTTCCCATTCTTTCATTCGATCCGGGCACTCATTCACACAATAGTCTCGCTTTCAAACCGGAACTGGTAATGTAAATCACCTCATGTCCAAAAGGACCCGTATGATATGAAAGCGCGATATGAAATGGAATTGACATGAATTGTCTGACATTAAAAATCGTTTGTGTCAAAATGTGTATTTGGATTTCTTTAGTAAACATGATATGATGATCTTCATTATTTCAACTTGGCACCAGTGCAGGCAGTCAAAATTGACAAAATGTCAGACTTGCAAAAAAAAACCCAACTATACATATTTATAAAAGTGAAATACTATAGAGCAGCTTAAAATAACAATAACAATATCACATGAGATCAACAACAAATAAAATATTAAATCAAGTCAACTTTCTAACATAGACCCTAACTTGAAACGAGTCTTTAAAATGTCTTGACTAAACGTCCTATCAGGACAACTAACAATCAAGTTCACACTCCAGAATCGTTCGCTGTTCAAATACTGGCCAATGGAATGACGTTTCACGGTAAAACGTCTGACTAAAAATGATAGTCCTTTCCGCTTTCTCAACCTTTGCACCAAAAGTAGCATGCAGTAGTTCGACAAACTGACGGCTTTCAAACAAGTCTGTTGTCAAATGAGTATGAGCAGTGTTAAGATGCTAATCGCAAACTAATTCGCTCTAGTTTCACCAAAAAGATGTCGACAAAGCCAACCTGGGTGGGTTCACTTCTTTGGTTCATGTCTCTTCATATGGAGAGCCAAGTGGTCAGATCTGGCAAAACATCTATCACAGACTTTACACTTGAAGGGTTTGGCACCCGTATGTTTTCGTATGTGTCTAGTTAACTCATCTGACCGGGCAAATCTCCACTGACAGCTTGGAAAATGGCAAGTATAAGGCTTCTCTCCTGAAAACATAAAATAACAAACCATAAGACTCTAGTTAAGTATATGTAGGGTTTTAGGTAGTCAACAATTTAGATTAACTCCACAGTAAAGAACACTTAATACGGGTATATGGCACTGAATATGAACTATCAAAATAATCAGTATTTTCTTCTAAATGATGCAAATGAACTTTTTTTAAAGATATTTTTTAAATGATTTGGTCATGTGATATGTGCATGCATACACAAATATATCCATTTATTCACCAAAATGTATATTTACCTGTATGAATTCTTTGATGGGCCTTTAAATGAGAACTCTTCGTGTAAGCTTTTCTACATCCTGAAAAAAGTAATAATTAAAAAATAAAACATTTGTTTGTTAACCGGAAGTAAACTATTTACAATATTTCAAATTATAACACTTACCTTACTAGTCAATATAAAAGCTTTTACAAATTATTAAACAAAAGCAATAATTTTCGAGTTCAATTGAAACCTGAGGGCAGTTTTTTCCTGTCAAATGTACTATTTAATTTGATATACAAACATACAGGTTTCCAACACCGTGTGTGTCGATGTTATTGATCTTTTAGACAAATATAAAATCTGGTGTTATTCACCTAGGCTATCGTCATATGATGTTTTCTTTATTGATATACGATACTAGTAAATAGACAAAAACACTTTTTTCTCCTCTAGTAAATAAAATGTAATTCAAACTTTTAATTTCATGTAAATAAAATTTACCTGGGAATTCACAGAAATGGATTCTTCTTTTCTCTAACTCTGGGTTGTTTTTTCTGTTGTATTTGATAGTAGAACACCCAGGGTGTGTCTGTTGATATTTACGGGGCTTGTCTTCGTCTCTTGTTGATATTGAGAGTGGAATGGGAGTAAAGGCTAATGGCATGGATGTCATAGGTGTACGAGACTGTGGCGTAACGAATCCTGGATACGGCGGTGGTGGTGTTCTTCTGAGAGACTGTTCTTGACTAGGACTGCCTGGCTGCGAGTTTGGAGGAGTTGGCGGTAGAAACACTGGAACACAGTGTGGTGGGGTCTGAGTTGGAGTATAGGATTTAGCTGTTGTCAAACTTTTATTTAAGCTGGCTTGTGGAACATACTGAACGCCTGATACGGGCGAAGTCATCACAACGTTTTGCTGACGAGAAACTTGAAGACTGTTTGGTCTAGAATTTACAGGGCTATTCATTGACCTGTCTATTACACAACTTGACGTTATCGGTTCTGGCTTAATAGTCAAATTTTCATAACTTGAACTTCTTGCGTTTTCAAACTGGCATGAAGATTTGTACGATGGGTCTGGCTGTTCAATTTTAACCCGTTGTAAATCACACTCGCTGCCGCTGTCAGATTCGGAATAATTTTCAATGTCAATACTGTCTCTTATATCCTCCCATAGAGAATCAACTGTTTTCTTAGATTGGTCCTGTAAACAATGTCCAGAGATAGTCGGAAACTGAGACATTATTCCGTTTCCTCCCATCACTGTCGCAGTCATGTCAAAATAACTACCTTCTGGTTTACTACCTAGAGTACCGTCGTGTGCGTTGTTTAATTTGGTCTTTTTCAGTGGTGATTGGCCGAAGTAGTCGTCGATTAACGAAGAACTTTCTCGTCTCTCATGAGATTTCCCTTGAAGAATACTTGTCTTCATGTAAGACATATCTCTGTTTGCATACAGCATGTTCATGCGTTGTTTTGCGGTGAGCAGTTCAGGAGCATTCTTGTCATCCTGAAAGAACTCGTCAACAAGTGACGAGCTCTCCCGGCGAGGCTTCTTGTCTGAATATCCGTCTAAGGATGCAAAAAAGTTATCCAGATCTTTTGCCTAAAAGGATTTAAAAATACTATTACAGAAAAGATATTGATACTTTATTCATTGGTTTAAAAATCTATGGTTTATTTATTCGTGTACGCAGGTATACGTTAAAAATCAATAAGAAATAAAATCCACGTGATATTGTTCAGGCAATAAACATTTTGTAATGGTTTAAAAGACGGTTTTTCCAATGTGAGATTATAGATTTGAGCTATCTTACGAGATAAAATCTGATGAAACTCGTTTCTCGGTGGAAGTTAATCAATACATATTTGTACGCCTACGCGCAGACTACCGCGACGATTTTATGAATGAATCTAGTGTAAAAACAAGTTATGAATGGTAAGGTCACAATAAATTGTCAATGGAAATTATTTCGGTGCGTAATTCGTCATGTGTAAAATATAGAAATTAGCTGTAAACAGTAATATGACACTAACATATTATACGAGGTATTATTTCAGAATACTCTAGTATTGATCCTTTTCTTGGTTAACCAAGCGTTGCTTGGTATTTCAAATATGTGTATTCCATATCGTTATCATATGACTGCTTAAAGCAATTTATTTCACGAAAGGTATTTTATCTTTACGGTTTATTAATGATAAAAATTTACAGTGTAATGACTGTGTGACTTGTCACATGTACTGTATATATCGGTTATCATAAGAGGAAATTGCGACTTAAAGTTACCAACTTAAGTCGAAAATGTCGCTAAATGTTAACACATATTCATGTCACTAGCCTGTTCACTGTATTAAGCATAGTATAAATCTATATTTCCCTTCTGCGTTGCTTATTCACAACTAAAGTCTAGCAATTAACATATGTACAACTGATTGTTGAATATGTGTGATTAGAAAAAAATAAAAAAAATAAAATAAATAAATAATTAAATTCACAAATAAATAAAAGACATTAACTTACATTAAATTGAGGTGGTGGGACTATATCGCTTGGCGGTAAGAAACAGTCGTCTTGGTCTGGTACGATCTGATCATCAAAAAATTCTTGTTGACCTGTCAAATCTAAGTCCACTGTAGCCATCGGAGTAACACCAAAATTGTAAATATTTTCCAATATATCTAAATCAAATAAAATCACTGTATAATGTATTGTATTTTAAAATGTTGGAATAAATCCTCAGAATATATCAGTTACGTATTCCTTCGCAGTTTTATGAATGAAGGGATCAATAGTCTGATTCAAGTATTATCACATTTACTCAACCAATCAAAAAGTAGTAAGGCGGAGTTCTTCCTTATATGGAATCTTGACCTTGGATGTTGTTTGTTAAATGGCAAAATTCCAAATCAATAAGTTATAAACTGCAAATATTGCCGTGTCTTTTAGTACAAATTACATTAAAATATCGAAACTAACAACTATATAACTGAAGAACACTACTGTTAATTTGATCACAATCACGACTATATGAAAGCTTTTATTTTATGATTATTTACACGAGTGCGCAATGACTAAATACACAACCATGTTTAATACGTCACAATCGTGACGTATGCAAATGGTACAAAGTTCAAATAAACAAGTAAATAGCTTCTCGAACTTTTTTTTATTGTTTTATATTATTCAATTTTAACAAACATGTTTTTAAGTCCAAAATTATCACTCTTTGAACGTCCTTGTTCCAAAAAAATAACACAAACGCATAATTAAGTATTGCAGTACATTTTGAAAATACGTGTTGTTTTTAATGCCAATTTTACCACGGGGATTAATAAAAGTTTGTGTATACATCGAAGAATAAAGCAGATGTGATAAGATTAAACAGTAATCAATCACTCTTACAACATTTAAATTTATCTTTGATGACGATATCGACACTGTTGTTATCACATAATTTAAGTTCATTTTCCAACGGTCAGAGGTACAGATATCTCTGGGTTTTCCCTCTAAAAACGGCAAAATCTCGTTCAACATTAATTGTTATTTCCTAATGATAATATATTCTGCTTCAATTAACTTTCTTGGAAGATATTTTTATTTCGTATTTTAAAATCATTTCTCTCCTATATCAATTATGTCTTTGTGAAATTAAATAATACAAATCATTTAATGTACCTGATTTTTTTTTTAATTTTAATTTTTACTAATATTCGCTATTCCTCTCTCGAGATTCCTCTTCTATACAGAAGACGATGATTGCTCATACGTTTTAAAGCTTTTTGAATCGAAAAATTAATTAAACATTCGTTTTAAAGTATACCGGCATGATAAACATATATAATGTGTCTGACTCTCGTAAATAACAGCACTTTCATGTTCTGTATTCTTATAAATATATGGTTGTAAATCATTACTGATAAAGAAAATATACATGGACAAAGTAAAACTATGATTTTGTCGCTAAAAGTCACGTATATATAGTTCTTTTAAGAAACTTGAGATTTTCGGCATAACATGGCTCTCCGATTCCCTTGCTATGCTATCTCTCATAAACAAAAACATACATCCAAATTTTTTTTTTATATTTTAACTGTTCAATAACAACACGAAAAGTTCATATGGAAACATTTTATGGTATTTTAAGCTTTTAAAAATATTTTAAACTCTCAATAACAGCTTGACGGATTAAATATTAAATGTAAAAATGCTTACCCATATAATCAGGCTGACCGATTTATGCAATAAATGTCAACGTACTTTAATTTTTTCGTTATATACCTGTACTGATAGATAGATGTGCTAAATTGATATATGAAGGATACATGTATCCCGCTTAACCTGGCGAGTAAATCATGTACATGTATCTGGCAAAGGAATAACATATTGACGATTACATACAGATGAACATGAAAATGTGTGTTATGTATGCACGTGTCCAATATGTCAAGTGTTAATAGGGTGGTGTCGTCTGGCTCTCCGTAGATTTATAGTTTCTGTGACCACTATTAGATGTCAACCTGACTGTTTTTACTGGGCTATGTAATTATATTTTCTTCTAGTTATGTAAAATCACGACACGATGGTGAAATTAAAATAAAAATTTAAAAAGTAGAAATTGGAAAATAGATATAGTAAAATGGTTTTACCAAAACAATCATCTATTGATGTATAAGTGCAGTTGATTCTTGTTTATTTTGTATGCGGCACGAAAGTTGACAAAAAATGACACATAATGAAAATAATCACAATTTGTTGTTTAAATCTCAAATATATTAATAACAATAAAATAAAAACGGCGAAAAATACAAAATATAGCGACACGCATTTAAACAGAAAAAAAACCACAGACACAACTAGCCCTACTCTGCCGAGAGAAATAGTATATGCCCCCAGCGCAAGCAACAACGAAATATAAAAACAAAACAAATAGGGAAACATCCAACCCTACCTTGCTGGCATAAATAATATATGACCTAGTAGGGCGCTAGGACTGGAACAACAAGAAGAAAAAAAAAAAAAAGAAAGAAAAACACACACAGAGACACAACAAACCCTACTTGCTATAACAGGAACAATGTATGCCCCAGCTACAGCAACAACGAAAACTCAAAAAAAATACCTCACAGAGACACAACAAACCCTACTTGCTTTAACAGGAACAATTTATGCCCCAGCTACACCAACAACGAAAACTCAAAAAAATACCTCACAGATACACAACCAACCCTTGCTGACATAAATTATATATGCCCCCAGCACCAGTAACAACAAACAAAAAAAAACACACAGAGACACAATAAACCCTACTTTCCTGAGAAAAATAATAAACACCCCAAGCAGCGTCAGCAACAACAAAAACAAAATAACAAAAAAAAAAAACCAGGTCAATGTAAAGACAGGACTAGTTTTGATGAACAAAACAAAAACTGTTAGACTGACCGTGATAGGGGTTGTTCATAGTGTTAATAGGGACTTGTTGCTTGTTTGTCTATTGAACTAGTAAACTAAAAGCGAGGTCATGTACCTTTATGCTGGTATAAAGTGTAAAAATAAATTGACACCGGGTAGATTGCTTGGACGGTAATCTTATACTGTCACATATGGTGTTGTTGTCATCAAATGAAGTAGACTGAGAATTTATTAAGTGGGATAAAACAAATATATATGTTTACTGAACAATATCATTTGTAGTAAACTATTAAGACATACAATGTTGGCTGTTTGAAAACGTCCCTTTTTTTGTTTGATTATGCCCCCTGTTTGGTTTAATCCTCTTTTAAAAATGTGTTCTACAATTGACCTTCAAAACTCAGTTTCCTGATTTTTGTTTTACAGATTGAGAACACAAGAAATACTCGTACGTTATCGTCGTTAAAAGGGAGATAATTCAGATCAGTTTTGAAATAAGATGATTCGATTTTGCTCCCTTTGTCAGTAATCGCTAACAATTCAAAAAATTTATATTCTGGAATATTTTTCTTCATTGAAACGAATAACGAAATCTTAATTAACCAAGTAAACTTTGTTACAGATTCCATTTCAACAGTTTAGTTCATTTTCTTGACTTGCATGTTCCTCTATTAACTATATAGCACCATCCATACGCTTTACTGAATTATAGCAACTACATACACCTTTTAACATATAGCCTATGTACATATAAATGAATAAGGGCAATTTTATTATTGATTAAAGGGATAATCATAATCACAGTTTTAAAACATAAAATTAAATTATCATAATAGATATCTAGTCTACGCACGGATCTGAGAATACTCGCAGTTATATATTGACAGTTAGTTCAAAGCCAATAACGATTAATAAAACAACATCATGTAAATTAATCACTACTCATCGAACATCTAAAAAAAATAAGTGCAAAGATGTCATTTTAAAAAAGCCAGAGAAAAACACGACCTTGTGCAATGCCAAAATAAAGGCATCGATAGATTGTAGTACCGTAAAGGTGCATATAATTTTTCATATGGTTTTAATTTACAAATTATAAAATCATTAGTAATACCAATAAAAACAGTATTCAAAGATTTAATTACAGTGTTGAATAGATAACCGTTCAGACTAGATGTGTTTAGAGAATTGATTAGTTTAACCAGATCGTATATAGATCATATATATATACAATCCGTGCTCGCGATCGGTAAACTACATCACCGTAAAATTTAGGATGTTCTTTTCCGTTTAAAATTAGATTTCTATCGGTATACAGTCCGCGACAAACTTGCAAATATCTGTATCGTTGGAAGAATTTGGTAAACAGAGGTTTTAAGTAATTTGTTGTATCGAAATGCCTTTGGGTGAATTAGTTTCTAACACAAACGATGCAAACGGTTAAGCGCGCACATGTTTTGATCATTTCTTTCAAACATACGTTTGCAAAGGTTACATAAACTTTGACAAACTATTCATGCAAACGATAAAACTGAGTTTGCAGTTTGTCGTTTGTTAGTACAAACGCTACATTTGTTTCTTACTTCAACCTGATTAAACGAAGTATTTGTTTCTACGTTTATAAAAAAGTCTGTTTACCAACAACATGTGCATGCATTATTCAAAGTTCAAACAGGGTCAGTAAAGACTTATTCAACGATGTATTTGTTTCTACTTTTGTAGCGTTTAGAAAACAACAACAAACCGCGGGACAAAACAGCTTATGCCTGTCACGCATGCCTGAAGACAAATATAATATATGGCTTACTACTAATGAACTAAATTGATACTTTGTTTGCAAGACCATCATGAGTTATCAAAATCTTTGATAGATATATCATGTACTGTAGTACGCCGCTAGATTAAAACTGACGTGGAAAGGTAACACATGCCCACCGAAAGCTCTTTTTTTGAGAGCCCAGGTGGTCGTGTGGTCTAGCGGGACGGCTGCAGTGCAGGCGATTTGGTGTCACGATATCACAGTAGCATGGGTTCGAATCCCGGCGAGGGAAGAACCAAAAATTTGCGAAAGCAAATTTACAGATCTAACATTGTTGGGTTGATGTTTAGACGAGTTGTATATACATTATGTACACAGCCATGTATCACCATCATTGATGGCGATCCGATGGATACATCTGTTGTAGGGTTGTCACTGACTCAGACGTACTTATGAATATAATTATTTTCTGTGACTGTATCTTACATTAATTTGTAGGATCCTTTACTATAGATAATTTAGCTGATCTGTAACAATAACATCTTCATGCCTTATATATCATGTACTGTAGTACGCCGCTAGATTAAAACTGACGTGGAAAGGTAACACATGCCCACCGAAAGCTCTTTTTTTGAGAGCCCAGGTGGTCGTGTGGTCTAGCGGGACGGCTGCAGTGCAGGCGATTTGGTGTCACGATATCACAGTAGCATGGGTTCGAATCCCGGCGAGGGAAGAACCAAAAATTTGCGAAAGCAAATTTACAGATCTAACATTGTTGGGTTGATGTTTAGACGAGTTGTATATACATTATGTACACAGCCATGTATCACCATCATTGATGGCGATCCGATGGATACATCTGTTGTAGGGTTGTCACTGACTCAGACGTACTTATGAATATAATTATTTTCTGTGACTGTATCTTACATTAATTTGTAGGATCGGATCCTTTACTATAGATAATTTAGCTGATCTGTAACAATAACATCTTCATGCCTTATATATCATGTACTGTAGTACGCCGCTAGATTAAAACTGACGTGGAAAGGTAACACATGCCCACCGAAAGCTCTTTTTTTGAGAGCCCAGGTGGTCGTGTGGTCTTGCGGGACGGCTGCAGTGCAGGCGATTTGGTGTCACGATATCACAGTAGCATGGGTTCGAATCCCGGCGAGGGAAGAACCAAAAATTTGCGAAAGCAAATTTACAGATCTAACATTGTTGGGTTGATGTTTAGACGAGTTGTATATATCTATATATATATATATATATATATTTCTGAGATTTAAATTATATAAAATAAATGAGATGTAGTGTGATTTAAGCAACCTTTGTTGATGATAAAAAAAAAACCTCATATAGTATATATAGTAAGATATAAAAAGCCCTGGCCATGACATTTGAAATGTAAAAAAAATCAAATTAAAATAACTCAATAAAAAAGAAACGGAGCATATACAACGGTCAGGGGCATCCCATAGTTCACAAACATGTACTCTATGATACACGTTTAAATGGGTTAATTACGACAAGAGTGCATGTCAAGATTTAATTATCAGATAAATATCGAACTAAAATATAATAAAAAACTAAAAATGAACAATTCAAATTACGCATTCGGAGGTTACAAGATATCCCCTACGTAGAACTTCAACCGCAACTGAACCACACATGGCCAATAAAAAGTGCAAATTTATATTGCATGTTAAAAACTTATCAACATAATACACCTGTATTATACCTGTAAACAAATGGTTTTCCACAATAACCGACGTTATAAACTTGTAACACGATGATGTACTGACGTCACGTGTGGTATACTTTTAACACTTAATTGACTTAAAATAAACAATCGATGCTATAAATCGAAACTGAAGATTTAAAAGTGAGGGAGAACGGGCGGCAAACTTTATAGATTTGTTCAATAACAGACTGATCCAGAGTCAAAACTTAATATCCAATGAATTACTCACATATTGTCATTCGCTCTTGCACCAATTTATTTACTCACTTAACTATTTTTGAACAATTTGAACGGTTATACGAATATTATTTCTGCGTTGCCTTACTTCATGTTTTCCCCTGTCTGTGAGTTTTTTAGTCCTTCACACTAGTCCTTCGAGAAAAAATAAAATGTTGCTTATTAGCGTACATATTTATTCCGTTTCAATATGTTTCTTCTTATATATTTGCCACTGGACATTAATATAAATGAGAAGAGTGCCAATGAGACAACTCACCATCCAAGTCACAATGTATAAAATGTTAACAATTATAGGTCAAAGTACGGCATTTAGCCAGGAGCCTTGGCTCACACCGGACGGCATATGAAGGGCACCAATGACTATTAAGAATTACTTTTATAAAACGTCATAGCCTTTTCTGACTGTGCATCCATATTTACAGCTCCGGGACTTTAATAAAAGTTTTTGTTGACAGTATTATAAGTTTAAAGTCCCTTTAGGTATTATTTATCGGATACAACGCAAGATCATATAATTTCATGTGGATACCAACGTCGTTGATTAATAACACTTTTATAGGAGAATTTGATGCCACATTCAACTTTAACCGATTTGACTGAAATTCAACATACTAAAACGCATATCCAAATTATAAAAAAAGTCTAAAATAAACAATTTACAATAATGATTGGCTCGATAATATGTATAAGCATATCGTGTGTATATTAGTCTAGACGCCATCGAATTTACCATCGTGTTGACCTCAGAAGACTGTCGATGGTCACATGATATAACCTGATAATAATATGTATGTTAATCCTTTTAATAAACGAACACGCCAAATCTGGTCGCATGAATACAGATTCAAAGATCGAAGTCGAAATAATTACTTGCAAGGGAATAATTCATCAGCGCTGTTTCTTAGATTATTTTGACAAAATTGAACCAAACTAGCTTCTAAAAGTAAAGTGTTATTATTTGAGTATTTCACTTTCATCAATAATTGAACCAAAAAAATACATTTATTTTGATATATCTCATAGCTAACCCAAATTCAATAGTAATTTGATTAGACAAATTCAAACGATAGTTACTTGGACATTTACTTATTGCATTCACTTCGGATTTTGGTTATATAACTAACACTTTAACAGCTAAAACTGAGACTTCTATAACACGTATAGTGTTCTCAGGCTAAAACTAACCTTAATAACTATTTTTATTTGTTAATTACCATTTGAAAAACATCTGTATCAGTCAAATTACAATTCTATATTGTAATTCTTAGCATAGAAAACACATATTTAGCCTTTTTAAAAGTCAATGTATCAAATTCTTACAATAGGGTTGACTAATTTGGTTTCGTGTCATTTACCTTGCCTAAAATATAGGACACACTGCGGTATTGTTATTCCGTGACCAAACTAACAGAGTAAAATGCAAGGTTCATTCACACGGAAATGTATAATAATTGCCCCCTTTCGCTAGTGTCCAACAATCTACCTGCCCGACACAGAAATGTATAATAATTGCCCCCTTCCACCAAAGTCCAACAATCTTCCAGCCTGACACAGAAATGTATAATAATTGCTCCCTTCCGCTAATGTTTAACAAATCTACCTGCCCGACACAGAAATGTATACTGTAATAATTGCACCAATCCGCCAATGTCCAACAAATCTTCCTGCCCGACACAGAAATGTATAATGATTGCCCCCATCCTCCAATGTCCAACAATCTACCAGCCCGACACAGAAATGTATAATAATTGCCCCTTCCGCCAATGTCCAACAGTCTACCTGCCCGACACAGAAATGTATAACAATTGCCCTCTTCCGCGAATTTCCAACAATCTACCTGCCCGACACAGAAATGTATAATAATTGTCCCCTTCCGCCAATGTCCAACAATCTACCTGCCCGACACAGATATGTATAATAATTGCCGCCTTCCGCCAATGTCCAACAATCAACCAGCCCGACACAGAAATGTATAATAATTCCCCCTTCCGCCAATGCCTACAGTCTACCTGCCCGACACAGAAATGTATTATAATTGCCCCCTTCCGCCAATGTCCAATAATCTACCTGCCCGACAAAGAAATGTATTATAATTGCCCCCTTCCGCCAATGTCCAACAATCAACCAGCCCGACACAGAAATATATAATAATTGCCCCCTTCCGCCAATGTCCAACAATCAACCAGCCCGACACAGAAATGTATAATAATTGCCCCTTCCGCCAATGTCCATCAATCTACCAGTCCGACACAGAAATGTATAATAAATGCCCCCTTCCGCCAATGTCCAACAATCTACCTGCCCGACACAGAAATATCAGAATTGCACCCGTCTGTCAATGTCCAACAATCTACCTGAGACAAGTTCGTGCGTGGATGATGAATAAATGAGTTGGAATTCAACCTCACTGCAAATATAGTGATACGAATCTGTACTCTGGTTTGTTGTTATTTATTATATCAATAATATGTGTATATAACAGATACGTGTAAATATAATGTTCGTCCGTTTGCATATCATTCTATTCTACTGTTCAAATAATATTGCAGTGCAAGTGCATGGTGGACACTGTTCTGTAATAATTTGATTTTTGCGAGTACTAGATTGGATAATTTTGAGTAACTAGGCATTCATAATATTTCCCGCAAAACGTTTTTGAGATATTCTTCCGCATGCGTTAATACAATTTTCCTGTACGTGTGCATGGATGTTATTGATTTTATTTACCTAAAGATATATATATTTCTAAACATTTTCATATTATTAATTTATGTTCTAAAAAATATAAGTATTCATTGAAGAAATGTATTTATAACAAGCGTTAAGGAATGTTATTTTGCGCTCGATAGCGTCCGCGCATTTATGGATCATCGGTTACCAGTCAAAAACGAAAGATACGTAAGTAGAATCTCGGAATGTGTCTTTACAGCATCAGCTACGAAGTTAAAATCATGGTAAACAAAAATGCATGTTAAGTTAATATTTTTAATTTTTAACTTTCGTTTTTCCATCACATAGTTTAATCAGAGACATATATAGAAAATTGTATTATATGTCGCTGGTTATATTGACCTATGTACACATGTGTATATATGTCTCTGCCTGGACCAATCAGTCAGGATTCTTCTTCGTCAAAATTATCTCCCCATTACGCCAGTTAATTTTCACAATCGTAGAAATGGACGCCATTGTAGGGATGACGCGCTGCCAATTTTGCTCTTGAAAACCGATAAATTTATCCGCATAGCACCATTACGATCCTTATATGTCAGTTGTATTTTAAAAGACAAATATATCTACTGGCCAATGATCATCAGTTAATGGTCTTATTATTTTAATTTTAGTTTCTTGTGTACAATTTGGAAATTAGTATGGCGTTCATTATCACTGGACTAGTATATATTTTTTTAGGGGCCAGCTGAAGGACGCCTCCGGGTGCGGGAATTTCTCGCTACATTGAAGACCTGTTGGTGACCCTCTGCTGTTGTTTTTTATTTGGTCGGGTTGTTGTCTCTTTGACACATTCCCCATTTCCATTCTCAATTTTATTGTCTGCATTGATTCAGCTTAAAACTATTGTCTAATCGGTTGTCATGTGGATTTTTTTTTTTAACTTGAATTCATAAACATTTAAAGAAATTGTAATTAAATATTTCGTGGAGGGCAGACTAGATTTTTTTAGTGGTTGAAGACTATTAACCTTAGTCACAGTGTAGATACTATTCTGTACGCTATCCGGAAGTCGCGATTTTCGAAGCGAGAACTTTTTGGATAGCATGTGAAATTTGATGGATATACTGAATTAAACGGTAAGTGGATCATCTGTACATTGCTGAATGATTAATTCAGCTGACATCGATATTCTCAAATGGTTTAGAATTAAATTTAGCACATTCATTATTCGTATCTCTGTCTTAATCAATAGATTTTCAAGTGCATCACTAAGGACAATCAGTCTGTGAACCTAAAAACAATCTTTTTACCCTCTTAGTGTACAAATTAACGTAAATACCAGACTTAATTAACTAAATGAAATATATTTCAAGTGGTGGTAAAAGTTTCAACCAGATCTTTGAAGCCAGAAATAAGAAAATAACACTTGTTTGAATTTCTCACTGTACGATCAGTCTCGCTTGTATATTTTGAAACTGTATGATCAGTCGTTATTTCACTGTATTCTAGTAGTGATTTCAAAGTTATTTACGATACATTTAGAAGGTGTCATTTTTCTAAATAACACAAATATATTTCAATAAATTCACATCCTGAAAACTTATATGAAACATGTTTAGCTTAATAGGGTGTACTCGACTTACTACATTCAGTATAAGGATGTTAAATGTTGTTGAAATCTTTATTTCACTGTATTCTAGTAGTGATTGCAAAGTTATTTACGATACATTTAGAAGGTGTCATTTTTCGAAATAACACAAATATATTTCAATAAATTAGGCTTAAATTAAAATATTGTTTGTTTGCCCTTTACCGACCGACCCTATCAATTCGTTCCGCCTGAAAATCTTTTATTTGTATTTACCAGCAAGATTTTATTTTATTTTATTTTTTCGTTCCTACCAAAAATCTTATATTTGTATTTCCCGCTCAAAACTTTTTTACCGGAATCCTTGGGTTTTATCTTTACGTATAAGGTCCAGTCCGTTTGGTATCACCTGAGCGTTTGACATGAACACTTGCATTTGAAGTTTCAAAGCATTTGTTTGAAATCGATGTTGAACTCTTTCTGAAATCATGATATGAAGTACGTTACTCTGTACCTTTAAACTTAAAGAGCAGGGTTCATTTACAAAAAAGTTCGTTTGATACAAAAGTATTTACGTGTGTACAAACTAATTTGTAAACGGACGTTGTATTCTATGTAGGGATGGCCTTTTGTGATCCGCATATCAGAATGATTATGTTAACGATGCCGCTAAATTATTTATATCTGACATGAACCAAAAGTGACAAAACCCTGTAAAGTGGAGAATATCTGGCAGTAAAATCGCCAAGTTTTCCATACAGATCATTTATAAATGTGATGCAAAATACGTGACAATTGAGTTTGAAGGCTTATAGCATTTTTATTGGGAAAAAAGGCACACACGAAATTTGTAACACTAGGGACTTTTTCTACTAGTAATTTATGGTCTGCCTGGACATTATCTTACCAGTACACAGTTATCTCTTATATATATTTTTTTCAAAACTAATAGTCCCAGCGGAAAACTTATTTGCAAAAACAAACGGACAAAAAAATGACATTATGCAGATTTTGTATCTATAAAATAAAATATTTTACCTACCTGCCTACCCTAGCTGCGGAACCGTAGCTCTTAGGTCCTTATGTTATTTTTTGACTATTTGACTATTTATGGTCCGCAAATAGTCAAAAAATAACATAAGGACCTAAGAGCTACGGTTCCGCAGCTATGCCTACCCATGACAAATAATATACCGAGCCAAGTTATTTTTTTGGGGAAAAAAATAAAATATTTTACCTACCTACCTACCCTGTTTCAAAACATAGGGTCGGAAAAGGGCAAACAAACAATATTTTAATTTAGGCCTTAACATCCTGAAAACTTATATGAAACATGTTTAGCTTAATAGGGTGTACTCGACTTACTACATTCAGTATAAGGATGTTTAAATGTTGTTAAAACAAGAGGAAGGTTTGTTGTATGTATAAGTTTCAGAATTGTCCTCCGTTATACTTAAATTGTACAAACGCACAGATTTAATTGTAATACAAAAATGCATGTATTTACACACATTCGAGGCCGCACTGTAGCCTATAATTGATCACAGTTACTTCACTTTGTTTTGGGAGTAGAGCTATTTCTGTGACACCCAATTGTACAACACTGCGGGGGTTTATAATGATAATGAAGGCCGTCTTTCCGTTCGTTCGTTGGACAGTTATACTATGTTTGGCCGGTTTTGTAAGTGCATCTCCTCATTTACCACTTAATATAAATGGGGTTTCCAGCCATTTTTAAATGGAGAGAGGGTCCAATCCAGGAGAAAAGGGGATTCCAAATATATGTTCCCATACAAATGCATTGATAGTTAAAAAGGGTTTCAATCCGCCGGATTTCCTTTTTTTATCCGTCACTTATATGACTTAATTAATGGGGGGGGGGGGGGGGGGGGGGGGCAAGGGGAGTCCCAATAACAGCAAAACAGCAAATTGATTTGGCTTATAACAGATAACAAGGAATTAAAATGGACTAAAACAGATAACAGTAAATGAAATATTAAAATAAGTCGGGTCCTTGACAAATCCAGTATTTCTTATTACGGGTACAATCCTTTGTAATGAATTCCATTTTCTATGAACATGGTTTTCAGAATTATGTAATTATCTAGATATGTATTTGGTATATTCTTGTTCGTCCGTCATCAACATGTCGGACATTAACTCAAACATTCTTTAACCAATTTACATAAAATTTTTGGAAATTGTTTATATCTATTGACGTGAGCTCCCTAATGTTTTTTTTTGTAAATTTTTGATTTAAAGTTTCTGAGTAATGGGGTTTGATTCAATAAAAATGGTGTTTTTTCCAGTTTTCTGATAATAACTCAAAAATCCTTTCACAAATTTGCAAGGAATTTTGGTGAATTGTTTATATCTATTGACATGAGCTCCCTTTCAATTTTTATAAATTTTAGATTTTACGTTTCCGTGTTAAGGATTTTTATTAATTAAAAGGGGGATTTTCTAGTTTTTGGACATTAACACAAAAACATTTTCAGCAGTTCTCATGAAACTTTGCTGAATAGTTTATGTCTATTGTTGTAAGCGCCCTTTCGATTTTTATTTTATTTCCGTTTTAATGTTATTCAGTTAAGGGGTTTATTCATTAAAAAAGATGGTATTTTCCAGTTTTCGGACAATAACTCAAAAATGTTCTCTGCAGTTCTCATGAAACTTTGATGTATTGTTTAAATACATGATATATATTGACTGATTTTTATAAATATCTGATATGACATTGAGAAGTTATCGAATATTTCAAAAAGGTGACGGGCGTATCATGCACTCATGGCGTAGCTGTTTATTTGTTATGGAATACTTTTTTCAGCATTTATTTTTGTACAAATATCGAAACTCACAAATGTTTGTAATTTAAATAATGTGTAATAAAATTGAGAATGGAAATGAGGAATATGTCAAAGAGACAAAAATTATATCTATTAAAAATTCAAGGGCAGTTATGGTATCAAAGTAGGTCCAATTGACATAGTTCTTGTGTTTGTTGCTATTAAAAAATGACCTAAAAGAGTTTGAATATATATATTCGCATTCTGACTTTTTTAAATGCCCATTTAATGAGGTGTGTGAATTTTTCTGAATAAGACTATGAGGCAAAGTTGTATATAGGGTAGAAAAATCAAAAGCACCAATTATAAGCATGCAATTTATCAAGTAGGACCAATTTTGACACTCCAAAAGTAATTTATTCCACTATTTTCAAAGGCCTTATTTGAACAATTTTCATCAGGTTTTTGATTGTACCAAGTGTACTAGTAAGTAGAATACATAGTTCAATAGGGGAACTATGGCTTGAAGTTGAAATACATCTTTAATTGTAATGAGTTATAATGTGCAGATTCGGAACCTAGTACATGGTGGGAACTTTCATTGTACAATGTAGTTGGTTCTGCTTTGAAAAGAGCTGAGTCTATGTACCATATAATATAAAAGCTTTTACAAAGGATAATCGTAAGATATAATGGAATTGTCCTGGACCTCACTTTTGTGATGGGTATATGTTAATGGAATCCTTCTCCAAATACGGGACCAACATATTAGTAGTGGTAGACTCCAATGTCCAATGATCTTCAATTTCTACCGAATTTTGGCTGTCTAAAAAATGTTAACATCCCAATTTTCAATAACAGTTAACAGCAAATACATTATCACAATAACAGATAACAAAAAAACTAAAAACCAAATAACAGCTAACAAAGAATAAGACAATAACAGCTAACAGCAAATATATTTTCAGAATAACAGATAACAAAGAATTAAAATGCCCCATAACAGCATAACAGCTAAACCCCTTGCCCCCCCTCATTAATCTCTCCGGATTCCTTATCATAAATTATAATGACTGTATTGTGCACCGTCTATTTCGAATTTAAGTAAACATCTTTTATGGGGGTTCTTTGTATAAGATACGGACTATGCATTGCCACTTTCAACTTTAATTCTTCTGAATCATGACGAATTATGCAATGATCTACCAGTTCTGAAAATCTCTTGACCGTAAAAAGATGAATAAAAACAGCGAAACTCTGTCATTGAAACTCTGTCATTGGATTATCATGAAAAAGAAATATATCTTTCGTATACTTGAATGCATTACAGCATTTAGAATCATATTCAAAACAGTGTGGTCCTGGCCATTGATTGACGACCTAAATTATCCCATTGACTGGGACAGATTAGGTGAACGTTTGTCGGTATCAATCACTGCTCACTATGTACTTGTTAAAGACACTGAATCTGTGGGGTCACATAAGGTTCTCAACACCTAAATAAAGTAATTCGAAAAACTAATCCGGAATAATACGATGTGTTGATTTATATCAATAACATAAATGAAAACATAAAGGTTATTCCTGAATAATTTTTCGAATTATTTTATTATTAAAGGCGTTAAGAACCTATGGTGACCCCACAGTTTAAATTCTATAATAAGTAAGAAGTGAGCAATGGTCGTTACCGACAAACGTTCACTTAATCTGTCCCAGTCAATGGGATAATTTAGGTCGTCAATCAATGGCCAGGACCACACTGTTTTGAATATGATTCTATATTGATTTGAATTTAACATGTTCATTTCATTAACAATTTTCAAATAACAAAGTCAGTAGATATTTATAATGTGCCTCCTTTTCACCCCATCCCAAAGTTATTCTCAGGGTCGACTAATATCAACTTTTAATCTGAATGTTTCGGCGGACGATGTAAATAGTTTTTTAAAATGTTATAGTTAAATAGATAATTGCAACTATACACTATTACAAAGTCCACAATCAAATCAAGTATTGCTTTTTAGGCGTTTGATTTTAAACAAGACTGACGGAACAAAAATACAATTATTTTGCAGTCTACAAAAATCATCATATCTATATTTATATTGTCTGATGAACGATATTACACTGTAAAGTTCCCTTGACAGTTCATAATATCATATAAATACGTAGATACCTTCAAATTGCCTTTGTTTTTTTCTTCAAAATCACGACTGGTCATACAGTAAAAAAAATTGAAATCGCTACTAGAATACAGTCAGTTATGGACTGATCGTACAGTAATTTATTTTGGGATCCTCAAGGAAAACATATTTTTTTATGGGAAATACGAATGTTCTACTTAAATACGAAACGAATATTGAAACAGTATATATTGAACTTTAAACTGATGCAAATATTTGCAATAAAAGGTTATTTGTTTTGTACTACGAGAGCAAAATTGTCCATCGATTTCACTTTTTTCTATCAAGTTGGTATGATGCACACGTATATTTTATATTCTAATGCATGTTTTTGTTAAAGTTACACATATTTATGATGCTTTACATACCTTGAAGATGTTCAAAGCACTTTATAAGTATAGGTGTAAACAAATGGTGAGAAAAGTCACCGTAGGCAAAACCGTCCTGTTAGCCAGTTGGTAGTCATCGCTTCGAAAATCGCGACTTCCGGATAGCGTACAGAATAGTATCTACACTGTGTTAGTTATCACACACAATATTTTTTTCCGAAGTTATGCATTTTCATCATCCAACTTGAAAGACTGTCGTCAAGTACTTTTAGTAAAAAAAATAGCTATTCGAACACACCTACTCTGTTTTTATGATTCATTGGATAGGTATTTCACTTGACCCATATATTTCAACTGTTAGTACTGTGATTCTTTTATGTTAATAAGTCCACCTGTAGCTTTAATATATAATGATGATAGAATCTGAAGCGAGATGATGTATCAAATACTCTTGCTTTGTACGTTTCCAAGACAAAATATTCAACTCAAACACGCCCTAACATAAAAAGTCGCACTCGATTTTCTCTTTTCGATACAATTTTTACCCATTTTTTAGAATATTTTCTTGAGTCACAAAATGGAATGGCAGACTGAGACACGAAAATTACTGAACTAATAGAGTAATATGTTCTCCGTCCGTGGTAATTTAAAAAAAAATCGGAGGTAATCCATTTTATTCATCCAACTTGATAGATATCCATGTCGACGACTTGATATCTAATTGTTCTTCTTAATAAATGTAATAGATAAATTGAAACCTTATACAAATGGTGTTTTTAAAATAGAACACTTCGTAATTGAGAAGAAAACTGTCATTTTATTTCTATCTTTTAATATTTTTGTTACTATAGTAAACATTACAATAAGAATTTATTGCCTTCTCTAACAAAGAGATTCGATTCTTTTGTTCTATTTCAACTGGGTTTCCGACTGCAATAAAAACAGGGTATCACGATTTCCCGAGAAATACGAGAAAAACGTAATATCCCAAAAACAAATTGATATATCCCGAGAAAAAGATTTTTAATGGTGTTATAGGTGTTGTACTGCTTAAATTAGTGTAACAGCATACAATAATAAGGTTTAAGGCGTTCATATTTAATAAAAGTACACGCAATCTTCATAAAATCGATTTTTATATCTTATATCGTGTTATATCCATCGAATGGCAGGACCGTATAACAGGACTAAAAGAAAAATTCTAATAACTTTTTCATTTCTCAAAGGATTTATCTAAAATTTGAAATATAATAAGATTTTATCATTTTATATGTCGATGTAAGAAGAAATAAATAGATTTCTTTTTTTTAAAACGTCAGAAAACATGACCTAACCAACGAGGATAATGACAGGGCCAACATCGACAATGACAGGACCAAATAAAAATGCTAATAACTTATTTTTTTCTCAAAAGAATTAAATATAAAATAAGAAGTCATCTTTCAATACATGAATTTTATTGAAAAAAAAATAAAAATTCAAAAACTTGCGAAAACGTGACATTCTTAAACTTGCGAAAACGTGAATTCTTAAATTTTGATCCATAATTAAATAAGATATTTCTAAAAATAAACCTCAAGAAAAACACTTTTTAGTGGGTAAAAACTTGACCTAGCTGACAGAAAGTCAAAGGACAAAAAGACACAAAGGATAAGTATACAATTGTTTGAATATTTAAGAGAGAGATGTTAAATATTTACTTGTTAATTCATTTTACAATTTAGGAAATATAGCTCATTAAACTAATCATTATATTTTTGACATCATGCAGTCGTTTAAGTCAGGGACTTTCTACTTTAATGTTCTGAAAATATTAAAAAAAACCCAACTACATGTGATTTTAATTACTGTCATCACAAACTATATTGGATTGATCAACTTATTTATGGCTTATTTCGCACCTTTTGTTTGTTACCTTATAATTTTGATTAAACGTGTCAGATTAGAGCAAAATTTAATCAAAATGATGTATCTGCCGTATGCAGAGTTTGCGGTAAAGAGGATGAAACTATTTCACATTTTCTGATTTCATGTACACCTTTAGAAGCTGAAAGAATGTCTCTCTTGAAATCTCTCCGAGAACAATATATCAAAGTGCTAGAACTACTAAACATTAATATGCATGATATAGATGTAGACTTCATCCATGTTATTATCAATCCATATCATCTAGTAAATTATTGTGGTACCTCTCTAACCAGTGAACTTTGTGCTTTTATTAACATCCATATAGAGCCTGCTTGTAGAACATTAATATATAAGCTTCATTTACACAGATACAAACTTTTAAATTTAGATCAGAAAAGATCTAGAAAAAAATAATTTAAGATCATAGCCCTATTTAATGAAAAAAAAAAGTTGTGTGTGGACTGCAAATCCCATATTTTCTATTAAGGACTCATTTTTAGATTTTATAGATGAGAACGTGTGTGATTTGTGTGTAAAGATATACCGACATTTGTAAATAGTGTACATCGTTATATATATTCTATTGGTGATTGGATATTGTAATTCACTACTGTATGACATTCTATTGGTGAAGGGATATATTGACTTCATACTGAAGGTGTGCCTATATTGGCAGAAAATATACAGATACAGATACATTATGACCGGTGATTAAACCATAAATAAACTTTTTCTCGGGATATATCAGCTTGTTTTGGGGATATCACGTTTTTCTTGTATTTCTCGGGAAATCGTGGTACCGATAAAAAAACCCAAGGCTTTACTCTGCGGTACGTTTTATTGTTGACTGAAAACTTTCTTCGGTAAGTGGTTTTACCACGTTTGACTCTTCACTTTAAAAACCACGTAATTGAAAATTAGCGGGTAATTTTCACGTGTTAAAATTCTTTTTCTTGAAAAAAGTGGTATCTACTATAAATGTATTGAGATAAGATAAGGTAACATATATTTTGTCTAAACATTTTTTTCTAGTCTGTTGTTTTCTTAACATGTTTCGGTAAGTGTGTCATGCCTGTTGATGTGGTAAAATGAAAAACATAAACAAAACAAAAATCTCCGACCCTCCCTGCACTCATTTACTATACAGTAAAAAAGGGACGAAAGATACCAGAGGGAGAGTCAAACTCATAAATAGAAAATAAACTGACAACGCAATGGCTAAAAATAAAAAAGACAAACAAAAAATAGTACAGAAGACGCAAGACCAAGACACGAACCCAACTAAAAACTTTGGGTGATCTCAGGTGCTCTGGAAAGGGTAAGCAGATCCTGCTCTACATGTGGCACCTGTCGTGTTGCTTATGTTATTACAAATCCAATAAATAGTCTACTAAGGTAGGTTACATCAGTGAAAAGGGAAAGGGTATTGTAGTTAGGACATATAAAGGAACATATCCGATATCATCTGTGAAACAGTTATTCCATAACGGTCAACCAACTCATGATGGCGTCGGTATAATTTATGAATGAATGATTTCAACTTCACTATTTGGAACTCTTGGTTTAATAGCTTCTTGTGAGTAGCAATCCTTTTAAAGGAAATCATGATAGGAAATACAAGCCTGGGAATATTGTATCAATTGGGAGATATATATACTCCGTATGCAGGCACTGCTAGAATGTTGCTACATAGAAATTGAAAGTTCACAATTGGGAAGCTGAAATCATCTCTTTTGTTGTAAAGTTTTGTTTTCAACCAACCCTCATCAGGGCCGTAACTAGGGTTCGAATTCAGGGGAGGCAGGGGTTTCGAGGCCGCCGATTGAGGCCCCCAAGAAAGGGGGGTTAGGGGGTCGCAGCCCCCGCCGATTTTTTTCTCTCTCAGAAAATGGCTAAAAATGACCGGGTTACCTTCGATTTCTCACTTAGAGAAACATTAGTATTGCTCGTTATACCTGCATGAAGCAATTTTTATGCAAAAACAAGCAGAGATCACAGTGCTGTTTGGGGTAAGCCGTACTTTGACCTATAATCATAAACATTAAATACATTGAGACCGCGGATTTTTTCTCAAAAAAATCAGTGGCTTAAAATTACCCGCCGTTTTTCTTCGATTTCCTTACTTTAAGACTGGCTCATCGATCAGTAATGCTTGATCCTGGAAGCAATTTTTATGCAAACAATTATTATCTGTATTTAAAGATATTTTTGTTAGAAATCAAACTGGTAAGTTAAAAAAACATATAAAGCAAGATCATAGAACGCAAGACAATTTTTTTTTATCGAATTTCAATATTGTTGAAAGTTGAACAGACATGTATATATATAGCTTCAATTAATCAGGGACTTTCTATACTAGTATATATAAAGTCCCTGCCACAACGAATGGGAGTGTTTAACTACTGTTTAAGGCATTGTTCATATCAATGTTCTCGTACGATCGGGAGACGTACTGTCTGACTTGACACGTTAAAAAAAATGATCCAACAGCTGATTCAGCCGGTAACGAATTTCCGATATCATAAAAGATTCACAATACAAAGGGAACTTCCTCTGCCTAAATGAGCCTCTAAATAAATGTGAATAGTTAAGTTTTATTCAAAATTGACGAAAGCAAAGTTTCATATGTGTTCTCGTACGACATACATGATATAGGAAATACTGAATAATCGACGGACGGCCACACGAAAAAAATATAAAACAAATACTGAAACGGTTCACTGTTGATCAAAAATCCGGAAAATGACAGATTTACCACGTATCATTAAAACACTGTTTAAACTGAAAACTTGTGGTGTTTATAATATATATATAAATACAAGTTCTTCGTGTACATATTGTCAATATTTCATTTCATTACTTAAAAAAAAAAATTTGGTGTTGAAAATTCAGGGGAGGCAGTTGCCTCCCCTGCCTCATAGGTAGTTACGGCCCTGCTCATTGTCAATATCTAGATGTAAGTCAAGATATGAGGCAGACTTAGCTGTATCTGTAGTATCCTTTATCTCCAGTTAGATGGGATAGATTCGTTCAACATAGTCACCAAATTTTGTATTATTTAGTGAGAACATCATCTATATAGCGGAAAATAAAATTAAAGGATATTGTTAACTTCTTATCTTTCTTCCTAAGAAGTTCCTGTATGAAGTCCACCTCATGATAATAAAGAAACAAGTTGGCAAGAAGAGGGGCACAAGGGACACCTAGAACCATAACAAACCTGCTTAAACTTTCACCTCATTCAATTAAAATGCATGATTAAGAAATCCTGAACAATTGATCTGGTTTTATATTAATTTCTATTCCAAAGACAAAGAAATGGTTATCAGGTCAGGAATATTACCATAATTGATGGATTATTCATATTAGTTTTTAGGTTTCTCTAAAAAAAAAATGCAGCATGAAGTGTCAGAATTAATTACATATCATCACTTAATGGTCATCAAAGCTTGTTATGGTAAATGCAAGAAGATGCTCCAGTATATCTTAAAATTTGTTGTGGATAAAAACTGCATTATACCTTGATCGGTTGATCATGGTGTATCCCATTTTCATGTTTATGTATGTCAAATGGGGGATTATACCTGAATTAAGGTAACATCCACCAATAAATGGTTATTGAAACTTTTGCTTAGTTAACATGTCATGCATGTACTTGATTTTGATTAAAGATGAACCACTAAAGCTAATGTTAAGTCATTAAAATTTGGTGTGCAAATGTACTGCCATTTGCAACTTTCATTTCTATGGAGACCATATAACCCCATCTCCTCATACAGATTCTGAAAGGCAAAATTGTCTTGCTCAGGTGTACAGAATGATGCTGTGGTAGAAAAGATGCTTCATTATAAATAAACATTCTCTCAAAAGAATTTTTAGGGCTTGATAGTGTTTTTTTTTTTATTTAAACCAAAATATTAAAAATTGCATCTGTTTAGATCTAGTTATCTAACTTATTATGCTTTCATGGTTATCATTTGCACATGATAACTTGGTAATATTCTCCATAAAATCCAGAATATTTGTTTTCACAGTAAATTTAATTATATCCTAGTTGAGACTGCAAACCTTTTTAAAAATTCCTATGGAAATTGGCAGATGGTACAACATCGCTAGAACAGATCGCATATGTACCTTATGTAATGAATCATGTATTGGGGATGAATATCATTTTTTGGGATACGATTGCTTTCAAGCAATCTGTAGACTTTTACCGTTGACTCGGGGCTCATTCCCTCACGTCAACCGTTTTATTCTAAACATTCAGAAACATCTCAGATTCTTATGATTGTCTTGCTTTAAAAGGTAAAAACAAGCAAAAGGATTGAACATTAACAACTTTCCTGTAAAGTTCTTCTCATAACCTTTATGTTTGATATTTCCCTTGACTTATATGCATGTTTTTAACAACACGGAAAATCAGAATTAAGCAGTATTTATATTTAGTGTTTTTATAAATTTAGAAACACGTCAGAGGGAATTCCCCAGTATTGATCAATGCGAGAGTTCTCTGAATTCCGATTATTCTATTTCGGTCATAAAAGAACTGAAGTGAAGTTTTTCTATATTTTACCGTTATGAAACTGATGCTGTACTCTCATAAAGAAATGGAGACCCATTCGTCATATCATTTAATAAACGTTCTTGTTCCAAATCGCAAGTCACGGGTTTGTTTATGTATTAATGCGCATGCGTATAGTTTTCTTTATTTCAAGGGGTATCAGATTGAGTAGTTGCTCTGAATTCCCCGTTTATTAATTAATTTGAAACTCATGGGATTCTCTTTATGTCCGTCTGCTATTGAGGGTTTGATATTGTTGTTGCATAATTTAAAATCACATGCATCATTTAAATATTAAAATCAATGTAGTTTTACCTATAACACCCCTTCAGCCGAAATGGAGTCTTCCATATTTTCGTTTCGAGTTGTCTCCCTTCCGAAAGTATTTCCCGTCAAAATCGAAATACAATATACGACTCGGACAGTCAAGAAAAATTAACTTGTTTGATGTCGATAAACGTCGTATTATATTAAGAACGATCTCAATTTAAACAGAGGAGTGTGTACGGAAAGGAGTCATGCCCACTGACCCAACGGAAATTAATATTTAAAGAGTTAGAAATGGGGTTCCTCCTAGAATTAACAGTGATAAGATACGAAGTGAAATACCTTCTCTCACTCTCAGTCTGAGCTCTCAGTGACTTCTGTGGAAAGTAAACTTGGAATCGATAGTACACAAATAAAACACAATAAGTACATTGCTCGTACACTTGTATACGGGATTGGCTATTCTTAAAGGTATCAGGTCTGTTCGTGCCCAATACATTTTTGCACCCTTCACGTTCGCACCTCGCACGTTCGCACACAAAGTCTGCAACACCTAAATCGTTGAATAATTAGAAAATCGTGATTGTTGTTTTAAATTGCTTTGATGTAAATACTGCATGTATTTAGCTTGGTATAAGTAAAACATTGAAGATTTTAAATGAAAAACACACAAGATAATTGTTTTTTTTTTTATAGCTTTGCCCCATTGATCCAAAACTATGGAACAAAAAATAAAAGCACTTTCCAAAATATGATCAATTTATTCAACACAAAAAAAACCCGTCAGAATCTCACTTTATTTTGAAGAAATGAAATAAAGATATATAGTAATACACTAACCGAAATATGATTTAGAAGGTTTATTTTGCACAAACAAAAAAGTTGTCTTACTTTATTGTGTGACAATGACAACAAATACACATACTTAGAGGAATACACTTGCCAAAACTTGATTACAAAGTTATTATAAACCCCAAACCAATAAAAATTGGGTGCGAACATTTAGGGTGCGAAAGTGAATGGGAGCGAACGTGATAGGGTGCGGACCCGGATTCATTTTTAAAGTTGAGTGACTACTCAGATTATTACATTTGCATGTGCAGTTGAATTAGTTTTGACTGAAATAATACTATCCAGCTGTACCAGGACTTGCGGTCATAAATTTTTCAAGTCAGTTTTTTGTACTCATACCCGAAAATCAACCAATGAAATTGCTTAATTTCTTGTTTTGAGCATGATTTTTGTGCTCCAAGCACTGAGCAAAGTTTTATGCCTTCAATGCCAGGGCTGTCAAAAATGAGTGAGACTCACGCATGTTCATGCTTTTTTGCAGCAGTATCCTTGGATTTTATGTTTTTCCTCTTTGATCTTTTCAATTTTGGCCAAATCTCACGAATTTGCTTAATAAAAAGTTGGCAGAACTGCTATACATGTGTCAATGAAAACTATATGGCAATCGTATCCCTCAGAGCATTCTGCTCTTTGATTATATGTTTGTAATAATAGTTCTATTACTGAACTTTGGAAGAAATATATACCGAAATATTATACAACATACCCATCCGTACTGAAAATGCAAAATATGCTGTCATTGTGTCACTGTCAGTTATTGTATATAATAATCTAGCTATATTTATTAAGAAACTATCTACCTTCATTTAGAAAGATGCATGTATCTTACAAGTTTTATTATCTTTAGAAATTACACTTTTGTTAATAGTTACCTGTCTATTCTGTCATTTATTGTATTTGATTTGTAATTTGTCCTCATGTAACACATATTTTGTGTCTGAGTGTAAATAAAGAATTGAATTGAACAAAAAAGATTTAAAAAAAAAAAAAAAAACATATTTTGTTTATTTTAGATTTGGAGAATGGTTGTAGTTAAGTATTACAGAGAATCACCATGTACTGGACGCTTCTATCATGTGGCTCAAACAAAAATACAAAACATCTTGAGAGAAAATCTAAACGACTTAAAAATGGAGCAGTGTTTCTATGTCGATATTGATGAAGATGATGGTAAAGTATATAGATATACACAAATGATATACATATATTTTAAAGGATTTTCCATCAAAAAATTGCATGGACTGAAAATTTGTTTTACACCCTAGCCAGTGCCATTTCCCCCCATATACATGATATACTACCATTGTCTGTATAGATTAATATGTACAAGGTATAATGGGTAAGCCAGAGCAGACCTGCTATTTAGGAAAGCAAGTAAAATCTACCTTGATGTTATTAAGCTTGAAGCAGTTGAAGACCATTGAAGACTTTATTTACTTCAATATTTCTATTTACTACTTGGAACCTTCAACTAGAAGCTAACCTATAGGTCTATAAATTAAACATAGCTAAGCACATACAATCATATCATTTGTAAGTTTGTGCTAACTTTCTGAGAAGTGTTGGAAAAACAAAATGGTTTTAATGCAAACATGTCAAATTGAAACTAAAATATCTTTGAACAGGCATAATTCTAATAAATACTTTGAGAATGCATATCAAAACTCGCCTTGCCAAATGTCAGTAAAAACATCGATATTGAATGCCCTTTATTCAAACTCTCTAGTACAACTGTATCACATTGGCCTACATTAATGTCTTTAGCACAATGCAAGGTTATTGTGAAAGGTCAATAAGTATGTCAAGGATTGAATCAGATAAATGTTGATAGTACTGGTCAGTGGAAAGTTTACAAAGTCAAATAAATGTTGACACTACTGGTCAGTGGAAAGTTTACAAAGTCAAATAAATGTTGACACTACTGGTCAGTGGAAAGTTTACAAAGTCAGATAAAAGTTGATAGTACTGGTCAGTGGAAAGTTTACAAAGTCAGATAAATGTCGATAGTACTGGTCAGTGGAAAGTTTACAAAGTCAGATAAATGTCGATAGTACTGGTCAGTGGAAAGTTTACAAAGTCAGATAAATGTTGACACTACTGGTCAGTGGAAAGTTTACAAAGTCAGATAAATGTTGATAGTACTGGTCAGTGGAAAGTTTACAAAGTCAGATAAATGTTGACACTACTGGTCAGTGGAAAGTTTACAAAGTCAGATAAATGTTGATAGTACTGGTCAGTGGAAAGTTTACAAAGTCAGATAAATGTTGACACTACTGGTCAGTGGTAAGTTTACAAAGTCAGATAAATGTTGACACTACTGGTCAGTGGTTTACAAAGTCAGATCATTTAATGGTCAGATATAAGACGTTTATGTAAATAATAAACTCACAAACATTCTGAACAAAAAAACTAATGAAATGTAGTTTGTGAGTCAGCTGACCAGTGCCCAGTTTACACACCTCTGGAAAAATGTGTCTAATCCTTCATTCTCAATTAAAACATTTGCTATTTCTAATTTCCATTAAGATTGTGATGGAACCCAAGGATTCCATTAAAGCATGGCTATATCACAGGGTAATCAACAAAGTGTATATATAGGCAACAAAAGCAGCTAAGGAGACCATGGTCAATCAATGTTTAATTAATATTCTTATGAACCAATCACTCTCAAGTGTTTATAAATGCAAATCATTTAAGAATTTTTAAAGAATGTTCATTCTGAATGAGATTTCTGCATTTCTGTTTATACAAGTTGATGTTTTAGACTTGGTTATTGGCCTAAACATGATAGAGGTTTTGCTATTCTTCCTAAGACCTCCTTGTTTCCTATGATACAGAGTACAATATTGTAAGAACCAAGGGAATTAACTTTGTCTTTCTTGCTATTGAACATATAAACATTGAATGTTTGAAAACTTAATGATAAATATATTAATTACAGGTTTAGAATTTGAAGATGAAAGTAAACTTATGTGGATTTTAGAGACACCATTTCAAAAGACAGCACTTTCAAGGAAGCCATATCTAAAAACTGAAGATACAATAAAATGTTTACTTGTAGAGATTGGTCCAAGGTATAAGTAACAACAAATATGTACAAGTGTGTTCACTTGCACATATTTAAACATTATGATCATTTATCAAAGAATTTGAAAAAAAAATTGCTTTTGTTATTACAAATTTTGTAGTAATTACTGGAACAAAAAAAAACCAATGAAAGATTAGAAATGCTAAAATTAAGGAATGTATCTTTGAAAATCAATGTTTAATCCTTTTATTTATTCTTGGGTTGAAACAAGTGATCAAAAAGTTACTATAATGTAGAAATCATTCACCATTGGTTTAAAATAGCTACTCTGATTGAAGAACATGATCCAAGTGGCAAAATATAGACCCAATCAAATAGAATACATATTCAACTCTAGGGATATTGTAGCCTGTTTGATATAAGTAACATATAGGAGGCTGGAAATTATGTCTCCGGTTTGATGTCTTCCCACATGAGACTGAGAAACAACAACTCCAGACACTATATATAACTAAACTATAAAAATTAGTACTAGAGTTATAGATCAAACTTAAGTAATGAAAGTAAATATTAGTACAGTAGAGTTATAGGTCAAACTTAAGCAATGAAAGTTAAAATTAGTACTAGAGATATAGATCAAACTTAAGTAATGAAAGTTAATATTAGTACAGTAGAGTTATAGATCAAACTTAAGTAATGAAAGTTAATATTAGTACAGTAGAGTTATAGATCAAACTTAAGTAATGAAAGTTAATATTAGTACTGGAGTTATAGACAAACTTAAGTAATGATAGTTAATATTAGTACTAGAGATATAGATCAAACTTAAGTAATGAAAGTTAATATTAGTACTAGAGTTATAGATCAAACTTAAGTAATGAAAGTTAATATTAGTACTAGAGTTATAGATCAAACTTAAGTAATGAAAGTTAATATTAGTACAAGAGTTATAGATCAAACTTAAGTAATGAAAGTTAATATTAGTACTAGAGTTATAGATCAAACTTAAGTAATGAAAGTTAATATTAGTAATAGAGTTATAGATCAAACTTAAGTAATGAAAGTTAATATTAGTACTAGAGATATAGATCAAACTTAAGTAATGATAGTTGATATTAGTACTAGAGATATAGATCAAACTTAAGTAATGAAAGTTAATATTAGTATTAGAGTTATAGATCAAACTTAAGTAATGAAAGTTAATATTAGTACTAGAGTTATAGATCAAACTTAAGTAATGAAAGTTAAAATTAATACTAGAGTTATAGATCAAACTTAAGTAATGAAAGTTAAAATTAGTACTAGAGTTATAGATCAAACTTAAGTAATGAAAGTTAATATTGTCTGCTTGATAGTTAAAAACGCACACATTAATAGTTAGTGCAGATTTGTTGTAGCAGCCAGAATAATGTTTCTGGGTATCGTGACACATATTCCTACAAAATTATTCATTGTCAGACAGTAATCAAGATGATTTTAAACATTTTTTTCCTGTAGATTGAATTTCTCTACCCCTTTTTCAACAAATGCTGTCTCAATGTGTAAGTCAGCTGGTTTGAAGATGGTAACTAGAGTTGAATACTCAACACGCTACTTTCTTCAATTTGAATCAACCTTCGACCTGAATGCCGATTCTGAGAGTGCTATTGTCAACACATTACATGATAGAATGACAGAATGCAGATACAGCAGTCCTGTAGATGGTTTTAATTTGGAACATAAAACAGAGGACATATATGAAGTTGATGTGATAAAGGAGGGAAGAGAAGCTTTAGAAAAAGCCAATATAGAAATGGGTAGGTTATATGGTGTGAAGAGAGGTTTTAGGGAGCTTAGTTAGAAATGGGTAGGTTATATGGTGTGGATAGATTTTAGGGAGCCAATATAGAAATTGGTAGGTTATATGGTGTGACGAGAGGTTTTAGGGATCAAAGTTAGAAATGGGTAGGTTATATGGTGTGAAGAGAGGTTTTAGGGAGCCAATATAGAAATGGGTAGGTTATATGATGTGACGAGAGGTTTTAGGGATCAAAGTTAGAAATGGGTAGGTTATATTGTGTGAAGAGAGGTTTTAGGGAGCCAATATTGAAATGGGTAGGTTATATGGCGTGAAGAGAGGTTTTAAGAGCCAATTTAGAAATGGGTAGATTATATGGTGTGAAGGGAGGTTTTAGGGAGCCAATATGGAAATGGGTAGGTCATATGGTGTGAAGAGAGGTTTTAGGGAGCCAATATAGAAATGGGTAGATTATATGGTGTGAAGAGAGGTTTTAAGGAGCCAATTTAGAAATGGGTATGTTATATGGTGTGAAGAGAGGTTTTAGGGAGCCAAGTAAGAAATGGGTAGGTTATATGGTGTGAAGATAGATTTTAGGGAGCCAATATAGAAATGGGTAGGTTATATGGTGTGAAGAAAGGTCTTAGGGAGCCAATATAGAAATAGGTAGGTTATATGGTGTGTAGAGAGGTTTGAGGGAGCCAATATAAAAATGGGTAGGTTATATGGTGTGTAGAGAGGTTTAAGGGAGCCAATATTAGAAATGGGTAGGTTATATGGTGGGAAGAGAGGTCTTTGGGAGCTAATATAGAAATGGGTAGGTTATATGGTGTGTAGAGAGGTTTAAGGATCCAATGTAGATATGGGTAGAGAGGTTTCAGGAAGCCAATATAGAAATGAGTAGGTTATATGGTGTGAAGAGAGGTTTTTAAAGAGAGCAAATATAGAAATATATGGTGTGAAGAGAGGTTTTCAGGAGTCAATATAGAAATATATGGTGTGAAGAGAGGTTTTAGGGAGCCAATATAGAAATATATGGTGTGAAGAGAGATTTTAGGGAGCCAATGTAGGTGTGAAGAGAGGTGTATGGGAGTTGATATAGAAATAAATAGCTTATATGGTGTGGTCAGGTGAGCGTTTGCCATTTGTGGCTTATGCAGTAGTCCATCATTTGGCATACACAGTAGCCATCACTTGGCATGAAATTAAATAAATCTTCTTTTCTATAACTACAGCGGTAATCTTACCTGTATGTTCCATAGAGAATCTACTATATTGAATTAAATATCTATGGTTACCAGTAATTATGTTATAGCAGACAAAAAGAAATAACAAGTTTCAATATAGCAATATTGTCCCAAAAACGTTTGTTACTAATCCATATGTTCCTGGTCAGTGACATAAATTGATTAAAGTTTGATATTTAGAATCAGATTTATTTAAAAAGTTGATTTCAGATGTTTCTATTCATTTTCATATTCATAAGTTAATATCAGAGGCAGGGGTTAAACAATTTTGTTAAAGCTAACTAGCCCAGGACTTATTGGCAGCAGGATTTTACTAGCCCTGTTGGAAGAACTTCTAGTCCATTAAAACTGACCTGCTAGCCCTAGTATGCCTTGAAAATCAAGAGTTTGCTGCATAATACAAAGTGGGTGTCCTTTGTTTTGAAGGAGACATTATACACTGTATTTAATATTTTTGTTGATCTGTTATTTATTCTTTTGGTGCTAAACCCAACTTCCCACATTCAAAGCAGACTTTTTATTGGCGTGCTTGGGGCAACTGACGGCAATATTCACAGAGCATTGTCTGTTTTTTTTCCATCAGCAACAACCAACCTTGCCAGGGGAATCATTGTGTCCCAGTTCTGTCAACTTTTCAGGAAGTGAATGCGTGATTTTTTTACCAAATTGTAAAGATCAAAGAGAAAAAACAATAGATCAAAGAAAAATGCCGCCAAATAAGCCTGAACATGTGTGAGTCTCGCGCTAAAGACTTGACAGCCCTGCTGTCCTGGACACTATTATTTTTTTCCGCGGCTTTTCCCTGTCGTATTTAGCATTTTTGGGGGATGAATTTTCAGCCTCGTTACTCCCTTCATCTACCGTTTTTCGTTTTAAAACTGACGAACTTCCTTGGGTTTCCGTACTAAATTATTAAGAAATATTTTGTTGCATGGTTTCGTGCTCAAGAGCTGTGCAACAAGACAGGTCAATACCAATCAATACATCATACCCCCACATACCGTTAATTGAAAATCTCGGCACGATAAGCAATGTACAGTACCCCAAGCCATGGTATAAGAAATCGATATTTAAAGTACGAGAATTGCAATCAACACATGATACCAAGCCACCCAGACATGCCAGAGATATTTGTTTTATTTTTAAAATATTTACAACAGGACCTGTAAAAACCAGATCAAATTCTTGGAATCCCGGATGACTTAATTGAATCGAAATGGCTAACATAGAATAGTGATGAAGGGGATTTTTCACTTTCTATTTTGGAAACGTCAAGATTTTTTTGTTACTAGTCCGTCGGGCATATCGGATTACACATTTTAATTGCCCGAGGCGTAAATGATCTAGTCCCGGGCGTCGGGCTAGTGGATTTTTTAACCCCTGAGAGGTGGATATAGGCCCTACCTTTTTTAGCCTCATTAATGATAAATGCATAGACTTTTTACAAGTATTAATCCAAACATTGGCTTGTAATGTTCCCCCTTTCCTGTTTTTCAAAATCCTGGATCTGCACCTGAATATTCATATCTTTAAGTTTAAATTTAAGTTCAGGGAGATAACTCTTTAAATCATTTAAGCGTTTGTAAAAGTCAAGTTCATCAATGTATTTTAAGCATTTACCTGAAACAGATTGAAAATAATCTATGTAACCTAGAAGCTTAGAATATATTTTTGAAAATGGTTGACACAAACATAATGATGATTTTAAGAGTTATTTCCCTTAACCTAGGTCTACCTTCTTAAACTGTGAAAAATTAAGTTCTTATTCTCAAACAGAAATTGCTTTAACCATTACTTGTAACACATCTTTTATAGAAATTTGAAAATTATTTGTGATTAATAAGAAATTATAAATTTATTTGAAAGGAGTGGTATGTAAAAGTAGCGTCTTTATTTGTGGAACTTATTAGGGCCACGCCAAAGGCGGGTCGCCCTATAGTGATCAGTCTGTCCGTCCGTCCGTCCATCCGTCCGTAACACTTTGTGTCCGCTCCATATCTAGAGAACCATTACAATTTCATACTTTATACTTTACATGTTTATTGACCACCACCAGAGGGCGTGTCATGATGTATGTACAACTTCCTAGGTCAAAGGTCAAGGTAAAAAAACTTTGGTTTCAGTTGACAACCCTGTGTCCTGTGGTGAAGATCGTGTCCGCTCTATAACTTGAGAACCGTTATGATTTCAAAGTTTATACTTGACATGTATATGAACCAACACCAGAGGGTGTGTCATAATTTATGAACGACTGCCTAGGGCAAAGTTCAAGGTCAAAAACTTTGGTTTCAGTTGACAACCCCATGTCCTATGGTAAAGATCGTGTCCGCTCTATATCTTGAGAACCGTTATCATTTCAAAGTTTATACTTGACATGTATATAAACCAACACAAAAGGGTGTGTCATAACTTATGTGCAACTTCCTAGGTCAAAGGTCAAGGTCAAAAACTCTGGTTTCAGTTGACAACCCACGTCCTATGGTAAAGATCGTGTCCGCTCTATATCTTGAGAACCGTTATAATTTCAAAGTTTATACTTGACATGTTTATTAACCAACACCAAAGGGTGTGTCATAATTTATTTACAACTTCCTAGGTCAAAGGTCAAGGTCAAAAACTTTGATTTCAGTTGACAAACCCATGTCCTATGGTAAAGATACAATTTTTTAATGCACATTATTTACAGCGGGGCCCACAGAGATGGCTCCCATCTCAATGATATCTAGTTAAACTTATACTTCATCAAGTATGGAATATTTTTTCCATGTAGCCTGATTTTTCCCAAGAGAACAAACCCTCTTAAAATCCATGTTACATTGTTAAAGAAGAATTAAAAATATGTCAGAACAAATGCTGAAAAATTTAAATTAAAAAAGTCTTTTTTCTGACCTGCAATATAGCGACAAGACTCTGTATTTCCCATCGTCAAGAATAACTTGATGGACTAGTTTCAGGCTTGCCCACTAAAAGAAGTGGAAGTAAAAACATATATCAACAGTATCACACACGTACATTTAAAGTGTTAATTGAAAGTCAGACCATACACAGTTGTAAGTGTAGGCTAAGGAGGAGGCGTTGACTTTTCACAGTTTTAGGATCAACTGATTGATTATTTTTTTCAGGGGAAAAGACAATGTCTTGATTTAGCATCAAGTAAGAGGTATAATTAGCACATTTAATTGTTGCAAAAGTAAAATACAGAAATTCAGAAATAAGTATGTGTGGGTGGGTGATAGCATGTCCCCTAAGTTATGATATACTTAAACTTAAACACAATACTTATTACCACAATACACATATCAAGTTTGAATTGTATTGTAAGTCATCACTTTTACTACTCTAGAGTTATGCTCCTTTACAAAAGGGTTTCTGTTCCCTTCCTTGAGTTTCATCAACCAAATGCTATGAAATTTTTTCACAATGCTTGTTACCACAAAACGCAGATCAAGTATGATAAAGAAATGTCGGTTTGCATCACTTTTACCGTTCTTGAGTTATGTGCCTTTATTACGTTGAAAGCAAGCCATCATTTGTTTATACTATATATAACTACTATGTCATTTGTATTTAATTGTGATTCTAGTCCTGTTTGATCAACCAAAATGGCCATCGTTACTAAAAATAGAACAAAGGGTTGAACTGCAATTATGATTTAAAAAACAATGGTAAAGAGTGCCAGCAAAACAAGCTCATGTTACCCATATGAAATGCTTTTAATATGTATATATTTCACATTTACCATGTAGAATGCATATAATATCTATATAGAATGCATATAATATGTATATATTTCAGGTTTACCATATAGAATGCATATAACCTGTATATATTTCAGGTTTAGCATTTGATAACTGGGATCTAGATTACTATACCAAGCTGTTTAAAGAAACTATCCAAAGAAATCCTACAAATGTTGAATGTTTTGATCTGGCACAGTCCAACAGGTAATGCCTGAATGTTTTGATCTGTTTTTGTCAAATAGGTAATACCTGAATATTTAAATTTTATGAGCCCTTACCCAAAACAAAAGTGTAACATCACAACAAAGAAACACTATAAAATGCCCATTGAAATGACTTAACTCAATCAAAAGACATATTCACACAAGTGAACATACACTGAAGGAATACATTTGACTGGTATGATTTATTCTGTAATGGAACTGGTTGAAATGTATCAATATGTTATTTTTAAACATTCAAAAGTTGCTGCTCATTGAATCATTTATCTTTTTTAGCTCACCTGGCCCAAAGGGCCAAGTGAGCTTTTCTCATCACTTGGCGTCCATCGTCCGTCGTCGTCTTGCGTCTGTCGTCGTTAACTTTTACAAAAATCTTCTCCTCTTAAACTACTGGGTCAAATTTTACCAAACTTGGCCACAATCATCATTTGGGTATCTATTTTAAAAAATGTGTCCGGTGACCCGGCCAACCAACCAAGATGGACGCCATGGCTAAAAATAGAACATAGGGGTAAAATGCAGTTTTTGGCTTATAACTCAAAAACCAAAGCATTTAGAGCAAATCTGACATGGGGTAAAATTGTTTATCAGGTCAAGATCTATCTGCCCTGAAATTTTCAGATGAATCGGACAACCAGTTATTGGGTTGCTGCCCCAGAATTGATAATTTTAAGGAAATTTTGCTGTTTTTGGTTATTATCTTGAATATTATTATAGATAGAGATAAACTGTAAACAGCAATAATGTTCAGCAAAGTAAGATTTACAAATAAGTCAACATGACTGAAATGGTCAGTTGACCCCTTTAGGAGTTATTGCCCTTTATAGTTAATTTTTAACCATTTTTGTCGAGCCTTTGACTTTAGTCGAAAAAGCGAGACTAAGCCATCCTACATTCCGTCGTCGGCGGCGTCCACAAATATTCACTCTGTGGTTAAAGTTTTTGAAATTTTAATAACTTTCTTAAACTATACTGAATTTCTACCAAACTTGGACAGAAGCTTGTTTATGATCTTAAGAAAGTATCCAGAAGAAAATTTTGTAAAAATAAAATTCCATTTTTTCCGTATTTTACTTATAAATGGACTTAGTTTTTCTGCGAGGAAACATTACATTCACTCTGTGGTTAAAGTTTTTAAAATTTTGATAACTTTCATAAACTATCCTTGATTTGTACCAAACCTGGACAGAAGCTTGTTTATGATCATAAGATAGTATCAAGAAGAAAATTTTGTAAAAATAAATTTCCACTTTTCTGTATTTTACTTATAAATTGCTTTATATCTTTGAAACTAAGACATTTAGGGCAAATATTTCAAGATTTAAATGTCCATCAGAATAAGATCCTATCTCCTCACAAATTTTCAGATGAATCCGACAACCCGTTGTTGGGTTGCTGCCCTAAAATTTGTAATTTGAAGGAAATTTTGCTGTTTTTTGTTATTATCTTGAATACTATTATAGATAGAGATAAACTGTAAACAGCAATAATGTTCAGCAAAGTAGGATCTACAAATAAGTCAACATAATCAAAATTGTTAGAGGACCCGTTAAGGAGTTATTTCCCTTTATAGTCAATATTGAACAACTTTTCATCATTTTTGTAACTTGTACAAAAATCTTCTTTTCTAAAACTATGGGCCAAATTTAACCAAACTTGGCCACAATCATTACTAGGGTATTTATTTAAAAAAAGTGTCTAATGACCCCGCCTACAAACCAAGATAGCCGACATCAGTAAATACAGTAACAGGTGAGCGACACAGGCTCTTGAGAGCCTCTAGTTTTGTAAATGAAATCATGCATTTAGTCACATTGTAAATGTCTAATGCGTTTATTCTATATCATTGCAGAGTTTTATATGTTCATATTTGATCTTTTGTTTCCTTTTCACATATTTTATTAATTAGCTATTAAAACAGTGAATCAATTAGAATCTCGATTCAGATTGAACATATTTATGTCTTAATATTATAACATTTTTTTCCAACAATGACACTAAAATTTCTAAATTTTAATGGTATTACGCGCATTATAATTTGAAATACATAGCTGTATAAAAATTTGAATGCTTCTCATTAAAAATAGATTTATAAAGTATATAACTAACTTTAAGCAATTTTAAAATTAATAAAAAAATAAAACAATGCATTTGCATTGAAATATATACATTTAAGTAAAGGGATACAACAAATGTCTGTTAATTTGTGTAGAATGCTTATTTTTCATTTTTGTGATTCTGTCAGCTGTGTCATTCGAAAGTCTGTACTTATAATTGCAAGAAATTCTTACAAAGTTGATGCGTATCGATCCGTGATTCGTATATATTTCAATGGCGGACAAATCCGGAAAATTACAAAATTAAACGATGTTTGACATGCTTGACAAGCAAATTGGAATAGAATATGACGTTTTAGATGCAACAAATGGATATAACATTAATTAAAGGCAATTTGCACTATAATGTTCTAAAGTAACAAAAAATTTTATTTTGTCTAAAATCAGAATGATTTCATGTACGCTCTTGACAGTAACAAGTACATGAAATGAAAGAAAGTATTGCGTAAAAAGTTATTTATATTAAATAGCATACGATCAATCTGTATAGTCAATGCTTTTATCATGTTTATAAAGAAAGAAATTGGTTGTGTCTTTGATTATAGAATGTTTGACATTGTTATTGTCATCAACTGATATTTTTCGTTTCATTTGTTTGACTGCGCATGTACGGACCGGAAGTTGATATGCTAAAAGTCCGGAAACTATAACCACAATGGATTGAACAAAATCCCAATGATTATCCACATCCCCAGACCCAACCAACTGATTTCTGACTTATTCTGATCATCGGAACACCACTAATGTCGATTCACTATTAACTTGAGGTTAGTCCTATTTAAGAAATCACCCCCAAGTTCATATAGCTACTAGCAGGTCATAGTGTTAGTTGGATAGAAACATTCTTGTATGATTTTAATAGAATTAATGGTATTTTTGTATATTTTCAGTGAGCACAGTCGTCATTGGTTTTTCCGAGGACGCTTGGTGGTAGACAATGAGGAGGTTCCAACATCATTATTTAAAATGATAATGTCAACACAAGAGAATTCAAATAAAAATAATGTCATCCAATTTTCAGACAATAGCAGGTATTTATCACAACTAGTACAAACACCAACAAAAACAAAAGTTTTCAGAGAACTTCGTGTAAACATAGATGGAGAAACCAAATAAAGTGTAAAATAAAAATAATTGTGTGCATTTTTTATTGAAATTTTGGAAGAATGAACAAAAAAATGCCAGTTTAATAATTGCAATTGTTGTAAAAGCAGCATGCAGATATATTTATCAGATAGCTGAATGCAAGCTCTTATTATTGGAATACTCAAGAAGTTGCATATTTTGAATGAAAATCGTCCACATTATACATTTTAAAATCACTTAAAAATTTAACAGAAAATGAAAGTTTAAATGAAAACCCTTTGGATATTCTATGAATTTAAGCACATACTGGTAATTTTCATCTCAGGACATTATTTCATTAAAAGATTGTTGATTTATCAAAGGACTTCATTCGTTGGTATTAGACTGGTATCATGTAACTGGGATCCTAATCCAGGGGAACCTGTCTGACTGACATCAAGACAAGAATCCTATATGTTAGATATAGTTGTCATGTTATACATTATAAATTGGAGATTCACATGACAAAAAAAATATAGATATTTGAAGCAGTTGCTTAGTTTTCATCAAATTTTCTTAGCACAAAAGCTGAAATTACCTGAAAAATTTGTCAGCTAAAACTAAATGCAAGTGATCATTTATATTATAACAAGAATGAGAAAAATCAGATCTATGTCTGCTCACATAACCAAAATGTCAGCTGAATTCTTTTATT